>BMAC01000701.1:0-24564 GCA_014905375.1 Phtheirospermum japonicum
TAGCTCCCACTATTTTAACATATTCTACGACCCCACGGTAGAATACAGACTCATATCAAATATGATCATAGTGAGCCAAGATGCATATTCATACTATTGCAGCCTCTGCTAGGGCTGATAACCACAGTAGCACAACTGGTAGGTGCCCAAACCAATTATAGACAATTATAACTCTTGGTCGATCGAATCTAATTCGATCTTACGCCCTTAGTTGATTCCGACGCTAGGGCGACAAGAAAGAACCAAGTGAGTTAACCCTACACGATCGCAAACATATGCACCTATGAGCGAGCCTTGACCTCGTCGACCGGAGCAAGTACTAGGGTGCAAATACTCATGAACGAAAAAGGTTTCGTCCTCATCCAATTATAATGGACAGCGCGTTCATCCAAGATGAGGCTCATATTTTATTTGGGGAACATTTATCGGGGTTTAACAATTAACAAGATCCAAATGAACAGTAAACAATTATTGGGCGCCGCCTACCCATAATTTATAAGCAAACGGTCCGATAATTATTGGGCGCCGCCTACCCAGAGTTTGTAAACAAACGGACCGACAAATACTGGGCGCCGCCTACACAGACAATATATGCGGACTCTATGCTAAAAAGTAATCTACGAGCACATAGAATATTATTGCAAGTAGAGGAACAATTCCATAATTAAAATTAAAATTCAAAATTTTAATTTAATTTACATTATCAAATAATGCAATWATATAATAATAATCATGGGTTAATCATTTAAATTTAGAAAAATTAAATTCCAAGTTTAATTCGATTTCTAAATTATTTAAAAAAGTTTAAAATTTAGAAATTATTAAATTCCAAATTTAATTCTTATTTCTAAATAAATTTAAAATGTTTAAATTTAGAAATTATTAAATTCCAAATTTAATTTTTATTTCTAAATAATTTTTAAAAATGCTCTAACTTAGAAATTTATTAAATTCTAAATTTAAAATTAATTTCTAAGATAATTTTAAAAGATTTTTAGTGAAAATACAATTTTCTAAAATTTTCAGCATAGCCAAACAGCCCCTTAAGTTTTTTCGAAAGTTTTAGGGTCCTTTCTGTAATTTTTGAAAATTTTAATAATTACAGAAATGCAATTTGGACTTAAAACAGTTTTCTGTAAAGTTTCTGGGGTCAAAACGCAGTTTCTGAAGAGTTTCGGGCAACCTCGCAATTTTCTAAAAATTGAGGGTAATTATGTAATTTTCATAAATTTCTAAAATTACAATTAGGCCCAAAACTATATCAAATTCTCAAAAAATTTACCCAAGCCCTAAATCGAATTTAGGGCTTTTCGATTCGGGCCCTCGTCGGTCAACAACCGCCGGCACCGTTCTGTAGCCCGCGACGAGCCGAATCCACAGGACCCAGGGGCCCGCCGGAAAACCTCGCCAGAGAGGCTGGAATTTTGCCCGAAGATTGGCTGCGGACCAGCCGACTCAAACGCCGCTTCTGCGCCACCCCGTGCGGCCGCCCTCTGGAGATCTCCCCGCCTGCCCAGCAGGCTGTCGATCGCGTTCACGACATCTCCCCCGCCGGTGGACAATCGAGAGGAGCAGGGAGTTCCCACCGGAGTTGGTCGCGAGGAGCAGGTTTAAGTTCCCAGTTTTCAAAAGATTTGTTTTGATTTCCTACGTAAATTCCCAGATTTCTTGTTTCTGTTTTCACGGTTTTTTTTTTTTAATAATAATTTAATCTAATTAAATTAAAACAAAACCTTTTAATCAATTTAGAATCAATAATTGTTTTAATCTAATTAAAACAATTAAATTATAATCTAACCCATGATTAATATCATAAAATTATAAATATAATCGTTAACACAGCCCAGCCCCGGGCTCTGATACCACTGTTGGAATTTATAGAGACGAACACCATGCTCGTGCAGCGGAAGTTTTAAAATTTTAGATCCAACAGATCTATCCTGTGAACGAATATATTTATATGATAAATAAACGAGATAAAAGCATGAAACCCTTACAGTAAACTATCGTGAAAAAAGTTAGGAAATCCCACCAAACTCAAGAACTCCCAATCTCAAAATTAGGATTTTCATACGGTGTCAACAACTTATGACTTTATGTTATATTTATAGTAGGTACATAAGAGAACCTTAATCCTAAAAAGGATTAGACTTGTCCAAGACATGGACCCAAAACAATTTTAGCCCAAGTACCTTTATTAATATAACATACATAATTAAATCCAAATCCAATTTAATTTAATTAAATAATTTCTATCAAATGGAAATTAATATCATAATTATTAATAATTAAATATTACAATTCTAAATTGAATATTTAATACTTTCTTGATACACTTTTAAATCGAAAAACTAATCGCATATAGTGTGACCCTATAGGCCTTTATATATGACATCAATCCAATGATAATCCAAACAAAACTCCTAGACGGCTTAGCTGGACGAACTCAATATATAAAGAACATTCACTTGAACTCAGCGAATTATAACCTTTATACAAAGCTTTGGTGAAATTCCTTTCATTTTAAATCACTCGATTAAACTTAAGATTTATCCAAGTGTCTATCTCAATGGCTTAATCAATTTATCTCATCTTTATTAGTCGACAACTAGACCATACTCAATCACTATATTAAATATGTCTCTTGCATTGGCCAATGACTTTAGTCGACCTAATATAGAGATTATGAGTGATCTATCGAAATTCCAATCGAGGAATAAATTCTTTCTTGGCTCAACTACCACCTTCATTTACATCATGGTGCACCCAACACAAGCCGTATCTACCCCAAAAGGAGTGCAAGCGTTGGTCATGGTCAAAGTACATCACTCAGCAAATAAGGTGCGTATTGACCTCAAGTCGAAGGATTATCACACGCTTTATACACTGATAAGTTTATAGACATACAATAAATAACTTATCAGTAGGGTTTACCAATACTCTCCAAAGTATGCATGTGTCCATCACGAATAACTATTATTCGCAGTCGTGAGACTTACTGCATTCTCTAAAATGTAATGCAGACCACATGCCGACATATATTATATCATCAATATCTCAATCTTGATAATCGTTAGTCGTGGCTATTTTAAGAGTAATTTTTTATCAATGACATCTCACCATATCAATGACAATATTAATTCTACGGGAACATTTATATGAATAATCACAAACAATCAAAATAATAATTCAATAAATGCAATGCCATATATATTACGATATATATAATAATTGTGATCAAGTATAATGTCTTTAAATCTGATTGTCTCTAGGACGTTCATACTTTCAAAGACAAGATCTCCAAGCTTAACTCCAAGTCAGAGAAATATAGGTGTACTCCAAAAGACACTCAAGACACTGATATAGTCTRCCAGGCCAAGCACAAATTGAATCCTTCGAGGCTCATCTAAAAGCTATAAGGAATGAGCGTACTATCGAGATTGAGCAGGCTCGTGCTGAGGGTGTTAAGATAGGCCAAAAGACCTATATCTAAACTGAAGCAAGTTATCATTGGTGCAAAGAGTTTGCGAAGCTACTTGAAATATATTTATTTACACCGAGAAGTTTAACGACACTCTGGCAGGGGTAGTCCATTTATATGTTAATTATGTCTTGGACAGTGTTAAATAATGGGTGGTGTCGGGAGGTTCAGTAGATACCTTCGACAAGACAAGTATATTAGACTGTGATCTAGATCATCGCAACCTTGTACAGAGCATTGAGGATTCCCGGATTAACTCGGTTGATGCCATGGACTTCTCAGATTATATGCTCCATCTTTTAAGACCTAATACTCCTCCGAGATCTATTAACATTTGCTCCTAGATGCCCCTATCCACCTAGATGCCACTCTGGTTATCAAGACTGAGAAGATGGGTTTCGATGATTTAGTCGCCACTGCTTAAGGCCAACTGGGGAATGTCTTGGAGAGCTTGAGAAACTCCTCTAACTATGGAAAACTGTAGTTTTAACTTTTCTTGTTCAACTTTAAGACTTTTTGTTATGTTAGATGGGATATCATCCCCTGTTTATGTATGTTTAGGCTTTGATGTGTAAAGGACCTCTTTTGTAGTTTTGAATGAAGTACCATCRAGTTTTAAGTTTTTGCAACATGCCTTTAATTTTATGAACTATTAGGATTTTGTTTCTGCCAGATAATCTCTTTGTTATTAGCTCTTTTACCTTAGATTTCTATTGTGGCATTTATTTTTCTCGTTCATGCTTGTATGTCTTTCTATCTAGAGAAACAAGATTCTTGGTATGCTTGATGTATTTAGACCTCAGCCTTTAGCTAGCTGAAACCTACTATTTTCTACCTCGAACAATTGAGTCCTAGGCTTTTAGGAGATCATGTTAACCCAGTGCATCTTTACCCCTCCATCGGCGTGCCCCTAGTACATATTAGGCAGTCATTTGTCCTTGTCCAGTACCTATTCAGAAAACAGGTGGGAGAATGATGTCCTATAAATTACTTATATTCTTAGGCATTTCTTTATCAATACAATTATACATCACTTGGTTTCTTCCCATGCACTAAGTCTGGCTCGCCAATCAGTCCCTCACTAGATGATTATGTACTTCAAGAGAAAATGTACAGGCTCTATCACAAGCTAGAGAAAAAAAGGGTAAAATAAGAAATTCAACAAGGACCACTAGAAATCCTCTGGTCATCACATCATTCAAGTTGAATGAGACTCTTGCTGCTAGTGCCAAAGCAGAGGCCCAATGAGCTGACATATACTACCTCAAATTTCGTGAAGTAGATCATGTGCTTTGGGGCTTCAAGAATACCTACCATCACCCTTCCAATTAATAGTGTTTTGTTTCTTACTTGAGCATTCACTTTGAAGTTTTTCTTTTGGGTGTAACAAGGTTCCAACCTTTCAAATCAGATTCTATCATCAATAAAACTACCCTCAAGCATTTTTCACCTTTTAATTGAGCGAGGGTAACTTCATACTCTTGTATATAAGTGTTTAGTCATCTTCTTACATTGTGTTCTTCTTAGCGCATGTGGGGCTATATATTTGGTTCTTAGGTTTCCACGTCTAAGCTTTTAACAAGCATATGCAATTTTATACTTTATGTTAAGGATTCTGCCTCAGGATTGACATTCGACAATCTACATATTTCCTTTAAGTTCTTATCAATCTCCTGCTATCTAGGCCTTCACCTATTAGTACTTGAAAAATAAAAACCCAACATATAGGAACAAGTTGGTGCTCTTATTCTTCTATAAAAAAAACTTGATACATTAAATTTATAACTTACCCATGCTCAAAAAACCTGAGCATGAGTAAAACAAATAAAGCAAAACAAAACTCTTTCCATCTCCTACCTTGTGGAAAGTAGGTCTTTAAGTTAGAGACACTACAAGCTCTAGGAACCTTTTTCCATCTAGGCTTTCTAGTTTGTACCCCTCCTACTAAGACTCTGAAAACTTTGAAAGGTTCTTCCTAATTAGCTAAAAAACTTCTCGAGACTTTTGAATAGGCCTGCCTTCCTCAACACCAAGTCCCCGATCTTAAAGTTTCCCTTACTATTGTAAGCAGCTCTCATTTGACCCCTCATCTTCTCCATCCAGAAAAATGCTTTCTCTCTTTTTTCAACTAACAAGTCTAGGGAATCTTGTATCATCATCTTACTTTGTTCTTCACTAGAAACCTGCACCCGGTGGGTCTCTGTTCGGATCTCAGATGGTATTTTCGTATCCGCACCATACACCAAGATGAAAGGGGTCTCTTCTGGATCTTCATTTGGGTTAGTGCGGTAGGCCCACAGAACTGAGTTGAGATCTTCCACCCACCTTCCTCATACCTTGTTCAGGTAGGTCTTAATCTCCTGTACCAGGATTTTGTTCGTGGCTTCCACCTATCCATTCACCTTTAGATAGTACACAGAAATAAAGCATTACTCTATCTTCATTTTCTTGCACCACTCCCTTAGATCATCTCCTATAAACTGGGTGCCTTAATCCCATTTACCAGGATTTTGTTCGTGGCTTTRACCTATCCATTCACCTTTAGATGGTACACAGAAGTAAAGCATTGCTCTATTTTCATTTTCTTGCACCACTCCCTTAGACCATCTCCTACAAACTAGGTGCCACTATCCAACACCAGGAGACTAGTTAAGTGAGGGGGTCGCATACTACATTCTTCCATAGGAATTTCAGTATCATCTCTGCAGTGATTTTTGCCAAGGGCTCTGCCTCTGCCCACTTACTAAAATATTCCACAATGACCACCAGATACTTTTTTTTTCTTGATGACATAGGAAAATGCCCCATAAGGTCAATCCACCATTTACAAAAGGGTAATGCTGCGCTCATGGTCACGAGCTTGATAGCCATCTTGTGTATTAGAGGGGCGTGGATTTGTCATTTCTCACAAGCCCTTACCAGTTTTTTAGCATCAGCCTTTAGGTAGGGCCAAAAACATCTAGCCCTTATAATTTTCTAAATTAGTGCCCTAACACCCATATGGTTACCACAAGAACCCTCATGTATTTCTCTCAGTACATATCCACCTTTCCTTAGCCCTAGGCACTTGAGAAAGGGCATCCTAAAGCCTTTCTTATTTATCTTCCCTTCAACAAGACAAAAATGTGTGGCTCGATCTTGAGCCGAGCCGCCACTCCCTTCTCTTCAGGTATGATCCCATTCTCTAGGTACCTCTTAATTTCTGCCTGCCAATCCRCTATTTTCACCAGCTCCACTACTTTATCGTCCTTCATACCTTCGGATGCCATTAGAAATATAAAATTTCCACTCCCTACAGTATTCTACAGAGCTAGCCACCTCTGATAAGTAATCTACCCTTCTATTTTCCTCTTGTGGCACCTAAAAGATCTCAAGGTGATCGAGTATCTCTTCATATACTTCTTAAATTTTCAATGTATTTCCTCATTCCCTCTTCTGTTACCTCGAATCCTCCTCTAATCTGCTCATAAACCAATTAAGAACCCAAGTGGACCAAAATCCTTTCAGCCTTCAAGCCCATGGCCATCTGAATCCCTCCAAGGAATGCTTCGCACTCTACTTCAGTATTGGAAGCACAAAAATCCAACCTCACTGCATACTCCATTTTTTCCCCTTCTGGACTAATCCAAACTATCCCAGCTCTGCATCCTATATTTCCAACCGACCCATCTACAAAGACCACCCAATGCCCTACCTCGCCTTGAGGTTTTTTTATCTCTTGCATGAAATCAACTAGGGCTTGTGCCTTAAAAGAAGTTTGGCTCTGGAATTCTATCTCGAACTCACTAATCTCCACTAACCACTTGACYAGCCTTCGTGATGCTTCAGTTATATTTATAACTCACTTTAGTGGTAAGTTAGTCCTAACCATAATATTGTGGATAAGAAGTACGACCTTAATCATCTTGCCGTTATGACCAGGGTGAAAGCCCCCTTTTCATTCTCCGCATACTTAAGCTTTGCTTCCTTTAGGACTTTTCTCACAGAGTATACTGGTGTTTGACCTCTCTCTTATTCCCTCATCAAACTTATGCTAAAAGCCAGCTCCCCTATACATATGTATAAATACAAAGGCTCCCAAAGAATAGGCTTTACGAGCAAGGATATATTGGCTAGGTATTTCATAAGCTCATCAAAGGCTCTTTGGCATTCTTCATTCCAACTAAACTCTGAAACCTTGAACAAGATCTTTAAGAAAGGAAGACTACGCTCTACTGCTTGGGAAGTAAACCTATTTAAAGCTGCTAGTTGTCATGTCAAGCACTGAACCTTCCTTAGGTTATGAGGAAGGGTCATATCCCAGATGGCTTGTATTTTCTATTGGTTAGATTTAATACCCTCTTTGGTCACCATTTAACCTAGGAAATACACTGCATTTACTCCAAACACGCACTTCTTGGGATTAGATTCATCACGTATCTCCTTAGCATAGTGAAAATTTTAGCCAAATTGGATACATGGGATTCTGCCTTACTACTCTTTACTAGCATATTTTCTACGTAGGCCTCCATATTTCACCCTAGCTGGTCTTTAAACATCGTATTTAGCAAGTGATGTTATGTAGCCCCAGCGTTTTTAAGTCCAAACGGCATCACCACATAATATTACGTGTTGAGTGGCGTCTTGAAGCTACTCTCTTTTGGTCATTWTCAGACATATTTATCTGGTGGTAGCTCTATCAGGCATCCATCATACTCAACAACTCACATTTAGAGGTTGAGTCCACAAGCTGATCAATTCTTGAAAGGGGGTAATGATTCTTCGGGTAAACTTGATTTAGATTCCGTAAGTATGTGCACATTCGAAGGTTATACCCTATCTTGGGGACCAGAACAACGTTTAAAAACCACTCCAGAAACTGAATCTCCTTAATGTGCTTTGCATCTAGCAATTTCTGCACGCCCTTCTGAATGATAATATCTTTCTCGTGGCCAAAAATCCTCTTCTTTTACTTAATCAGCTTCAATAAAGGGTTTATGTAAGCATTTTCTCTACTACTGACAGGTGAATCCCTACACYGTCATTTTGGGATCAAGCGAAGACGCCCGCATTTGCGCGCAGGAAACTAATAAACTTCTTAAGTATCTCTGGGGAAAGGATGATCCCAATCCTTACACCCTTTCCCACCTTCCTAGGTACTAATTCTACCGTCACCAACATCTCATTTGGCCTCACATGCTCCATGGGTTCATTTTCCAATACTATTGTCTTTCCTTTGCTTTCCTTATCAGATGGTTCTCGCCTACCTCCCTATTCACTCTATGTACATACAGTTTCCGTGATGCATGTTGATCACCCCTGACCTCCCCTACTTCCTTTCCCACTGGGAATTTCATGTTCATGTGATTCACTCATACCACCACTTGGAAACTACTAAGTGATGGTCTACCTAACATGGCATTATATGCAAAGGGCGCATCAATCACAAGAAAATGCACTATCCTCATATTCCTACAGGACTCCTCTCCCACTGATACAAGAAGCCTCACCATTAGCAAGGGATGTACTGAACCTCCTGCGAAGCTTATGATGGAAGTTTCTACAGGCTCCAGCATTTCCTCTAACTCCATCCTCTCATAGAAATCCCAAAATAAGATATTCGTAGAGCTTCCTAAATCCACAGATATTCGCCCCACCTCATAGTTGGATGTTTACTACCTCAAAAATAAGAGCTAATCGGATGAGCTTCGATCCCAGAAAAATAAGACCCAATCTCGGCAATTGAAGGAACCTGAACCCAAAAGAAAATGTCAGACGGGGACCGGAAGGGTTTTCCGGCGAACCCCCTCTGATGCTTAAGTTAGCATTTGGAGAAAATTGGGCAGAGTAAGGCTTGATTATAAAAGTGTGTTAGCTTACTTTGATGTTGTGACTAACTATTTATAGATGTACTTTTTTAGGATTTCCGTGAAATCAGGGTCGTTATGCCACGTCACCCTTCTGAGCCTCTCTCCGTTATTCGGCCCCGAGATAGAGCTTCGAGATCTTTTGGATAATTGACTTGGGCTAAAGCACCGAGCTCTTTTAGATAATAGACCCAGGCTAAAGCCCTGAGATGATTACATGGTCCCGAGCTAAAAATGGTGCCCCGATTTGATATGGTCATTTCATCTTTTTACCCCGAAACAATTACTCCCCCCCCCCCCCCCCTCCCACCCCCACCCCCCCACCCCCCACCCACTATGGTCGCATACTCTTTTGTAAAAGTGATCATAGTAGTATGCTGAGCAAGAAATCTACCTCCGAGTTAAGTATTCTGAATTTTCTGGCCAAATTTTTCCCTGCCCCGAGCTCAATCTATGAGCCCGAGCTGGCATCCTGAATTTGTTTGGCAAGTCTTTGCCATGTCCCGAGCCCAAACATGAGCCCCGAGCTGGAATCTAAATTCGTTGGCTAAATCTTTGCAATGCCCCGAGCTCAAGCCTGAGCCCCCGATCTGATATCCTAATTTCTGCTTGGCCCAATTTTTCCCTGCTCCGAGCTCAATCTATGAGTCCGAGCTGGCATCCTGATTTTGCTAGRTGAGTTTTTCCATGCCCCGAGCTCAAACCTGAGCCCCGAGTTAGAATTCTGAGTTCGTTTCGCAAATCTTTGCCATGCCCCGAGCTAAATCCTGAGCCCCAGTTTGATATTCTGATTCTCATTGGGCCCAATTTTTCCCTACTCCGAGCTCAATCTGTGAGCCCGAGCTGGCATCTTGATTTTGCTAGTTGAGTTTCTTCATGCCCCGAGCTCAAGCCTGAGCCCCGAGATAAATTTATGAATTCGTTTAGCTAATTTTTGCCACGCCCCGAGCTGGAACTCTAAATTCGTTGGTTGAAACTTCCCCGTGTCCCGAGCTGAAAATTAAGTCCTGGGCCAGTTTACTAAATTCATTTGGTTGAATTCTTGTCATGCCCCGAGCTCATGCCCTGATCTCATAGATTTTGAGCCAATTTGTTGGGTGACTTTTTGGCCTTGCTCCTAGCTCGATTTTCCCCAGCCCAATTTAGGTTATCCCCGAGCTGCTGAGGCCCATTAACATATCTCCCTGTGCTTTTCCTGGCCCAACTCAAGCCACCCCCGAGCTGATGAGGCCCATAAAGACATTTTCTTGCATTTTTCTGGCCCAGTTCAGGCCATCCCCGAGATGATGAGGCCCATTAAGCCATTCAGTTACATTTTTCCGGCTTAATTTAGGCCATCCCCGAGCTGATGAGGCCCATTAAGCCATTGGGTTATATTTTTCCGGCCCAATTTAGGCCATCCCCGAGCTGATGCCCAATTTAAGCCTTCCCCGATCTATCGAGGACACACATTTAGGGTTTTTGCGTTTCCCTAGGAGATCTAATCCCCCGCCTCTCTGAGAATCGGCGGCCACGATGAAAGTTTTTGGACTTCTTTGGATGCCTTTTGGAATTCTTTTGTTTCATATAGCCCAAGTCATAAGACTTCATTCTCACTCCTCATATTTTCTATCTCCTACTTCACTTGGCATCAGAAATTCCTTAGCTCTTACAAGATTATCAAACCTTCAAGTTGTTCATCGTCAAATCTTCATCCAATCTTCAAAATGTTCTTGAGTTTTCTGGAGATTCAACCTTCCGAATAGGTACCGTTCAATCCCCTTTCTTGTTATTTCTTTCATTATCGTTSTTTTAATATCATTATTATTATTATTATTATTTTATTATGGATACCCCTTCAACGTCCCGCACACCTACTGAGGACCTGAGGATCATTCCTGCCTCTCCCTCATCCTCCACTGATCTTGGCGAGAAATTAGGATCTGTGGATCTTGCCACTTCACCTCGAAGCGAGTCCTCTTCGGCCCCTTATTGCTCGGGGGAGCCTCTATCCTCAGTTCCCTCTTTCCTGGATCCCCGACACATACCCCACACTATTACCAATAAAACCTTAGGATATATTCGTTCCAACATTGGCCTCCCTTCTTCATATCAGTTAATCATTCCTTCCAAAGAGGATAGGGCTCCTCATCCACCCCCGGGTTGCTTAACCTTTTACGTTAGCCAATTACATGGGGCCTCCATCTTCCCATACCTCCTCTCCTAACGGAAATCTCTCATTTTAACGAGATTCCTCTAAACCAATTTGCCCCGAACTCTTTCAGGAACATGATTGGTTTCATACTGGTCGCTCGATACTTGGGTATTAACCCTACCGCTGATCTCTTCTTTTCTCTCTTCCAAGCCAAATCCCTTAATCCCTCCGGTTTCTTTTATTTTTCCTCCTGAGGCGATGCTAAATTCCTGGATAAAGCCTCTTATTCAAACCAGGAATGGAAGTAATGCTTCTTTTTAGTTAGATCCTCTGATCCTTGGCATTTTCCTACTGGGTGGATGTGGCATATCCCCACCCATCAAAAATAAAACATCAAAAAACGGTCGTAAGGTACGCAAAGTCTTGTAGATTATATTACACAAAAGACCTTCGACCTGTCTCACCTTATCTGCCCCTCCTTACTTTATCACTACGATCTTAGTCCGCTCGAGTCTCCATTGGAAATGGGCATTGGTAAACAACTTACCCTTGCCTGCATACTATCTGACCCTTTATGCTTATCACTGTCCTTTCACCCTGTTTTCCCTGTGCAGACACAATGTTCAAGAGGTTGTGAGCTAAAGTTAGAGAGCCACGAGATAAGGTTGTGTCCATGAGTCGGGCCCTTCCCAAGACGACTATCGAGTCTCGAGGCGATCTCCCCGCGCATGAGTTCTGGTGAATCCTTACCTTCCAAGAGGGATTTGGTTGGGGCTGACCATCCTCAACCGAAAACACCCAAGGTCAACCCACTCCTGGGCTCGGGACTACCACACAGTCCCTCTCCTTCTACCTCGAACCAATTTTTCTTCACACAAAGTATATTAAAGAATGAGGATGGCCATATCGCTGCTCAGTACTTGTAGGGTGTTTGTCCTACCGTGGACAGGGAGAAAGTGGAGAAATGGAGGGATGCTGAGTTGCTCGYTACTTGGAGTTTAAATCTATCGAAGGTAAATAGCCCGTATCTTTATGGACTTGTGATTTTTCGTATTCCATTTTTAAATCTCACCCTTTCTCTTTTGTACAGGCCCTAGCTCTGACCTCCAACATAACCTCTCACGCACGTCTTGGCTTCAACAACCCTCAATTGGTTGTTGACCTCAGAGCCGCACGGGACCAGGTGGCCACTTTGAATTCTAAGCTAGAACACTCCCAAGATGCTTTGAAGGAGAGCCAAGAGGAGAAATCTTCTCTTAAGGCTCAACTGGAGGCTCAAGAGTGTGATCTCATGTCTAAGGTTGAGAGGGATCATGKTGAAGGAGTGAGAGTAGGCCAGGAGAGCTATCTTCAGTCAAAGGAAAGCATGTCTGTTATCCAGCGAGTTCAGGATACTACTCGATCCGAGGACCTCTATAGGATCCTGCTAGGTATTGTCCCTTTTTATGCGGACTACATCCTGGATAAGGTGAAGGAATGGGTGGCCTCGGGGGGCTCGGTGGAAACTTTTGATAAGGAAGCGACTTTGAACGATGCCCACGATTTCTCCCACATTGCTTCAAGTGACGAGGATACCCGTATCAATTCCGTTGGGGCCGCGGACTTTTTGGATTATTCCTTTCATCACTTCGAGCCTAAGGTCCCGACCACTGATCCCACCGACCCTGATCTCCCGACCTTCCCGAGAATACTCCCATGGTTGAGGGTGAGGGAGGAGACCTCAGGGATGACTAATTCAATGCGCTGCTCGAAACGGGCCTTCTTTCCACCTCTGATTATGGCCAGTAATGTTTGGGTTTTTAGGACTTCTGTATCTAGGTTGGGTGTAATGTCATCCATGTGTTTTGATTTTTACCTTTTGACTGTATGACATGACGCCCCTCCTTGTAATCGAAGTTTCTTCTGATGAATGAATGATTTTTCTTTCGACTTTTATCTGTTTTAACTTGTGTTTTTACTTATGCCTGATTTTCATGTTTCTCTAGAGATTCCATCTCTCCCTTGTTTATCCATACCCGAGCTTTGTTTTAAATACATGTTTAGTGATATAGAGAAGGGTGTATCTTCAGTACACGCCTCGATCACTTGTCATCCAAATGCGGTAACTCAGGAGGTTTCTTACGCCCTAGAGCTTTCAGTGTTAGTCATTTGGCGTACCCGAGCTACATATGTTGCCCTTCATTTAGGCAGGCCTTTTGTCCTTGCTAGTATAATATTTCAAGGGTATTGGCGGGAGAATTTTACTTTACAGGCCCTTATCCTCCATTCATCTATCACAACATTCCTCTCATTCAAACATGTCAGGCTCCTCAATTAACCCACCTTCGGATGTGTATGAACTTCAAGAAGAGGTTGATAGGCTCCACCGCCGCATGGAGAGAAAAGGACAACACAAGCAGTTCTACAAGGATCACTGAAAATCTTCCAATCAGCATGTTCTTCATCCTCGTGAGGAAGTGTTGGACCTTCGCGAGAAAGTGGGTCATTTGTTCAAGATGAATGAAGCCCTAGACTCTAGCGGAAAAGTTGAAACTCGCCATGCTGACCTCTACTATCTGAAATTCTGTGAGGTGGACCACGAGCTGTGGAGGTTAAATAATGCCCTGCGTCGCTCTTCTGATTGATTGTTTCCTGTTTTTTAATTCTGTGCTTAGCTCGAGCTTTGTCTCTAGAGCTCTTGTTCATGTAATAATTAGTTGACCTCGAGGTCAAGACTTAATATTAATAAAAGGTGCATTTTATCTAGTGTCTCCGCACTTAATATATGTCTATGTTTAATGTATGGGCATCCTCCAAGTCAAGTGGCATTCACCACTTCGACCAACCCCTAGCATCTGCTCGACCCGCTACCACGAGTAGGGTCTAAGTGATGTACATCACCTTATTAATCCCGAGAATCCGCTCGATGATTTTCAAAGTTTTGAGGCTTTATCATTATTCTCTATCTTTGAATAATAAATCTTAGCTCCATTAGAAGAAAATTCATAATCAAAGTACAATCAAGTAATTTAACGTCACTCTCAAGAGACCTGTGGGAATAGGTCCAGAGAGTTTTTCCTTACCTCTACCTTATACAAAATAACTCTTCAAATTGGTTACATTCCAAGCCTGAGTTAATTTTCTCCCCTCCGTATCTTTCAGCTCATAGCCACCTCCTGCTAACACTCCTATTATTTTGAAGGGTCCTTCCCAATTAGCCCCCAGCTTTCCCAAGTTCCTGGCTAAGCCTGCCTTCCTTAATACTAAATCTCCGACCTGGAAATTCCTCTTCACCACCGTATTATTGTAAGTCGCTTTCATCCTTCTTCTCATTTCCTCCATTCGGAGGAATGCCTTTTCTCTCTTCTCAGCTATCAAATACAAAGAGTCCCGTATCATCATCTCGTTCTGCTCCTCATCGGATGTCAACACTCTATGAGATTCCACGCAGACCTCCGCTGGTATGACGGCATCTATACCGTATACCAAGCTGAAAGGGCTCTCCCCGGTGGCCTCTTTTGAGTTGGTGCGGTAAGCCCATAAAACCGAATGGAGCTCCTCAACCCATATTCCTCAAGCCTTTTTCATCTGCGTTTTTATTCCCCAAACCAGGACCTTATTAGTGGCTTCGACCTATCCGTTATCATGTGGGTGATACACCGAAGTGAAGTGTTGTTTGATCTTCATTCTATCACACCACTCCTTCAGGACCGATCAGACTGGAGAATAGTGTACATTCTCCGGTCGGAAAGAACCAGAGTCCGATCGGAGTAGAGGACAGGAGGTTTCTTCCGATCGGTCAAAGTAGACTGACCGACCGAACAAGAGGGCTGACGAAGAATAAAGACCACAACGACTGATAAGGGACGCTGTACCGTTCCCAATCGTCTCAAACTAGCAAAGGAGAGAAAAAAGTTCATGGAACTTTATAACATGCTGAAAGATGTGAACGTGAACCTCCCACTATTCGACGTGATCAAGGCAATGCCGGCCTACGTCAAGTTTTTCAAAGAACTTGCGACAAAAGAAAGGGGGATGTAAAGGAATGAACGAGTTATATTATCCAAGGAAGTGAGCACGGTATACCATCAACCACTGCCACCGAATGCAAGAGACCCAGGGAGCTTCTGCATTACAATAACCCTTAGGGATGGGCAAAAAGCTCGCGGGATGCTCGACTTGGGAGCGGGGATCAATTTGATGCCTTACGCCCTGTAGAAGCAATTCAACCTTGGGAGAATGAAGCTAACGAGCTTACGGCTTCAATTAGCAGATCGTTCATTACGATATCCTTTAGGAGTGGTCAAAGATGTTCTAGTGGAGGTTGGATCACTGGTAGTCCACGTGGACTTTGTAATACTGGATGTTGGAGAAGTGGATGCAGCAAGAAAGGAGCACACCATTCTATTGGGCAGACCTTTCATGGCAACATCGCACACTTTAATCGACGTGGGACGAGGAGAGATGACACTCTCCGTATTTGAGGAATCAGTGACGTTCTCGCTCAAAGACATCCAAAACATTACATCACCCATGATTGGTCCCGATTTCTCTTACCTTGATTCGGTGGACCAATGCGTGAGCAAATTGTTTGGAGTTATACTAATAGAAGACTTTAACGTCGAGGACGACGAATTTGATTACAACGGGGAGGGGGTGGTCACTCTTTTCGAAATAAATGAATAGCCCATGATCGAGTCGCCCATTGGACCAACTTTGGAACCCAAGATGGAGCTGAAACCACTTCCGAGCCACCTCAAATACGTGTTTCTCGAATCCAACAAGAGGAAACCCGTAATCATTTTTGCGGAATTGGATAAACATGGAGAAAGAGAACTGGTCGAGGTTCTCAATAAATATAATCAAGCAATAGGGTGGAGTATCGGTGACATAAAAGGGATAAGTTCGGTCATGTGCATGCACCGGATCGACCTAGAGAAAGGAGTGAAACCGGTACGAGAAGGGCAAAGATGTTTGAACCCTACTCTAAAAGAAGTCGTCAAGAAGGAGATCGTTAAGCTAATTGAAGAAGGGATTATATATCCCGTATCCGACAGTGAGTGCGTGAGTCCCGTGCACGTTGTCCCAAAGAAAGGGGGCATCACGATCGTGGAAAATGAAAAGGGAAAAATCGTCCCAACACGCTTAACCACAGGGTAGCGTATGTGCATTGACTATCGCAAGCTCAACGCAGCGACGAGAAAAGACCACTTCCCACTCCCATTCATGGACCAATTACTCGACAAGCTAGAAGGGTATGAATACTATTGCTTTCTAGACGGACTTTCCAGCTACCAAATCGAAATAGCTCCGGAGGATCAGAAAAAGACCACATTCACGTGCCCCTTTGGCACATTTGCTTACCTAAGAATGCCCTTTGGCTTGTGCAATGCCCCAGCAACCTTTCAGAGATGCATGATCTCTATCTTCACCGAATTCATCGACGACTTTATCGAAGTCTTTATGGATGACTTCTCGGTATTTGGCTCTTCCTTCTCTCATTGTTTGAAAAACTTAACAAAAGTACTTGAGCATTGTGTTGAGTCATATTTAACTTTGAGTTGGGAGAAGTCAAATTTCATGGTGAAAAGAGGGATTGTGTTGGGACATGTAGTGTCGAGTAAGGGGTTGGAAGTTGATAAAGCAAAAATCAACGTTATTGAAACCCTTCCACCCCCTAAGGATGTCAAAGGAGTTAGGAGCTCTTTAGGACATGCAGGCTTTTACAGGCATTTCATTAAAGATTTTTCAAAAATCTGTCACCCGTTATGTACTTTTCTTGGGAAAGATGTGCCTTTAGAATTCAATGGTGAGTGTCTTAGTGCTTTTAACATTTTAAAAGAAAAATTAACACAAGCACCAGTTGTAGTTGCACCGGATTGGTCTCTTCCTTTTGAGATAATGTGTGATGCTTCGAACGAGGCAGTCGGGGCAGTCTTGGGCCAACGAGTGGATAAAATGTTGAGGGTCATTTACTATGTCAGTTACATGTTGAATAGCGCCCAACGCAACTACACCACTACAGAACGAGAGCTGTTTGCAGTTATGTTCTCATTGGATAAGTTACGTTCTTACATCGTGGGTTCTAAGGTCATCGTGCACACTGACCATGCAGCGCTTCGTCACTTATTTTCCAAAATGCAAAGCAAGCCTAGATTGATTCGTTGGATTCTTCTCTTGCAAGAATTCGACGTCGAAATTAAGGATAGGAAAGGGAGCAAAAATGTGGTTGCTGATCACTTGTCCCACATGCTAGTGGAAGGAGAGTCGAATAAAGTCGGGTTTGTAGATGATGTGTTCCCTTATGAAAGCGCACATGCCATCGAAGAAATCAACGAACCATGGTATGCTGATTTATGAATTTCCTTATTTGTAAGATTATCCCTAACCATCTTTCTTCGCAAGAAAGAAAGAGATTTTTGTTTAAATGCAAGAGTTTCTTTTGGGATGATCCTTATCTTTACAAGCGTTGCAAGGATGGGCTTTTTCGGAGATGCACACTGGATGAAGAGAAGATAGGTGTGCTAAGATTCTGCCATAACGAGGGAGGACACTTCGGAAGCTGGAAAACGGCTTTCAAGGTCCTTCAAGCTGGATTTTACTAGCCCTCACTATTCGCCGATGCACACTAATATTGCAAAACATGCTATAGATGCCAGCGGTCGAGAACGATAGGAAGGAAGGACGAGATGCCATTAGTACCCAACCAAGTGATCGAGATATTCGACATATGGGGCATCGATTTTATGGGTCCTTTTCCGAGGAGTGGAGAGTACGAGTACATACTCATAGGAGTCGATTATGTATCGAAATGGGTGGAAGCAATTCCCACAAGAAGATCTAACTCCGAGATTGTCCTCAAATTCATCCAGGAGAACATCTTCAGCCGATTCGGAATGCCGAGAGCGATCATAAGCGACGGGGTTAGCCGTTTCTACAATAGAGCCTTTAATCGACTGATGAACAAGTATGCGGTGCATCACAAGGTGGAAACCCCTTATCATCCGCAAACCTCGGGGCAAGTAGAGACAAGCAACCGAGAAATCAAGGCTATCTTAGAAAAAACCGTGAAACCGAACCGTAAGGACTGGGCGGCAAAGCTAATTGATGCACTATGGGCTTACAATACAACCTACAAAACGGTTTTGGGCATGATCCCATTTCGGTCGGTTTATGGAAAAGCGTGCCACCTTCCCGTCGAGTTGGAGCATTGAGCGAAGTGGGCAATTCGCACATTGAACCTTGATTTGAATGAGGTTGGAGGATATAGGAAGCTTGAACTAAGCGAGTTGGAGGAAATTCGCAACGATTCGTACGAGACAGCATGGGCGAGCAAGCGGAAAATGAAGGAAGCACATGACAAGAAACTCGTCCACAAAAGCTTGGAAGTCAATAAGCTAACTTTGCTTTTTAACTCTCGCTTCAAACTCTTCCCAGGGAAATTGAGATCAAAGTGGAGCGGTCCGTTCTTGATTACCAATATAAACAAACTTGGAGTCGTGACTTTGCTCGATGAGAAGAGCAACTCTACCTTCCAAGTCAACGGCCATTGCGTGAAATTGAACCAAGGGAGACCGATTTTGCAGAAGGATCATGAAGTAGTGATACTCAATGATCCCCCTCAAGCTCAAAATTGAAGCACGACTGAGGTACCGTCAAGCATAAGACGTTAAACGTTGCACTTCTTGGGAGGTAACCTAAGTTTTTATTTTCTTCTTTCTTTCATTTTCTATATGTATATATGTGTGTATTTGTGTCGGTTAGAATATTTGACAGGCACCCCTGCAAGTTTCAAAGCAAATTACGAATTTCCAGGACTAACCGATCAGAGACCTATAGACAACCGGTCAGACTACCCCACGATGTGGTGTCCGATCGGACGAGTATTGACACCGATCGGACGGTAGGTGCGAGAACCTATTTCGGGAAGGATATCACCATGCAAGGGAAGCCAATTGGGTAAGATATTCTGACAATATCTTATGAGGTAAAGGATCTTTAATTTTGGGGGGATGATTTTATTAAGGTTAAGAAAATATTCTCTTTCCCTTCTTCTTGATATTATTCGATTCTGAAAATCCCTTCACCTACCAACTCAAACCCTATATAAGCCCACCCTCTGGACCTTTAATTCCACACCAACTTTCCCTCTCCTCTTTGATATTTGCGAGCATTGACCAACACCCAACACCATGAATCATCATAATAACAATGCTTATGGTTGGGTGTCGAGGAAGAAGTACGAGGATACGGTCGAGAAGCTTGAAGAAGAAGTGGAAGAATACCGTCAAAAGATTCACAAGCTACAAACTGATCTCCATGAATTCCTTACTGGAGAAGTTGCTTTGACCAAGAACATTGAGCGCCTCCACGGCATCCTGGACGATGCGGACACCGAGATAATACGTCTGAAGAGGAGGATCATTGAACTTGAAGAACGGGTTAAGGAATTGTACGAGCTGGCATTCGGACACATTCCACCGCCTAACTAATTCGATGGGCCATTGATTTTGAGAGATTAGTTTTCTAAATAAATAATGTTGGGATTAAGTTATTATCATAAATAAACGAGCATGTTGCTCAATAATTAAAAAAATTGCTTTTGGGTATGAATGGCTTGTTCTTAATGATTGTCGTTTGTGAATTCTTGCAAGTACCTTAATAATTTTAATAAAAATAATATACATATATGTATAATAAAAATATAATAAAAAATATAAAAGAAAACCGACGAACAGTGCAGACCGGTCGGTCAAGGGCCTCGATCGATCGCACAGAGCCCACTGGACTCCAGTCCGATCGGACGACTAAGCAGTTTATAAAACTGCATACGGCCCATACGCATGTTTATCTCCATAACTCAAGATTTTTCCTTTCTTCTTCCTTGCAGAACGAAAACACGCGAATTCCATCCTCACAAATTCTACACCTGTGAAATAGATAACAATAAAGCATCCGATCAGAGACACAACACACCCAATTACATCCGTCCGGAGAATTTGGGAATCAAGCATAACTCCCCCAAATCACACCAAGCTTTCCCACCGCTTCCAAAAACGAGAAATTCAAGGTCTAATGGCTGAAACTCAACTTTATTGAATTATTTGGGAGATTGAATTGCAGGTGTTGTGGGAATTGGAGTTGGGATTGTTCAATTTGAGATTGAAATTATTGAGTTTTTAAGGCGCACAGTACGTGCTTGACGAAAGTCCTGTGAGAAGTTTGGTTACTTCTTGTGAACTTTAAACTCCGCCATGGCATCCGGTTCTCGTCAACGACGTGGAAAAACTACTAACCGAGTCCCGAGCAACACCCGAGGAGGGTTGGCTCCATTTGACCTCAAAGACGAATGAGAGACCACGCTCTATAAGTCCTTAATTAAACGGGATGTCTATAACCCCCGTTTCATCAATCTTGAATTCTGGGGAGATAAGGTCGCACTTGGTGATAAGACGGCCGCAAAATTCGTTAAGGGAATCGGGAACCTCGGGCTAATGAAGTGGGCCGATGTTAATCAACCCGGGTATCGAACTCTTATGCTCGAGTTCTTCACAACGTTCAAATCACTTGCAGATGGAACATTCGAGTGTTGCTTCCGAAACCAAATGTTTCGTACCTTCTTTTGTGACCTCGACGACATTTTTGGGATTAATAGCCAACGAGGACCCAATGAGGGATTTGAGCTAGACGACTACGACAAAAGCACTTGGTGGGATAAGCTTTCTGGAGCACCACTGGAGCCCGGGTTCCGTTTCAATTCGACATCCTTGCGGTCAAACGCCGTCTATCTCACTTACAAGTTTTTCATGCAAGTTTTCTTGGGCAAGGAGGACGCCACTCGGATTTCATCCGCCGAGTTGAAGGCCTTGTGGATTGCGTACCACCATGGCAATGCAAACATTTATCCACTTTTAACCGCGGCAATCGAGAATGTCCAACAAGTGCAGGAAAAGAAAATGGCAAAGCTCACTCTGCGAGCCTTTATCACCGCACTTGCACGGCATCACGGGTGTGATCCTTATGACGACGACATTGTTTATCCGAGTGTCTCAATGTTGGTCGAAAGCCGGATGATCAATGGGCGGAATGTCGCCATCCCGACATTTATGATGGCTTAGGATAGGATGAGAGCCGAAGTCATTGAGGATTCCGACAACGACAAAACCAACGAGGACGACGACGAGGACGGTGAGAATGAGGATGACGATGAGGATGAGAACGAGGAGAATGATGAAAATGACGAGGATGGAGGAGGTGATAACACCGGTTCCCGGACTTATGATCATGGTGACTATTGGGAAGGCGTTTTTTTCTCGGACGAGCAGTGGCAGCAGCAGCAGGATTTTCAGGCATGCATGATGGATCAAATGGGGTAGTTGCGCATCTATCAAGAGGAGCATGCGAGGAACGCTCGCCAAGATGCCTGGGCTCGCGTGAGGAAGCTCGGGAGAAGGCTCGTTATTTCCAGAGCACGTTGACGACAATGAGCAACAACTGGGCAGAAACTACTCAGCATCTTGCCCGGTTGACCGGAAATGTAGAGGCGAATCATGGATACCTCATTCAAATTGACGAGCGCCTCTACCGTCTCGAGCACCGCTACCCACCTACGCCTCCGAACGACATGGACCAGTAGGCGGGCCCATGCCCCATCTGTATCACCACTCTATACAACTTTTTATTTGCTTTCTAGACTTTTTACTATTTTATTCGGATTTATTATGTATTATTATTTCTTTTATGTCGTGATGAGTTGACTATGTTAACTTGAGGGTTTATTCATTTGCATGCATTGAATCTTTGCACTTTTCTATTCCCCAATGTTCAGGATCGTATTTTAGCAACCAGGAGTTTGATTACACTTTTGAAAAGGGGGGAGAGACTGCAGTTCGATCGGAGTTACAGGGTTAACCAATCGGTGAAAGCCTACTGGACTGCAGTCCGATTGGAGTTTTACCTTGACCGATCAGACAGTGCACAACTGTCCGTTTCCGTGGATTTGAGTATATGCATGCTTGAGTTTGAACCATTTTAAGTAACATAGTCTTTCATTATCAATTTCTGCAAAACTTCAAAAACTCGATCACCTTGTTTTCAAAGTTTGAATTGAACCCTAGTGAGAAGCCTTGTGTGTTTATCATCATTTCATGTTGTGATTCGATAAGTGTTTTGAAAGGTCTCGTAATCGCATGTGTATATCTGGTTTTGAAAATAACGTTAGGCGCATATAAAACCCGTTTCTGGCCTTATTCATAAATAAAAACCACTAAAAATCCCAATGAGCCCCTTCGAGCCTTAATTCCATTTCTTTGTTATCCACGAGCATGATTGCAGCTCTTATTTCATCTAAAATTGTGATGAGAGTTTTAGCTATGGTTAATAAGATATGACGATTACGGGGTAGGAACTAGTGGGACTCTCTAAAAAAAGGGAGAGCAAAATTAAAAAAAAATAATAAAAAATAAATAAAAAAAATTAAAAAAAAAATAAAAAAAGACTAGAAAATAAGGGTGCTTAAGTTCAAAAGAGCATCTAGAAAATAAAAATAAAGCATCTTGGATAAAGCAAGTATTTGGGTTTGGGGATTAAAAGGAGTCTTAGCTATAAAAGACTAAAAATAATGGTACATGGTTATTTGGGAAGGATGAGGAACAAAATTTACGTTCTATGCATTAAAGGGCAGATTGAGTGAGTTATAGATTGCGTTTGTCCTCAAGTTAGCCACACATCCTTATATATGACATACCTTACCAAAGAGCCGACATTACAACCCTTAAACGTCCTAATCTAATTCTTGATTGAATGTGCACACTTATGCGATGATTGAATCTTTGATTTTCACGAGTCATTGAATGCATGATTATGATGATCCGAGCGTATACACTTACCTGTTGAAAACACGAGCGAATGAGTGCACCATGTTATATTACCCTTTTGTGAGGGAGAGTTCTTTCGATTTCAAGGTGAAAAGGTAATACGAGTTAGCTTTATGGTTTCAGGAAAGTGTTTATAATTGCAAAACTAGACTATATGCACAACATGACTCTTAGCTCTAATTACTTTCACTTCTTTTGATTCTTATCCTTTCGTTTGTTCGAGTATGAACAAACCAATTAAGCATGGGGTGGTTGATTCGTACATTTTTGTTACGAATCTGTACATAATCGAGTCTTGTTTTAGTCATTTTATTCTCTTTTTCGGGTTAAGTCTAGGTTGAATTGTATCATTTTGCATGTTTCGTCTCCTCACTTAACTTTTTGACTTGTTGATCATTAATCGGTCCAAATGAGAGTGATTCTGTGTTTTTCTCATACAGCTAGAGCGTCCGGTGGATCCAAAAGCACAAGATAGAAGAAGCAACGCTCACAAGTATCCCAAAAGGACACCCACCGATCGGACAGCATATGCCTCCGATCGGTATAACTGAGGAAGTGCACACTGACCGGGGGAACTGGTGCACCGATCGAGCCCACGGGCAGTAGCTTTCGTCGATCGGACAAGACTTCTGTCCGATCGGACAAGAACGTTACACATGCAGATTTCTGGAAATTTTCAGTTACGAAATGGCTGAAGCTTGTTTAAAAATGGCAGAGGAGGCTAGGGTTTGCGGATCATTCAGCCTTGGAGACCTTTTGGAGGCTGGAACAAGGTTAGAGAACCCACAAAACACCAAAGGTTGAGAGATTTGACACATCTCTCATACCTCTAGCATAAAATCATACAATACCGTTTCAAGCTTCGATTCGCAGCAACCAACGTTCTTCGCTAGGATTCTGGGTTCGTGACAAGCCTCGGGATTCTACTCATTTCTTGGAGTGCACTCGTTCGTCGTCATCATTCGTTGAAAGTAGTTCAACGATTAGTAATCTCTAAACTCGTCTTTTGATATGATGTTTTTGAAAGTGGTTTGGTTTGATATTGGATATGAACAGTTGATGGTATGCTAGATAATGTTATGTTAGTAGATTGTTAAGGTTTTGGTGATTTGGATTCATACCTTTGTGTTTTTGATTATTGATTTTGGTTGAACTATTGGATTTAGAATGGAATTATGGTTGGTTTAGTTATAGTTTGTGAAGCATTTAGTATTTAAATTGTTATGAATCTTGTTGCGCATTTGAGAT
>BMAC01000701.1:32153-43776 GCA_014905375.1 Phtheirospermum japonicum
GTTAATTTAAATAAATAAATAATTTACTAAATAATTATACTAATTTCTTAGAAATTGATAATATAATTTTATTTGAAAACGAACTATAAATTCGTTTAAATAGAATTCTTAGATTATTTAAAACTAAAATAGGAATTCGTTTATGTTAATTTAAATAAATAAATAATTTACTAAATAATTATACTAATTTCTTAGAAATTGATAATATAATTTTATTTGAAAACGAACTATAAATTCGTTTAAATAGAATTCTTAGATTATTTAAAACTAAAATAGGAATTCGTTTATTATATATATATATATATATATATATATATATATATATATATATATATATATATATATATATATATATATATATATATATATATATATATGAAATCTACATTTACTTGTGAAAAGATTGCAAAGATCTAAAAGCTCTTTTCATTTTGTTTTCCAAAACCCGGTGCAAACTGTGAGTAGCCTTGTGTGAATTATCGGTTTTGCTTGCATTTTTATGGAAATTGCATTGAGGGGGCTTGATTTTGCTCGTACATGATTGAATTTGGAAATGACCTCGAGGCACATATATCACCCTTATTCCGCCCATATCCAAATATATAAGCCACTTAAATATCCCAAATGAGCCCCCTTGAGCCTATGCCCCGTTTCTTGTTAGCCAAGCTCGATTTTAACTTTTATATCTTCATATATTGTGAGATGAGAGAGTATGTTGTTGGTTGACTAGAAATGTGTGGGAAATGAATTTCGAGTTATGGGTTTTGAGTTGCTTATACAAAAAAAAAAGAGAGAGAGAATAAAACTCCAACACAAATCACGAAAAGTGATAAAGCGTGCATTCAATCGAAGAGCCTAATGTTCGAAAAGGCTAAGTGTTGTGAAATAAAAGTCAGAAAAATGTGAGTGTACGAAAGGGTTTCAATGAAAATTTTGGTAAATTGGGAAGGGTGAAGCGATCTTAAGCTTCGGGTTCTTGAAGTTAGGGTTTCGTGTGTTATTGATCACGTTTGATCGTGTGTTAGCCACTATATCCGAATATTCCATACCTTACCAAAGAGCCAACATTACAACCTGAAATAAAGACCTCTTTCGATTCTTGTTTGGTCATGTACAATGGGCGATTTTGAGTTTTCGAATTGTAAAATCTTGACGAGGTGCATGCATTGTCCGATTCGAGTGTATACACGTCCCATATAAATAAATACTTGATCGAATTGAGCGAACACCCTCAAAATTCCATTTGAGAAGAAGTCATCGATTTGGTTTTCATTTGAGGAAGAGTAATACGAGCAATGCTTGACGATAATGAGTTTATGTTGATACTTTCTTCATATTAATTAGGATAAGCACAAGGATCTTTCTTCTTGCATAATGTTCATTGCATGTACATTCTCGATTCTTTTCGTTGTTCGGGGACGAACAAACCGATAAGTGTGGGGTGGTTGTTTTGCATGTAATTGTGGTATTTTTATCGTGTTTTTAATTAGGATTTTATATTGTTTTTAATAGTTTTTGAGTCGATTAGTTAGATATTAGGTTGTTTTTCTTGTTTTATTGTTTTTCGAGTTTCTTGTTGATTTTATATTTAATTTGGTTAAATGGTTTCAATTGATTAAGGTTTGGCATAATTCTAGGGTTTTTATAATCAAAATTTCTATTTTAATAGGTAAAGGCATTGAAGAATAAAGTTCAAGCCAAGCCGTGCCATGGCATGCCAAATTCAGTGCCCAGAGCAAGTTCAAAAATGGCCAAACTTTCTGGAATGCTCGCCATGGCTCGCCAAGACAAACCAAAATTCACGCCAAGCTTTGGCGCTTGCCAAATCCCATGCCAGGATCCGCACGTCAGCGCTCCCGCCCCTTGGCGCTTGCAATATCCCATGCCATGATCTGCACGCCAGGGCTCCCGCCCTTGGCGCTTGCCAAATCTCATGCCAGGATCCACACGCCA
Source organism: Phtheirospermum japonicum (assembly GCA_014905375.1). Taxonomy (NCBI): domain Eukaryota; kingdom Viridiplantae; phylum Streptophyta; class Magnoliopsida; order Lamiales; family Orobanchaceae; genus Phtheirospermum; species Phtheirospermum japonicum. The sequence goes on from BMAC01000701.1 coordinate 34,107, forward strand.
GCGCACCGCCCGCGCTGCGCGCGCATGCCAGCAGCGGCGCCAACTTCCACGCCACATCACACCAAGTAGCGTCCGGCGTTCGCCACATCCCACACCACGCCACTGCCTACGCCTAGTGCCTGGTGCCTGCCAACCTTCACGCCAACCCCAGCGCCCAGGCCTCAGCCACCTGCCGAACCATGCATGCCCAAGCTTGGCCAATGCCGAGGCATAACGAGACACCTTGAGCCAAAGTGTGCCAAACACCTAACCAAGTGTCCAGAAAGACCATTTTGGGTCAAACTTGGTCAAACCCGAGAATTTCAAGCCTTAAAGCCAAATTTAGCCCATTTAAACCCAATTAAACCTAGCATAAATAGGAGATTACTCTCATTTTGTAAAAAAAAATACCTTCTCCAAACCCATGCTTGGGTTTGGGACTTAATTTCTCTCTAGATTTTAGATTTATTTTCAAGCAATTCCTTGGGTTTTTAAGTCTAAGAAGAATTTGAGTATTCCCTTGAATTTTATTTTGATTGTACTTTCATTCAAGTATTTGGATTCTCTTTTCAATTTAATTAAGTTTTCCTTTAATTTCATGCTTTTCTTCAATTTTATGCATGTTCTTCAATTTATGCTTTTTGCCTTAGCTCTTAGATCTCTTGTTAGATCTTGTGATTTGTCCATGGAATCTAGATGAGTGGAACATCTTGATCATAGATCGAGTCTCGGATCATCTTTATTTTGAGTTTTTCATATGCTTTCTTTTGAATTGAATTTTCATGCATTATTTCATGTTAAATCCTAGATCTACTTCTTGTTGCTTGTTATTTTACGTAAAGCTTTAAACTTTGTTGTAAATTTTTCTCCATTTTTCCATTGATGCTTTCAATTTGTGTTAATTTTCATTGTTTAGGATTTTATGATCATGCATGCATGGTTGTACTTTGAGCTTTCATGCTTGTACTTGATGAAACTTGCTTGTTCTTGCTTGATTTCCCTTTTTTCTTGTAATTTCAATTAAGGCACACGACCGAGGCATCCTACCAACTTCCTTTTATATTCCTTAGTGTAGCTTAGTTAGTTTATTTTCATAGTTTACATTTTATTTTCGTTTTCCTTTTATTTTCTTAAGCTAAAATACATTGATCTCTATAATCAATCGAATTCCGGTAATATCAAGTCAATGAACCTTTTATACCACTAAAAAATACAAAACAACTATCTCCACCATCATTAGCATTTCGTTCGGCTCTACGTGCTCTTTTGATTCGCCTGGCAACTTAGGAACCCCCGAGGTGTTTGCTTCATCGGAGACATCCTTTCGTCTCCCTTGTTTGACACTCTGCACATACAACTTTCTCGAGGTGTACTGGTCACTGCCGACCTCTCCCACCTCACCCCTCACCGAGAATTTCATCTTCATGTGATAGATAGATACCACCGCCTGGAAGTAACTAAGTGATGGTCTTCCTACCATGGCATTATACGCTGAAGGCGCATCTAAAACTAGGAACCGAATCATCTTAGTTTTTTGGTAGGGTGCCTCTCCTAAAGAAACAGAGAGCACTATCGACCCCAGGGGCTGTATGGTTCCCCCTGAAAACCCAATTAGAGAAGTCCCCACTAGCTCCAACTTTTCTTTGAGGTCCATTCTCTCCAAACAATCCAAAAAAAGGATATCATCCGAGATTCCCGTATCGACAAAAATGCATCCCACCTCATAATTAGATATCATCTCCCTGATAGCTAAAGCATCTGTATAGGACCTCAAGACCTCACCCACATCCTGTGTCCTAAAATGTATGACCGGGCTGGCAGCTGCCTATCCGATCACAAGTCCCCTTCTCCCTTCTGGATCAGCTGCTCTGACATAGCCTTTCCTCAATCTGTTCGAGTCACCATCACCTGGCCCTCCCCTCCCACAGTCATATTAATCACTCCCCTATTGGGGGGATCCCTATCCTTCTCCTCATTTCTTGTCTCCACCCGACGTGGTGGCGAAAAATGTCTTCCCCCTTTCTTATAGCTTGTCTTGTTCTTATTTCGCTCTGTGTATACAAACTCTTTCAGATGCCTTGCTTGAATAAGACTCTCTATCTCATCCCTCATGTGAGTACGTTGCTCAGTGGTGTGCCAGTAGTCGTTATGGAAATGACAAAACTTTTCAGACTTTTCCCTTCTAGGGGTCACCGAATATGTTCATGGCCACTTCAAATCAGCTCTGCGTTTAGTTTCCATGAAAACCTCATCCTGTGGGAGTTCCAAAGGCGTATACCGGTCCATTCGTGCTTTACTAATCATCGGTTCAGGTCTGGCCTTCTTACCCGATCCCCGATCCTCTCCTTTCTCCTTTCTCCCTTCTCCTGTCGACTTCTTCTCCTTTCTCTCTAGTCCTGTCAACCTCCTCTTTTCACTTGCAAAGCTTTTTCCAAGTGAATGAATCTCTCATCTCGAGCAAAGATATCTTCAAAGCTCCTCAGGGGTTCGACCACCAAGGATTGGAAGAAATCACCCTTCTTCAAACCTTGAGCTAATGCGTTAATCAGTGTTTATTCTGAGGCCGATGAGACCTCCAACTTGGTCGTAGTAAATCTTTTTATGTTAGCTCTCAAACTTTCTCGCTCCTTCTGCTGAATGTTGAATAGTTCTAATGCCATTTTTTGGTACTTCCTACAACTAGAGAACTGGTGTAAGAACGCAGCGCTGAACTCATCAAAGTTGTGTATCGACCCTGGTAGTAGCTGACTAAACCAGAGTTGTGTTGACTTGGTAAAGGTAGTGGGAAAAACCCTACACATTAATGCATCTGATTCGATATACCATTGCTGAATTCTCAAACCTGCAAAAATGATCTAGCGGATCTGCAGTACCATCGTACTCGAACCCCATCAATTGGTAACCAATGGGTAAGTCATCCCTCAAGACTTCTTCCGAGAATAGGTCGTCCGATAAACTCTTGCAGAGGGAGCACTGCTCGCTAATTTCCTCTTTAGCTCCCGCACCTCTTTGTTCAAACCTTGTACCACTTTTGGTAAGTCGGATGCATTCTTGTTGAAAGTGTCATCAATTGATATAGTAGTGCTCTCATCATGTCTCGCTCCCAAGCCATAGGTCAGCTTACCAGTAGTCTCTCCCACAAGATTGGCCCCCCGAGCTGGTGCTGATGGTGGTGGGGCCATGTTAGCCAATCTCTTGTCCACCGCTTCATCTACAGCCTTAGATATGATGTTGGACAACTGTTCAAAAAATAGTGATCCCCACAAGTTCACTCCTGAACTTAGCGGGAACCCCTTCCCGGGGGTCGAGTTAGACACCGGATCGACGGGATTCTGAGATGCTTCACGGGGAGCACTCTCTTTCCATGGTTACCCCCGATGTGTGGGTCGCTGGAGTTTTGTTCAGATCATCGGCAAGATTTCATCGTAGTTCTTTCATAATAATCGTTGGAAACTCACGTCTTAGATCCAGATCTTTGAGTTTCCCACAAACTATGTCAATTGTTTAGTACCTCAAAAATAAGAGCTAATCATATGACCTCCGATTCCAGAAAAATAAGACCCAATCTCTGCAATTGAAGGAACATGCACCCAAAAGAAAACTTCAGACGGAGACCAGAAGAGTTTCTGAACCAAACTTTTTTGCACCCCTTTTTAATTAATTTAAAAGCACGTAAGTTTGCTCGCAAGAGTACGAGGTACTTGTAGGGTGATAAGTTTGACTCGAGTCGTATCTCTCGAGGAAACAACTGTTCGGTCTTTCGGATGTTTTTCTCAATTTACGAACTAAAGTAAAATACATGTACAATTGGGGTTTTAAAAGAAATTGAGTTGATCATTATAAACTAAAGCAATAATTAAACTAAGGCTAATTAAACTAATTATTCTAACTAAATTATCAACTACGAGCAATAATTTAAACTACTTGAACTTAAGAACTAAGAATTTAAAGCAACGAATCTAAAGCATAAATATAATAACTACCCTTAAACAATCGCATCATACGAATATAAGAACGAATAATTAAGCATAAATCAAGGTGCATAAATAAACTAGATTAAACCAATATCCAATATCAAGCATATAACGATTAAGCTAATTAAACTAGTTCTAGCATTAACTAAGAAATTAACTAAGCAATTAACTAAGAAATTAACTACAAAATTATCTAAGAGTTTAGAGTACTTATTGGAACTAATGAAAGCAGTAAAAAGCTCCAGCTATTCCGGAGTTGCACGTCGATCTTGGGCGAAGATTGAATCCCGAACACGAGTTCGATATTTTGGACGCGTTGTTGTTGTTCGATCCTTGATATCCGTCTTCAAATCTCGTTATGAGATGTGGTATTATTGTTATTGTAAGCTAAGGAACCCTAGGTAGTCGTGTATATGTCCAAAAATTCGAAATATGGAGGGTTTATATAGATATTTCAAGTCTTGGCGCACAAGAAACCCTAAAATCTGAATTCTGGGTCGTCGCGTCGACGGTGCGTCGACTGACGTGCGCTGGTGCTCGGCGTCGGTGCTGCCTGGGTGTGAACGTTGGCTGGGCGGGTGCGTCGACTGATGCGGGATTACATCGACCCTTCAGAGAATTGCGTCGACCGTGCGTCGACTGACGCCCCTTCGGTCGACGCTTCAGAATGTAGCGTCAGCCTTGCGTCGACTGACGCGGATCATGGCTCACGTCGACGGAGCGTTGACGCTCGCGTCAGTCGATGCGACAGAACGTCTGTCTCCGTCTCTCGATCTTTTGCTACTCGTTTCGCCGAAAAGCTCGTTCTTCTATTCTTGAACATCGAACTCCGTCTATTACGCGCTGAATTCTTCCGGTTACTTAGCTGTAAGGTGAAAACAACGAAATATCACCTATTTGCATCAATTACGGTTAGAATACGGTAAAATAAGTCGGAACTATAAAAATACGGAATTAAGCTTAAATCGTCCAACTTATACCAAAAACAAATAGAAAAACGAACTAAAAAGCTAATAAAAATAAGGAGAAATCTACTCTAATCAACTACCCCACGCTTAATTGGTTTGTTCGTCCTCGAAAAAACGCTAGATTCAAAGTATAACTAGAATGAAAATAAGTTCAAGCAAAGAGTCGTGCTATCCTACATACATAATTTTGAAAATATAGGTACAAGTTACGCAACGTCAAACACTTGACCATTATTACATCGTCGTTTCAAAAACAAAATCATGCTTCCTCACTAAGGATAATATATAAGTACGCTCAAAAGCACTCAAGTATTTTCTGCATGGGACGTGTATACACTCAAATCATACAATTACAAGCATAGAAAATCAATCTCTTTTCAATCACAAATTAAGTGTGTTGTCAAAACTAAGAATCAGTAAAGGTCTTTATGGGTTGTAGTGTAATGCTCTTTGGACGTGGAATATATAAGTCGTGCGGCTAAATAACTCACCCAACCTAATCTAATCAAGAAGCAAATTTCTTCTCATCGCTCAAAAATAAAAACCTCACTTAACTCTCATAACGTAGCCTTAAAATATAAGCTATTTCCCAACTCGCAAACCGTAAAACCGACTTGAAACTCAAAAACCACGTAATCACAACTCTATTGCCTCTTAAACATAAGGCCTCATAAAATACACAATTCGACTCAAGCCTTTATAAGAGTGTAGGCAATTAATCAACATATCCACCATCCTATCTTTTTCTTTTCTTTATTTTTTCCCCCTTTATTATTTTTTATGGGGTATTAATTTTTTCTTTTTTTTTTCGGATGGTGGTCCTTAATTACAAAAATAATAAATTCCTAATAAAAATTTCCAAGCCTCAAATAACCAATAAAAATACGAACTCCTACCCCACGCTTTTAATGGGTTTGTAGGGTCGTCTCAAAAACACTCATGGCTATAGGCATGGATATTTGGCTATGATTGGCTCATTCGGAATTTATAGTGGCTAAGATTTATGAATATGGCCGAAATAGGGTTTTATATGTGCCTTAACCTCATTTTCAAAGTCGACTACACACAGAGGTATCAAAGAGATATCAAGACTGAAACTTATTCAAGCACATGCAATGATGATAATCACTCAAGCTACTCACAGGCTTTTTGCATGAAAGAGTTTTGAATTGACGCTGCTTTTAAGGTTTTGCGAAATCAATTGCGTCCAAGTACCATTTTACAATATATAAATAATAATTTGAAAATCTTAATGCACTTATGCACGCTCAAAGAACTAGAACAAATAATCATARATAGTCAACTTCGACAGGCATGCCATACAAACACAATTAAACGTAGAAATAGCGATCAATCACGCTTACAAATTAATGCATTTCAAAACAAAGACATCAAATTGCACTTTAAATATAAACCAAACTCAACCACCCCCCTCCCTAAAAACTTGGCAATCTCCTGATTGTCATAAATATTAAAGAAAATAAGAGTATGGGAGATAAGAAAACATCCCTGAAACTTCGATGGTCGAGTCTCTCCAAAAATGCGTTTGCAATTATCCTTCGTCTCAAACCGGGCGACTAGATTGTCCCGAACAAACCTATAAAAATAAATAAAACAAACAAACAAAACATGATTGCGATCAATTGCTACGCGCAAGTGCCCGGTGGCACGTCTTTTTGGATTTGAAACGACCGGATTGCGGCCAACGTCGTAAATGGCTGGGTTGCAGCTCATCAAAGGTTGCCGGGTTGCGGCTAACTTGGGTCGGATTGCAACCTCGATCGATGAAATCATCGTTTTCCCTGATTGCTACGGTAAGCGGTAGGTTCAGTGGTTGATCGTCATCGTTAACGCCTCGAGTGGAACTAGCGGTAAGGCCTTGCAGTAGCGAGCTTCCGCTATATAACTGTTGTCCAGAATAAGCGATTTATCATATTTTCTGCACATCAACACACATATAAACGTACCACGGATAATTGACACAATATAAAAAGACAGAAGTAAAATAAAAGAAAATAAAACGAAAACTAACTAACACTTGGGTTGCCTCCCAAGAAGGCGCAACATTTAACGTCATATGCTCGACGCAATTGCTTGATCAATTTCTAGCTCGTGGTGGGTCCACGAACTCCTTCTTGGTACGATCACGATTCTTCTTATAATCCTTGAAATAAGGCTTAAGTCGATGCTTGTGGACTTCGAATCTTGATTTCTCACTCTCATTGTACAATGTGGCTATACTATACTCATCCATCTCCTTTATTAAAAACGGTCCACTCCATGCAACTTTAAAATTGGTTGGATCAAACTTACGATCGGAATTATATAGCACTAGTTGACCAACCTTGAACTTCTCGTTAAAAACTTCGTTCGACTTCTTCTTCTTCTTCTTCGTACGTTTAGAATTCTTGTAGGGGTGGAGGGAAACACATCTTAAATAATTATGCGGTAGCTTCGTCTCTTCTCTTGGCTCAAACTTCGAACGATCTCGTTGTGGTCTCAACTCCACTTTTGGCTCATTTTGAGGCACGTCAAACCACATGGGCAATCCATAATCAAATGCCTCTACATTATCAAACTCTTCAATCGTGCCGATGCTCAAGAGCTCATTCGCACAAGAATCTACTAAATCAATAGTAGAACAATCGTTCTTAACAAACGATGCAGGACTCTTGTGAAAATCTTGAAGTGAAAACGTCACCGTTTCGCCCAATACGGACATAGTCACCCTCCCCTCGTTTACATCGATCACCATACGCGTTGTAGACATGAACAGACGTCCTAACAAAATGGTGTGTTCTCGGTTCTCGCTTTGTATGTCACCAACATCCATAATGACAAAGTCGACCGGCACTACTAGCTTGTCTACTTGTACTAAGACATCCTCCACAATCCCCAAAGGTAGCCTTATCGTTCTATCCGCCAATTGTAATCTCATCATGGTCGGTTTCAGCGGTCCTAGGTCAAACTCCTTGTAAATTGAGTGGGGCATCAAATTTATGCTAGCGCCAAGATCGAGCATCCCTCTTGCCGTTTGTCCATTCCCGAGAGAGATAGTTATACAAAAACTCCCGGGATCCTTCTCTTTAGGTGGAAATGGTTGCTTAAACATATCACTCACCTCTCTTATCAAATCCATATGTTGATTTGTATCCAAACGCCTTTCCTTTGATGCTAGATCTTTGAAAAACTTCAAAAACGCCGGCATTGTCTTTATCACCTCTAGCAGGGGGAGGTTAATATTAACATTCTTCAGTAAATTGTATAACTCCATGGATTTTTTATTCTCCTTGGCCGGACGTAGGCGACTTGGGAAGGGAACACGATCATAAACAGTCAACTTCTTCGGTGGTGTATTTAAGGAATCGATGGGGTCTTCAGTTGCTGTCGAATTCTTTTTCAATGCTCCCGGAACATATGGACTTGAAGACGTATGCATATGGTCGGCTGTTTTGGTTGCATCTACTTGAGGTTGGGTCTCGGCTTCTTCCTCGTCATTCTCCTTTTCTAACTCGATGCCGTTATCCACTACTTTTTTGCTTCTCAGCACATGAATAGCCGAGGCGTGTTCTGTTTGGATTGGAAAAGTATTTTTCTCCTTCTTCAATGACGCCATGTCAGTTGCCAATTATCCTACCATTATCTCCAATCTTCTTAGTCCTGATGAATTTTCAAGAGTGCTTTTGGCCATTTCAGTCATCATCGTTCTCAATTCTTTCATATCGTCTCGAACTCTTCTCATTTCCTCCTGAACATGTGTGAGGCCGTCTCTGTTCCGAATAGTTTCGGCGACTTGGTTTTGCTGCCAGACTAAAAGTTGATCAGTCGACTGAACTGTAGTAGGAGTTTGCCCTTGCACTTGGAATTTATTCGGAGGCGGTGCTTGCGTATATGGTAGTCTTGCCCGGGATGTTGTTGGTTCGAATAATACTGGATGGCATTGACGTCCCCTCGTTGTTCGTAGTTGGTTGGACATAAATTCGCTAAGTGTTCGGGAGACCCACATTGGTCACATGTCGTTATGACCTCCTTTGAAGAAACTTGACTCGTTCGCTGGGCTCTCGATGCTTCTAATTCTTCATTAAGTACTTCCCTAATCATCTCCTTGATCGTTTGACCATCTCTCACCAAAACCTTAACTCCTTCTTCTTTATCTGTCTCGGTGGTGGAAACTTCATTTACTTTCAATTTACGAGGTCGTGAGTTGGTTTGTCTAGATTTCTCGCTTTGTTTCTCCAACACTTGTTTTGCCTCGAGGGCTGTTAAATCACCAAAGTCTCCTCTGGCCGCTATTTCAACTTCACTTTTCCCCATGTTCAACAAACCATCAAAGAAAAATTGATTAACCATCTCGGGAGAATAGTTATGGTGGGGGCATGCTTGTAAAAGTGTCTTGTAGCGCTCCCATGATTCATGAAATAATTCCCCCTCCAACTGTTCAAAGGTAGCAATTTGCCTCCAAAGTTGCCCCGTTGTCTGTGCCGAATAATATTAGTTTAAGAATTTTTCGCTTATCATCTCCCAATCAGTTAACGATCTTGGTTCTAAGGATAGTAACCATGTCTTCGCCTTGTCTTTCATGCTATAGGGGAAGCAAATCATTTGCATCTCCTCTCGGTTAAGGCCATGACCTAAAAATCTTCCTACTTCATCGATAAAGTAGTTTAAAAACGCTAAAGGATCTTCATGGGCATTTCCGTGAAAAGTCGGAAGTAAATTAAGTTGATGCGGTTTAATCTCTACTCCCCT
>BMAC01000701.1:45251-59394 GCA_014905375.1 Phtheirospermum japonicum
TATCTAAGAGTTTAGAGTACTTATTGGAACTAATGAAAGCAGTAAAAAGCTCCAGCTATTCCGGAGTTGCACGTCGATCTTGGGCGAAGATTGAACCCCGAATACGAATTCGATGTTTTGGACGCGTTGTTCTTTGATCCTTGATCTCCGTCTTCAAATCTCGTTATGAGATGTGGGATTATTGTTATTGTAAGCTAAGGAACCCTAGGTAGTCGTGTATATGTCCAAAAATCCGAAATATGGAGGGTTTATATAGATATTTCAAGTCTTGGCGCATAAGAAACCCTAAAATCCGAATTCTGGGCCATCGCGTCGACGGTGCATCGACTGACGCGCGCTGGTGCTCGGCGTCGGTGCTGCCTGGGTGTGCGCGTCGGCTGGGTGGGTGCGTCGACTGATGCGGGCTTGCATCGACGCTTCAGAGAATTGCATCGACCGTACGTCGACTGACGCCCCTTCATCGACGCTTCAGAAGGTTGCGTCGACCTTGCGTCGACTGACGCCCCTTCGGTCGACACTTCAGGATGTAGCGTCAGCAGTGCGTCGGCCTTGCATCAACTGACACGGATCATGGCTCACGTCGACGGAGCGTCGACGCTCGCATCAGTCGACGCGACAAAGCATCTGTCTCCGTCTCTCGATCTTTTGCTACTCATTTCGCCGGAAAGCTCGTTCTCCTATTCTTGAACATCGAACTTCGTCTATTAGGCGCTGAATTCTTCCGGTTACTTAGCTGTAAGATGAAAATAACTAATATCACCTATTTGCATCAATTACGATTAAAATACGGTAAAATAAGTCGGAACTATAAAAATACGGAATTAAGCTTAAGTCGTCCAACTTATACCAAAAATAAATAGAAAAACGAACTAAAAAGCTAATAAAAATAAGGACAAATCTACTCTAATCAGTTTCCCGGCGAACCCCCTCCGATGCTTAAGTTAGCGTTTGGAGAAAATTGGTCAAAGTAAGGGCTTGATTACAAAAGTGTGTTACCTTACTTTAATTCTGTGATTAACTATTTATAGATGTGCTTTTTTAGGGTTTCCGTGAAATCAAGATCGTTATGCCATGTCACCCTTCTAAGCCTCTCTCCGTTATTCTGCCCCGAGCTGGAGCTTCGAGCTCTTTTGGGTAATTGACCTGGGCTAAATCTCTGAGCTCTTTTAGATAATAGACCCAGGCTAAAGCCCCGAGCCGATTACATGGTCCCGAGCTAAAAATGGGTGCCCCGGTTTGATATGATCATTTCATCTTTTTACCCCGAAATATTGTCTATCATGGCCTTGATAACCAAGGCATCCACATGAGGTCTCAGGATACCTCCTCCGTCTAACGATCCAAAGTTTATGGTTAAGCCCTTCGATGTATGTCCTCTCTCGAACTTGTTAATCCTATCTGAAGCAGCCGCTTTGATGTATCCCTTCATAACCTTATTAGAGTCCCCCATCAGCTAGGCCTCCCATAATCATCTGAATAATTCCTCGTTTGGGGGGAGGGGGCGGGGGGTGTTCTCTCTCTTCCATCTTCGGATCAGGATTACGTCTATGGGAGTAACGTCTACCCCCTTCTTGTGGTGCCCGGGTCTCCTTATTTCGTTATACGTAGATGAACTCCTTCAGGTTCCCTGCTTGAATTAGCTTTCTATCTCATTCCGCAAGTGCATGCACTCCTCCATGTGTGGTCGTAATCATTGTGGTAATGGCAAAATTTACTTGACTTCTCCTTCCTAGGAGTTATCGAGTATATCCTGGGCACTTGAGGTCAGGGTGACGCTCAATAGCCTGCAGAATCTCTTTTTGACGGAGCACCAAGGGGGTATAACGGTCCAAGCGAGACTTTCTAAACCTGGGCTCAGGCGTAGATCTTCTTTTTAAAGCACGATCCTCTTTGCCCCCTTTCTCCCTTCACAAATAGAATATATGGAGAGAGAGATAAATATATCAAATTATATTAATCAAATGATTATAAACTTTAAAGGATAATACTTGTATTAAAGAATGGAAGTATATATATATGTGTGTGGGCGCGCCCTTATTAAAATATTGTTTGTTTTCTAAGAATGAAACTTCATATATATTGTATATATATTATATTGGGAAATGAATAAGAGTAAAATTGAAGAAATATTAATAAATTTACCTTAAACATGTAGAATAACAAATATTGTAAGCTAATTTTATTATTTTTCTAAAACTACAACAACAAGTGTTTTAAACCAATTCGAATGCACTCTCTATCCTATAATTATAGCACATTTTTTATATTTTTTTTCCCAAATTATAACACATTTTTATATGTGTTATATGAATTTATTTATGTGACCCTATTTAATAGAAATTGATATCAAGAATAATTATTAATGTTAAAAGTAGGAGTATAATTAAAAGGGAAAAAGACTTTTTGCTCCCCCAAACTATTTCGATTTTCACAGTTTACCATACGAACTTTTTTTTGGGACAAACCACCATCTGAACTATGCGTTTTTTGCAACTTACCCCCTGAAATTAAAATTTTGGTGGTTTTGAATACCAAATCTGGTTTGTTAAGGTTTTTTTTTTTGTGGTAACTTCACTCCTTATTTCTAATCCTCCCCCCTTTCTCCGCCCTAATCTACAATTTTTACAATGATAACGGTACGACGGTTATTTAAGCCGCGAAATGTCGTTGCTGATCTTTTTCGCCATGGAGAGGAGGTCCGTCGTGCCGTTATCATTGTAGAAATGGAAAATTAGGGCGGAGAAAGGAGTGAGGATTAGAAATAAGGAGTGAAGTTACCAAAAAAAAACTTAACAAACCGGATTTGGTATCCAAAACCACCAAAATTCTGATTTCAGGGGGTAAGTTGCAGAAAACGCATAGTTCAGATGGTGGTTTGTCACAAAAAGAAAATCGTATGATAAACTGTAAAAATCGAAATAGTTTGGGGTAAAAAAAAAATTCCCTAATTAAAACATATAAGTAAATCAATCATATAACTATTTTTATTAATCTTTGTACAATGAAAAAGTGCTGTATTAAGTTAGGATGGGAAAAGTAATAAATATTTTGAAACAACTTTTTCTATTATTATTATTATTAAAATAACAGGTATTCAGAATTGGATGACTTATATTATTATACGTGTCGTAAGATAGCGAACTGTGTGCGCGCACAAATTGAGGATGATGAGTAGATATCCAAAAGAAAGCAGAAGTAGAGAAGTGAGAGGAAGGGGTCACAGCGCAAAATGTATGAAGACAGTCCCTTTGGTAGAAAATTAGCAACATCGGGGGCTGAGCGCAAAGACAGGAACTAACAACGGACATCAAAGAAACCTTATCTCACCCACACAACATATTCTTCGCCCTCCATCATTGCCAACTTCTACGCTCCTTAATCCTCAAACCAAATCAAACTGCCCATCATGCCAAATCATTGGTGGGTCCCCCTTTGTCTACCCATCTTTTGATAGTCCTTCTTCTAACACGACACCTTTTCAACCCTTTATATTATTCCTATTTTATTCCTAAAATAAAACAGCATTAGTTACCCTTGAATGTAAGGGATTGTTTGCACACACGTTTTATATATATATATATATATATATATATATATGTATATATTCAGTTTTTAGTTGAAAAAAAAATCATACACTAAAAGGGTTTGCAAATGGATGACTCCAAGTTATGGTCTGTTTAATTTAATCCAATTGGAAAACATGGAAAATGTTAAACGTGTTTTAGATTTTTCATATTTCTTTTGATTTAACTTTACACATAAATAAATCTCATTTGCAGTTTATTCACCGAACATTTTCTCTTAATATTATCATGAATTTTTTTTTTTTTTTTTAAATAATGTCAATTTCTGATTTCTAATTATTTATCGTTGATGTAATACGTCTGTTACTGGGGAAAAAATATGTTTGCATACACTTTAGACCATGAATAATTGAATTTCTTCAGTTTCTAACACCAGTCACTGATTATATGTATATATTCAAAACAATCTTGAAATAGGTATAGCTTGTGTTTGATTTTGTAATTAAGCTAAAACAACTACCAGAAAGTAACAGAATTAGGTGTGTAGAATTCAATTAGTATGGATAACTGTACCTCCAAAGTAACCTTTTTGAATAATTAGATATTAGGTCATTAAACATTATTTAATATATCTGAGGACCACTTGCGTTAGAGTTTGCGACTTTTGTGCACACGAGCAACAAAGGAACCGGTGGTGATGTAACAAAAGGATTGTGTAATTGTTTCTTTTATTTAATTAATACAATTTCATTTGATTAGATTTAAAGCGATGATTAGATTAGGGTCGGATGATTAGATCATCTTTAATGAATGGTCCATTTGAAGAGTGAAGTCTATTTTAGTTGAGATTATCAACACAAAAAAGAGTAGTTCCACCGTTAATTCAATTTTTTTTTCGTCAGTTTTCTTAATCTTATCTTAATTTCTTTCAATATCACTACTATATTCCGTTCTTAGTTTAGCAACAAACTATTATCTACACTCTTTTCAAAACTATTTTATTAGTATTATTTTGAATTCATATCTATTTCTATACTTACATTTTTTTTTCTTTTTCATTTAACACATCTCTTTATTTTTCATATATTGAAATAATCATCCCTTCTCTATTTCTCGCTAAAATAACTTTCAAAAAATAGACTATACATTATAAATACTCCTAGTCTCAGCTAATCATCATTCACAACTATTAAATATGAACTAGTACTTTTACCCGTGCGATGTACGAAATGCAATTTGGTTATTATTGTATAATTTTGACATTGATTTATTTATTATATGCATGGTAATGGAGGAAAGTGTTTCAAAATTTAAACTTGTCTCGTCTTGTAATTGACTCGTTAATTTACTTGTTACCTTGAACATGTGGGTGTTGGTCTATCTATAGACAAGTGTTTGATTTTACATTAGTTTTTTCAAGGTCGTAGAAATCGTTAAGCGCTAACTAGGCGCCGGCCTAGCGCCTAGGCCCTGTAAGGTTGGAAGTCCAATTTTTTTAATTAAAAAAAAATAAGAAAAATAATTTTGGTCGATTTTGCCATTTGGACTGTCTAGGCGGCCGCCTAGGTCCGATTTTTGCCGCCTAACCCGAATTTTCGGCGAGACATTTTTTTTCTGTTGATTTAGGCAAAATCGTCTCGGCCTAGGTTCTCCTAACTTCTACACGCCACCTAGGCCAATTTTACAACATTATTTTTTTTATGTGGGATAAAACAATAAAATATAACAATATCTCTTCAAAACTATTATTCTAAGAAGTTTGATGACTTAATATTATGAATTAATTTACTCTAGTATCTCAGAATTTATGAAATATCATGAACTTCTATGATTTGAAATATGACATTCATAAAAATTATTTGATTCATCTATTTTTAATTTAATTTATAAGAAGAACTATATAATTCATTTTTTTTTATTTTCTCAAGTCACAACGTTATACCCAAGTATCCTATAAATTTTTAATTTTTATTAATTATTTGCTCGAGTCAACAATTTACATATGGATTTTACGATTGACCTTAATATTTGGTCCATTGATTTAATTTTGTTGACATGTTGCTTTCAATAGTTATTATTATTCCTTTTTATATTTAAACTTTTCTTTTAGATAACTTTCTTTAGCATAACAAAGATATCAAGGTAATCGGTATCTATATTGTTATATAATATATTTATATTTTTAAATTCTTGTTTTAATTTTTTTTATTTGTTTATGGTATTTAATAATTTATATGTTTGTTTAAAACTAAATATATATTTACAATTTTCAAATATAATCTTCTATAAAATTGCATGGGTCAATAACGAACCTAATGTCTAGCGTTTGAGCCATCAGTTTATCCTTTTTTGGCAACATGTTTTATTTTTTGAATAATTTTTTATTCTCTCCAATTTTTATAATCATACTTTGTTTTCACTTAACTTTATTTTTTCTACGGAGACAAATACACTAAAGTAATAATATTAACTTCCCTTCTAAACTTTTTTCCTTCTACTTTTGTCTTTTCTAGATAATTTGTTTATGTATATGTGATTATTTAATCTATGTATTAATATATTATATATTTCTAAGCTTATACAAAATATTAATGTTTATTATTTTCAAATATGATATCCATTAGTTGACTCGAAAATAAAAATTTGGAATGAGTACTTGATATTTCTTTCTTTCTTTTTAAAGCTTAGCGAGAACTTTACAATCGTAGAACATATAACATTCCTTTGATTAGTAATGGTCTTTTACATTTATTATTCAAGTTTATTATGAGACCAACTTTTATTACGTGTATAAGGGAAAAAGTATAAAAAGTAAATAAGCATCTGTAAATAAAATAAAAGAGTTAAAAAAAAGAGCATACCTATTAAAGACCATACATAAAGAGCAACCACTATTAAAAAAATATAAATTAATGACATAAAAATATTGGTAAATATGAAAAAATTTGTAAATTGTATGTAAAACTGTACCACATATTTACCAAAAAAATATAAAATTGTTGTATAATACCTATAGTATTTTTGTCTGTAAATTAAAAATTTATTGGCGGTTTATGATAAATCATTTTAGTCGTTAACTTTTATCAGTAAACTGTAAGTTTTTTATTTTATTTTATAGTGAATGGAGTCGTCGTCATATTCATGTGTGTCAATTTTAACTTCAATTCATTTTATGAAATCTTAATTAAGTTCAGCAATGGAGCCTAATTGGTGCAACAAATTTTGTACTTATTTAGATTTCTAATTTTATTATTTCTTAGGTAAAAAATAGTTTGTGTATTTGAACATGTGTTGTTTCTTTTGAGAATGTTAAATGAACTATGGTATTTAATGCCTTTTCATATGCATTCTTAATGTTTGAAATTTTAATGCCTTCATATTACATTAAAATAACCATTTCGAATTAGCTTTAGGATATGACTACTTTCACTCTAATTTTACTAAATTTATCCCATTAAAAATAAATTAAAATAATATAAGTATTTTTTCCAAACTTTATTTCTAGATTCATCCCATTAGATTATTTATAAACCCCAATATTAAAAGAATATAAATTATAAGTTACAATAGTATCATCAAAATCAAAATGAATTTACCATCAAATATAATCATCACTAAATCATTACTCTATTTTTCTTGTGTAGGCATGAGATAATGATGATGATGATAAATTATAATATTATGATTTAATGTAACGATACAAAATCAATAGAGAAATAATGACTTGTGATTCTCTGTTTTGCCGAAATACGAAAAGTTAAGTGGAAGAATATTAGTAAATATACGAATATAAGCTGCCATCCAAATGTAGCCAAACAAAAAGATAATGTAGTGTGATGTTTTTGATTTTACAATTATTTGACTACTCGTATTCATTATGAAATTTTTTGATCTTTTGGATCAAGAATATATTACACCTTATATAGTTAGCTTGCCACTCTACTTTAAAAAAAAAAGGCAAGATTTTTTGCGGATCAGTATCAATAATAAGTCAATTAATATATTATGATTGAGAAATTGTCAAATAATCCTCCAATTGGTAGTCGATTTGTTTATTAGTTTGTTATCCAATTTTAAGTCAAACAGACCATCATTCTTGACAAATAATCCTTGGTTTTTTAAGTCATTGCTCATATACTTTGAAAGATAAATTAAATTCAAATGCATGTATATCTAAATACCTGCTTTGTTGAGCTTTTTGAAAGTACTTATAACTTATTCTCTCTCAATAAGCTCTTTTAAGTTATTTGGTAAGAATCAAGAATAAGCTCCTGATAGCTTGTTCTGACCAATAAGCTCTTGTTCTGAAAAAACTACAAATAGTAGCATTTTCTAATAAACTCCTACCTTATTTGGAAAAATGTTTCCTTTTCCTTTTATATTGTAATAAATAAACTATTTATAAACAAATATATTACATTATATAAAAAAATGTTTTTATTAGTCATAAGTAAATTTTTATCTATTATTAAAATTGTTTTATTTAATTAGTTTTCATTTAGTTTTCTTAATTTTTGAAAAATATTTTGGGAAATATTTATTTATTATTATTATTATTTTATTCTTTTATTTTTATATTTTTATATATAATATTTTATATTTTTCAGTCATGTCTATATTGGTAATTTAATGTTCAATCAGTTGCTTTAATCAACTAATTTGTAAAGCTTTATTTAAATCAACTATCAGTTATCAGCTATCAACTGTTTAAATCAGCTCAACTAATCCAACCCTAAGTATCTGTGTACATATGCAATAATCCAATGAGAATTAAATGTAGTTTAAAAAAAAAATATATTTTATTTTGAAAATTACTTTGTTTTCTTTAAGAAATCAATAAGAAAACACACACTAAAGAATAATCTAACAGTTGATAACAAAGATCAAAATGATAAAATCTATAATTTCATACAAATCTATTTATATGTAGAAATCACTAAATAAAAGTGTTGTCAATAATCTTTTGATGATAGAGCGTCTGAGTTTTCTGCCCAAAATACCTAACCATGGAAAATATTATTCAAAAATAAAATTAAGAAGATAAACAAAAAGCGACAAAAAACCTCTTCCCTCGGAACAATTACTCGTGTAAATATCAATGTCTATAATTTGAAACAATTATAAAGCCATTATTGTACTTGGAAAAATAAAAAAAAATTATATAAAAGATTTTTCACTATTTATATAGGTTGAATTATGTAATAAAATTTAAAACTTACTCCTACTTATTACCGATTTGTAATAAATACATTTAATTAATTTGCATAATTAATAGAATTACTTTTTCATATTTACATATGAAAATTATTAATCTGTATATATAATTTATATGATGCATTAAATAGTGATTGTATATTCAATGTAATCATATAGATCAAACCAAATCTATTACCCTTTAATAAAAAGATTTGAGGCATGCATATTACATAATAAAAAAAAATTCTAGTCTTTAACCGTAGTAGTTAATCAATAATAAATATGTTCTCCTTATTTCAATCTTACTATATTACCTTAAAAAAAGTCTTTTATCAATTTTGCTGGATTAAAATAATTAATGAGTATGTCAACTTTAGAATATATATATATATATATATATATATATATATATATATATATGTGTGTGTGTGTGTGTGTGTGTGTGTGTGTGTGTGTGTGTATTCAAAAATATGATTATAATATTTAATTATCATATCAAATTTAATATGTCATTTTTTAAATCATTATAATCATGTAAGAAACCATGATAGTAGAGATCTAATTGAATCCAATCATACTAATTAATAATCATATCTCATATTAAGAATTATATAAAAATCCATGCATGAACTTAAAAATAGGAAACACATATTTTAAATTGGATGTACCATAAATAAAACAGTTTTATGCATGTATATATTAGTATATATATATAAAAGTAATTATATGGTATCACATAATATATATATATATATATATATATATATATATATATATATATATATATATATATATATATATAACTTTAAAGTTTATATATGAATTCGCGTATAATATGGGAAGTCAACAAAAATTAAGGGTTCATACAACCAAAAAAATCATATTAATTAGTAATAAAGAAATTAGTTTGAATATACCTTAATCTTTATTAATTAACTCCATTTCCAAAAACGTATACAATAAAATAAATGGAAATAAAATGCAATTTAGAAGTCAACAATACAATTAAGGAAAAGATTTTAGTTCTAATTCCTTATTAATTATGCCTAAAATTTTGGATTTTCAACACATTTTGTATCTAGTGAAAAAATAGCTAATTACAAAACAGGAAATTACATGTAGGCGGGAAAATTTTCAAGATACTATTTATAAAAAACGCTAACTTTATATATATATATATATATATATATATATATATATATATATATATATATATAGGGTTGGGTTCAAATGAGAACCCGTCATTATATGTGAACTTAGGGACTCATCTTGACCATTAGATTGGATAATCTTGATGGTTGAGATCATGACATGTCAGCATGATAATAATGGTAAAAAAATACATTAATTAGTTAAAAATGGTATTTTGGACATATATCAACGTTTACAAAGAGCACTACATTGTTCTTTAGAAAGCACAATAGATTAAAAAAAAAAACACTACGATTGTATACAAAAAGCATCGCAAATTTCGTCTATAAACTGCAAATTCAAAAATTTGAAATGAAACTCAAATCTTCAACAAACCATAACTTTTTCAAATTTTATTCGTTTTGAATGAAATATATATCAAATTAATCACATTCTCAAGATCTACAATTTAAGATACATATTGCATGTTTTAAAACGTAATATATATATATATATATATATATATATATATATATATATATCTATAGTACTATGATTAATTAATTTAATCCAGAAAATTGGACTGATTTTAGCACTACAGTACTGTGTAAAAAGCACAATGAACCTGGACATATAATTGCACTGTGCAATATTAGATTTAAGGCCTGATTAGTCCCTAGGTTCACATATAATGACGGGGTTCTCATTTGAACCCAATCGTGTATATATATATATATATATATATATATATATATATATATATAGAGAGAGAGAGAGAGAGAGAGAGAGAGATTTATAATCGCCCTCAACAATCAAAATGCTTCAATTCAGTGAGTTTAGATCTTCTACTTCACCCTCTTTTTCAATTTTATTAACAGAATTAGCAATGGTGTGTGGTGCCTGATTTTGGCATCTCGTCCCCAAGAGATGTTATTAGTTACCTGGGTGAACCATACATTGTATACTTGATCACAATTCACTATTACCATCACACGAGCAGACATGCCTCCATCAGCAACCAATTCAAACCCTAATTATGAAAAAATGAAAAAGAAAGTTGCAAAGGCCTGAACGAGAAGAAGATAAGAAAATCTTCTTCCACTTAGCCCGTAATCTCAAAATCTCCAGTGCCTCTTCACTTCGTGCCACTACTTTCATCTCCAACAACGCTGGTCTCTGTACTATTGTATTTGTCTTCCTAAAAAATTGAAGCATCCATTGCAAACTCGAAGAATTACTTCTCGCGACTCCAGTATGTTTTGATTTTATTTTCAATATTTTTAAAATTACATTAGTTCATCAACATGCATCCTCTATTGATGTTATTTTTGTTTTTATTCCAAAAAAAATCGATCAATATTCATTTTAAGTTTTGCCAAACTCATATATTGAGATTATCTGGAATTTTTAGTGTTATTGTGTGCAAATGTGAAATTAGTGCACTATCTATGCCATATGAAGTTGTATTATTTTATTTAAGATTTATTATTTTTAACTCATTTTCTGTGTGATGAATATACATTATACGTGTGATGAATTTTGACTATGTATGTGATGAATATTGATTGTGACTTTTTTAAATATTATTTTTTGATCTGTTTCCTCAACTATCTATCCTTTCTTGATTGCGTATTCATTATTCTCTTCATACATATCATCACGCACATAATACGTATTTATTTTATGTGAATGTATAATAATAGGAATGGGAAATAGTGCAACTCCTGAGTAAATCAACTACAGGTAGAGCATATACAACAAACAATGATTGTCGATGGCTAACGGTTCAAGCAGAGCACGACCGACGAGTAACATATTCAAGTAAGAAGAAGGAAAAGAAAAAGGTACAAGAAGATCGTACTTTTTTTTGATAATATAATTGGTTTTGGAGTTGTATGTGAATATAATCTTGGAAGTGTAAGGAGGTGATTAGAAATTGGTATCTCACAACTTGTTTAAATTTAACTGGGATGTTTGTTAGAAGGTCACTAGATTTTATCAAAGTTTTTACTTGATGTCTTTTTAATGTCTTCATTTTGGTTTCTTAGTTTCTGGTTTGTTTTAAGGTGATATAATGATGCTCAAAATAATTCAATAGATTCAGAATGCAACATAATAAGTTCTATTTATGCTCTAATAAACTCTTAGTTTTAGTTTGTGATGCTTTCAGAATATGTATGATTATGATTTTTTTTTTTAATAGCTTATGTCATATATGTGTTAACTTCATTTTTATTTATTCTACTACCATATCCATACAAGTAAATACTCAAATGTTGTTAATACACATTTATTGATAGATGAGTTTGCAAGAACTCATATAAGCATGTCAAATATATTATATATGACAACATAACATACAAAATGAATGTAAACTAATACCTAATAATCAACGTAAACACACGTATGTTTCAATCAAGAAAGCTAAGCAGAAAATCCGAAGATGATTAATACCACTTCTCAATGCAATTACAAAAACATATACAACTCGAGCCAATTCTATTCTTCCACAAAAAAGACAACAAAAAACTTCTCAACTCTGTCAAACATCACATACACAAATCATATTCATGACGTACTGAGTCCATATTCATCACACAAAATGACCATATTCACCAAACACAACAACAACAACAACAACAACAACAACAAAAAGAGCCTCCGTAAATCATATTAAACTTAGAAAATATTCAAAATAATGAGTTGAAATTTTATATATAAAAAGTCTGTTCACCCTAGAGAAAAACCTAACTGTCAGTCGACTTTGAACTTAAGGAATTATAACTTAAAGAATGTAGAAACAGTGCAAGTTTTTTACTTTTGCTTGGACTAATGACTATTAAACTTGAACTTGTGTTTGGGCTAACACTTGGATGCAAAGCATAATAATTTTTAACAAAATTAGTAATATCATCCTGCAAAATAAAACACAAGAAAACTTATTAACTATGACTATCGATGCCGTGTGATGAATATGTATGAATTCAAAAGTAGAACCTTTTATATACTGCTCATCAAAATAAATAATAAGCCTCAATTGTATACACTTCTCTAGAATGCAAAAGTCTTTGTACATCTTGAAAAACAGAAAACCATGTAAACGAACAAACCATATTTATCACATATAATCGCCATATTCGTCACATATGACCGCCATAGTCATCACATATAACTATCATATTCATCGTTATAACTATCATATATAATCACATGTAGTTGCTCATATTTATCAATAAAATTGAAAATTCTCAAAACAGCACAAATCATATTCATCACATATAACTGCCATATTCAAGGACGGAGGCACTTAGATCATAACCTGGGTTGTAGCCGGGCGGTCCCAATAAATTAAAGTAAGTTTTTAGTTAATTATAGTTGACCTTTAAATCAACCACATCCATTAGCCAGGTTGTTTTTTTGTTTTTATTTTTTAATTAATAAGGCAGCCCAATCCAAGCCCATTATCAAATTTATTAAAATTGAGCCCATGACAAAATTGATCCTAATTAGCTTAACGTACTCTAATTGGCTGTAGACTTTACTTAATTCTCAAATTGAAAACAAAGAACAAGATAGAAACAGAGAGCAGGAAGAAAACGACGCAGACAAAAAAGATTTGAAGAAAGAGGCCGACATCTCAAAGCAAACAAAGTTCATCCAATTTTGATTTCAACTTCTATCTTGTTTCAGAAGCTCCATAATCAATAGGTAAGCTTTCGAAATTCATAGATTCCACATTCAATATTTTAACCCTAAATTCTAAATTCTAATTCCTTAATTGTAATTTTACAATTTGAATTGCATTTTCTTTCCAGGCTTCAATCCCATCTAATTTTAATTCATTAATTGTAATTTTTTATAAACTTATTAGCTAAGTGTTATTACCATATTACAAAGAAATTTAATTTTCTTTGAAATTTCTAAGTATTATTATTTTTAATCCTAACTTTGATTGAATGTTAAATTATTGATTTTTTCTTAAACAGGCATTCATCTCAAATCAAAAGAGAAAGAAGGGTAATATCATTTCATTCTTTGATCCAATAGTCGATAACTCTTCATCATCCGAGAGAGTCGAGACTAATCCATCCATTCCTAATGAGGAGCCTGAACCTCCATCTAAATCTCAAGGCAAAAACTTGTGTTAGACCAGATTAACGGGTCATGATCCGTTAGGCCATCTGATCCGGTACTATAATGTATTAATTTTTGTACTGTGATGTATTGGTTTTTGTACTGTAAAGTCACTAGTGGAAAAAACGCGATTGGAGGCGGTTCAGAACAGCCTTTGG
>BMAC01000701.1:69310-90331 GCA_014905375.1 Phtheirospermum japonicum
AACAATACAAAAAAAAAATGAAAAATAGACAGGATGACTACTCCGAGAATTCATAAATTCCAGATCCAGAATTTTGGATGATTATTCGAGAACTCGTAAATTTCAGATCTATTTGAATTGAAAAAAACAAATAACGTAATAATAATTAATAAGTAGAAATTAGGCACAAGTTTAGAATGTGACTTCTTTTGAATTTTTATAAGCATGTAAATAAATTATTAACGAATTGAATCTAAGCATGAAAATAAAAATTTAATAATTATAATAATTAATAAATAAATTAGACATGTATAAGGCAAGAGTTGAGAATACATCATTTGAATTTCTCATCTTACATAAAAATTTGTAATTATCGCAAATATTTTTTATATTTATCTTTTGATAAATCCCGTGTAATACACGGGTATTAAACTAGTATATATATATATGTGTGTGTGTGCGCGCGCGCGCGCGCGTGCGTGCGCGCGTCCATGTGTTTGGATTATGATAGTTAAATGAGAAAAACATAAATTATTTTTGAAGTCCCGATTACAAACATGAGGAAAATAAATGAATATGAAATAATGTAAAAATGTATTTTCCTTTTTTAGAGGCATAGTTCGATTTGTTATATTTATCATTGAATATGAAGGTAAACATATTTTTTATTTTTTCAAATCCATGTTCATCATATTAATAATATAAAATAAGATAAAGAAATATTACTAATAAATATAATACGATACAAGTAATTATTTAAAAGTTGGTTATCTAAAAAGAGAAAAAATATTAACTAAAAAATAAGTTGAATAATATAATGTATTTTTTTAATTGTTCATATTTTTAATAATAATTTTGCACCATAAATGTTGTTGCAATTTTTACGCTCCCCTAATTTGTAACAATTATTCTTTAAGAAAGGGTCATAATAATTTGTGGCAATGTGGTTTGGTGGGGTCACACAACACAACACAACACAGTAGCACTATTTTTTCTTATAGACTATTTATTCTTATAGAATTCATTGATGCCTAATTTTGGATGCATACACCCCGTGACTCTCTATTCCCTTCCGACACCACAAACAATCTCCATCAATTCCCATTACTTTAACTCATTCACGGGCTACGATTTAGTGGGGAGGTCACTAATAATGGGGGACCACTCCACAAAAGTACACATTAGTATTATTGTTTTCAATGCTATATCATAAATCACCAAAAACATTCACTACTTTTAGTTGGGTTGCGCATTTCCCCTTTATTATTATACTTTTAATAATTTTGTGAGGAGTTCAGGGAAAGGGTTAAAAAAATAATTAAAAAAAAGGCAAAAATGCAAACACTTTGACTTGCAAGAAGAGAAGAGGAATCGATAAAAGGATATAAAAGTGAAATATAGTTTTACTAAGGCACTGTTTGTCACGAGGTTCCTAATATGGAATTGATATTCAAAATTAAAGAATATATATATTATTATAGACTTTTCAAATATAACTTGATATTTAGAATAAAAGTAAAGAATTGTGAATTTTATAAAATTAAAAAAACTTACTATTTATAAAATCCTGAATATTTCAAAATTTTAAGGCAAAGACTTGCGTTAGGCCAGATTAACGGGTCATGATCCGTTAGGCCATCTGACCCGATACCGTGATGTATTGGTTTTTGTATTGTGATGTATTGGTTTTTGTACTGTAAAGTATTAGTTTTTCATAAATCTCTGACCCGTGTTATGATTTATTGGTTTTTATACTGTAATGTTTTTTTACCATGATGTATTGGTTTTTTATTATAATGTATTGGTTTTTGCACTACAATGTATTGATGTGAAATTCTGGCCTAACGGATGATCCGTTAGTCCGGCCTAACAAGAGTGTTGCCCTTCTATTAATTGTGTTAACTATTTATGCTGATTTGTCAAAAGTAGAGGATTCTAAGAATGTGTGGACCAATTAGAATGCTCTAAAAATGACGTGTCAAACTGTGATTCAAAGGGCTCTATTTTGGGATGAGGCCAAAATTTTGACCAGGTATAAATAACAACTTTTGTTTTTTATTTATGTTAATATTGTCCTCCCCGTTTTTGTGTAATCTACTCACGCCGTAGAAAAAATCCTCTCCTTTTTCTCGGCTTTTTGTTCTTCTCTTCACAGCCCCTTCTGCAAATGTTAATTCCAACATTTCTGAAAGTTATGTTTGGTAATTATCAAAAGCAAATGGTGAGATTTTTTTTGTTGTTGTTGTGTTCATTCTTTTTTTCGACAACCTAATTTTTTTTTATTTTTTTTTTCAATTCAAATAGATCTGAAATTTACGAGTTCTCGAATAATCATCCAAAATTCTGGATCTGGAATTTATGAATTCTCGAGTAGTCATCCTGTCTATTTTTCATTTTTTTTTTGTATTGTTCATTCCGTTTTTTAAATAGATCCTAAAAACAAATTAGAATATATATAAACGATGATACCAAAACAATAACAACAATAACAATAATAATAACAATAATTTTTATGTCTAAAACTAATAATTTATAAAATTAGAAAATATTATGTTAGTATATAAAAAATATTTTTGCAAAAAAAAAAAAGGAACACTTTTTTAATAAAAAAATATAAAAATAATAATTTTACTTCAATTAACTATCGGCTGATTGGGAAAAGTTATGATATGTAATTTAATTCGAAACTAAACTTTTAAGGCATGATAAACTATGATGAGCTAATTAGAAAATATTCATCAATCATTATAAAAAGTTAATCGAGAGTAAATACACTTTCATCTCCCCAAATTCCACCAACCAAGCCTATGCTAAGATTATACGCGTAACATTCATATAGTAAAAAAATTAAATATTAAACATAAGATCCTATAATAATAAAAGAATTAAGAATTCGAGGAGTCAATGCTAATCTCGTTTCTTTTAGTGGTATGGATCACGCATGGCGTGTTGCATGTTTGCATCCGAAAAGATTATTGAGCATGTTTGCAATAATTTTAAAACTCTGCACTAAATAATTCACAGCTTGCATCACGTTGCTATCTAACCCTAGAAAAACAAATCTCTTCGTATATTTTTTAAATCATAGCCACAATGATGATCATCTTTCCTCATCTTCCCTTAATAGGATGGTGGGAACTTTTCATGTATTTATTTTGGGCAACACTCTTTCATTGCAATAAATTATAATTTATTATAATATAAAAATTAATATATTATAATATAAGATTAATACATCATACTACCAATAAAATGTAGTACACAAATTAATATATCATAATATAGGTCAGAGATTTATAAAAATTTTAATACTTTCGAGTACAAAACCAATATGATAATATTAACATAATTATAATATCGGGTCAGATGGCCTAACAGATTATAACCCGTCTATCTGATCTAACACAAGTATTTACCATTTATTTTATTATTTAATTTATGTTCATTTTCTTTTTTTCATAAGAGGGCGTGTTTTCTTTTCAAGTGTTTTCGTCCTTTTAATAAATATAATTTTTCTACCTAAGAATTGGTATTTCAATTTATTTGATATTTGCTCATAAGATCAAAACCACTACTATTTAGATGCAATATATGACCTTTTATTGAAATTAACGAATAATTCGAGTTTAATTTTATAGTTACAAGATTTATCAAATACCAGTTTTATTGTATTTACAAATTATTTTTTAAATTAGATTTATTTTTGTATTTCTGGATCGACCGGATATAATTATTTTGTTTTGATTTCAATATTTTCTATTGGTCCAGCAATGTTACTGATATGTTTAATGTTTTCTATAAAATAAAATAAAAATTCACAGCTTGGAATTCCATTGAAAATAGAAGTATAATTTTAAACGTAAATGTTGCACTTATTCAAAATACAATTTTAAAAAAGAATAAAGATAGATGAGATTAAGATACAATAATTTTTCAAACTGGAACGCTATAGGATCACGCTCATAATTTTAGGTCACATTAATTGTGGCAAATGGGTGAATCACACCTTCGTGTTGGATTAGTATAGTCCATGGGGTCCATCATCTGATTATAAATAATTGAAGTTATTATTTTATTTTCTCTTTTTGTGCGTGTGCAATTGACAAACCAATCCTTCAAAATTAAAATACACACACAAATTAAACATAGTACTTTCAAAAGCAATCAACAGTTCTATTTTTGCGAAATAATTACAAAAACTGCCCCTGAGTTTGAAGTACTTGCATAAAAAATCTAATTAACTTTGGATGTTACCAAAACCACTCTTGAGATTTGGTTCATTTTACATTTTGGTGCAATGTGTTGATATTATCAAATACTGCGTTGCGTTCGTTTCTTTTCAATTGTCATTTAAAGTTTTTGTATAGAATTAAAGAATATAATATTTAATTAATTACTCTTAATTAATTAATAATATTTCTAATTAATTCATAATTCTCTTTTCATCTAATTATCTTACCAACAATAAATTCGTTCATGTTACTTAAAATAAGTGTGGATAAATCGTGAATAAAGTGGTAAAATATTATAAAACGATAATTAACTTGTACAAAATTGAGTGTATAAAACGACAATTAATATAAATCGGATGTAATATTTTACTATTATATGATTATCAATGTTTTGAAATATTATTAGTTCCCCATTTCGTCATTTGGTTATTTATAATATTAATGTTTATATAAAATGCAAGATGAAAAATCGAAAGTATTAGTGATATTTAGAAAATTTGAAGGAAGTATTTATAATAATATTTGTTAACCTGAGCAATTTCTATTATACACTAACATCGATCGTAAAATATATCGTGTAACCTCAATGTTAATTTTTTATTTTCTTGGTTGAATTTGGGCAAATCTTTAGGGTAGATTTTGTAATCAACCCATTTCAAAGAAGAAAAAAATATTCATATACATACATAGGAAATGATATGGCATGGTCTTTTCGCCATTATTAGTTCGCACTCAAAAATTTCAATTCTTTAAAAATCTTAGTACTTTAATAATGATAATCAATTATGCAAGAGAGGGCAATTTGGTAAAACACCAAAACAAGTTGGAGAGACAAAGCAAGAATTTTAGGAAGTGCACGTTAATTATTGCTATTTCCAACTTTTGAGAGTGAGAGGGTATTAATCATGCTTAACTGGTGGCCTAACTTCTCGATCATCATCAGCAGCATAGCCGACAATGGGATTATTTTTATACTGGGTTTTGCAATCCTAAACAGATTGGGTAGGCCCCAAAACACACCCTTTCAACTTTCTACTTAAGCAAAGATCCTGATTCGTGTTTATGAATCATATTCCATCACCATGAAACCACCCACCTCCATGGTGTGTTTGGCCTACTTTCAATTAATTTAATTTCCTTTTTCACTTTTTACTCTTTTTCCCACGCAAACAAACAGGCGTAACATTGGATTAAGTAATCACCCTATTCTTGGTTATGATAGTGCGCATCTCTATCTGATTATCTTTCCAACGTTTTGCAACAGTGTGGGACAATACAGTCCAACCTCCACAAAATCCTGTTGATTAGAAAAAGGGGAAAAGATAAATTAGTCAGCAAAGTAACATCATAACCCAATTTCCGACAAATTAAACCAAACATGGTGTTAGAGACATGTCATGTGGTCTGCTACAAAAACAGTTTTCACTGATAGGTACTAAATTGGATGTGATTCTCCATAAAACAACATTTCCAGACACAGGTTTGGATGGCTTGTTAATTTAATTTGAGTCTAAGGAACAAAACCTGCCTTATTTTGCCACTAATCCATTATTATATTGTAGGGTTAATTACGTTAAATTATAATAAAATATATTTTGTGATACGGATCAAAATGTTCATACGTGATATTATTTGACGTATGAAGTTATTTGTGGTAAGCGACCTCATTTTTGGGACAGGGTGTTCTTCCTGTGAGATGAGCAAGCTGTATTGTGTCCTTGAGAAGTAAGCGAGCTGGTTTGTGTAGAGTAGCGACCTGTAATATGAGGATGAGTTCTCATATAGGGTCGTGATCTCTTATGTTTTAAGATGCACTTGAGCTTGATTGTGAGTTTTATGAATGTTAAGCCCGTGGGCTTAAGGTGATTGTGTTATATGGCCTTCGGTAGGCTGTATAAAGGGCCCATACCTGTTGTATTAAAGGGATTTGTTATATATGAAAACTTAACATGCGGAGAGAGTCCCAATTGATAGTCGGTTATAGAGTTGTAGTATGAATGAAATTATGGTTATAGAAGGTAACCCTACATTGAGGGACACTTCTCCTGTCTTTATACAAAGAGGCGTGTGCCTCTCATTATTTTGCTAAGTCGATATCGCTTTATCATATTATTGTCTATTGAAGAGAAGAGTTGAGTGTTGATTTCGCTTATTAACTTAAGCGTCGGAGGGCCTTAACGGGCTCGAAATTCGACCCGTTTGAGGCGCTGTTTTGCAGGACCAGGAAGGTCGCCAGAAGATTCACGGAGGATTTGGCAGGTCGCTATGAAGTATTTGGAAGCAGTTTTAGGTCGTTAATCTCTATTTTGAGGTTAGTACCCCATATATTTGGTAGCCCAACTTTTTGAACTTATCAAATTGGCTCCGTCTGTGGGAAAGAGGGACATCGAGTCCTTGAGCGAAAGGCGTGAGAGATTTCACAAACAAAGCATGAAAGATAGCAACATAATTCCGAGAACCTTGCACTATGGTTCTATATCGAACAACAAGAAGAAGAAGAACAGATTGGCGGATATTAACGAGCAAGGTATGACAAAGGATGGACAAACGCCTTCTCAGGCGGATCCAGCGGTCCAGGACACTGGTAACACACCGCCGCCCTCTCCCAAGAAGCGTGAGGGAAAGGGACCAGTGGAAGGCTTTGGGAAGAAGAGCTCGCGTCGGTCCTATGGGATTACCGAACGACTCCCCAAACTACCACGGGAGAGTCGCCGTTTAGCTTGGTTTATGGAATGGACGCGGTCATTCCAGCAGAGATAGTTGGAGGTTCGCAACGTCTGATAAATTTTTAATGTGGAAGAGAATGAGAGATTGGCTCGAGGGGCGATTGAGACAATTGATGACATAAGAGAGAAAGCTGCAACTCGGGTTGAACACTATAAATAGAGAGTACAAGATGCTTTTAATAAGCGGGTTAACCATCGCTGTTTTCAGGTCGGCGATCTGGTGTGGAAGAGGGCTGACGCATTAAAGATGACTAAGAAATTAGAACCGAACTGGGTGGGGCCATTTAAGGTGATAAAGATGTTGAGAGGAGGTGCATATATACTTGAAGATGCAGTTGGGAAAGTCTTGCCACGTAGCTGGAATGTGTGTCACTTGAAAAAGTATTACGCGTAGAAAGAGGACTGCGGGAGAAGGTAACTCTGGACCGGAAGGCACTTCTCCCGCAGAGAGTTCGTGTGGAAGAGATGTGGAAAGTTTGTGTTTTGTGTCGGGAGAAGGTAACTCTGGACCGGAGGGCACTTCTCCCGACCAAGCGACCTTGTGATGGAAGTTTGTGTTTGTGGTACGTGTTGGGTTTTGTGGCGGGAGAAGGTAACTGTGAGTTGGAGGGCACTTCTCCCGCAGAAAGTTTGTGTTAGAAAGATGTGGAAAGTTGGTGTTTATGGCAAGTGTTGTGTCGGGAGAAGGTAACTCTGGACTGGAGGGCACTTCTCCCGACCAGGCGAGCTAGTGGAAAGTGTATGTTTGTTGCAAGTGTTATGTTTTTGTGGCGCGAGAAGGTAACTCTGGACCGGAGGGCACTTCTCCCGCATGATGTTTGGGAAATTGAATAATCTAATAAATACAGTTTTGCGAGATGTTTTGTTCTTTATGGTTGCGTGGTTGTGATGTTTGGTTCATCTGTTTTCTGAGTAAATGTTCTTATGCGAATTAATGTGTTTTGAGTGTTGATTGATTGCAATTTGACCAGGGTCTTACGATCCCAGGATGGAAAGTAATGTTGTTCGTATTTTTTGACTTATCTTAAAGAGTTAGTTTATAGTTGGTTGCTTGGAGAGCTTTTGTTGCAGGGTTGAGCGTTGAGAAGTAGAAAGCTGTGCAGATAATGAACATAAATTAAAATACCAGCAAAAGTGATAAATTGTTTGTACAAAACTACGAGCAGAAGGAAGATAAGAGTTTTAGGCAGTTTTTTCGGTAGCAGAGGTCGTAGCAGGGGGATCTGTGGCGATTGGCTCGGGCTCCGGAAGCATGTCGTCCAGTGGTGTTTCCAGTTCGGCATGAAGTCCGGTGGATATAACAGCTCGGCTTTGACAAGATAGCCACCACTTTGCGTCGATTGGTTGCTGCCAGTCGCCCTTGAAACTGCTGAAGCGAGTCAGTTTGTTAATGAGGGCTTCGACGTTGGGAGCGTAGGAGACGTTCATCGCAGCGACCTCCTCTTTGATCATATTAGCAGCTGTGAAAAGCCATTCTTCAGCGCCAGCAGCCATTAGTCCAAAGTAAATGGAAGACTTCTCGTAAGCCTCCACTAACTCTTGCCGATATGCATCAAGGAACTTCCTGCCGACCGCGCTGGTGAGGAAGGTTCGCCGACCTTCAGATTTGCCTTCTTCGCGGGCTATTTTCACTTGTGCTTGGAGCTCTTGATTCTGCAGTTTGAATTCTTCAGCCTGTTTTTGTGCACCTTTGAGCTCCTCAGTCCGCTTTTGGGCATTTTTCAACTCATTATCTGTGTGAGTTGCCTCATCCTTCAAGCTGTTTACTTGGCTCTTCAGGATGGCTATTTCCTCCTCGCGAGTTTTCAACAGCTTGAGTGCTCCATCCAATTACCCTTGGGTTAGCGACAGCTGCCGGGTTTGTTGTTTAGTTCGTGTGGTCAGCTCGTCACATATTTTTTGGAGCTCGCTCTTCGCTGAACAAGACACTAACTCTTCGGAGAGCTTGGAGAACAAAGGGCTCAACTGTATCAAGATGTTTTGTGAGTATCCATAAGTGTTAGACGTATTGAGATGAAAGGTTCTTTAAAGTCTACCTTTTTGATCGCATGCTCGTTGAGAAGGGTTTGGATATCCGCTGCTTTGTCGCATTTTGCTAGTACCTTGCTCAGATCAGATACATTAGCAGAGGTCGCTGAGAGGCCCTTACGAAGGCGACGACGCTTTGGTTTCGGCGGGCTCGGGCTCTTCGCTGCTGGGCTCTCTAGCACGGGTTTAAGAGGTCGTTTCCCCTTATTTTTGGTAGTTCGCCTCACCAGTTGGACCTCCTCCTCGTCGTCAGTGGCCGTCCCGAATTCCTGTTGTAACGCTTCGTCCACGTTGATAGGAGAGGGGACAGGGGGAGCTGCGGGCTGTGGAACGGATGGTTTCTTGGCTTCCTCGGAGCGAGCTGCGTAGCAATTATTGATAAAGGCAACTGCAGTGGACAGGGAAAATGTTATTATTCAGTTTTTTACAGTATAAAACATGGTGTAATTATAAGACCTAAAACACCTACTAAAGTCTGATTTGGTGATGGAAAGTTTCGGT
Source organism: Phtheirospermum japonicum (assembly GCA_014905375.1). NCBI lineage: Eukaryota > Viridiplantae > Streptophyta > Magnoliopsida > Lamiales > Orobanchaceae > Phtheirospermum > Phtheirospermum japonicum. The sequence goes on from BMAC01000701.1 coordinate 78,777, forward strand.
TCGACTGGGCGAGAGTCAATACCCACATAACGGAAAATGTCGGATCGATTGGTGAGGTGCACCATATCGAAAGGGCGTTTGCTCCATTTCGCGAGCTTTTTTGAATTTTTTATATAGACGAGGTCATTCTTTAGAGGTAGGTGGTTTGTATTGTTTGGGGGTACGACATTATAGCTCGGTTATAAAGGGCCAGTCTTCCGTATTATGGATAAAGAAGAAGTTCTTCTTCCACTCGGGGACTTTGTTGGGAGGGTTTATCAGAAAGCGAGATAGCCCCGAGCGAGAGGAGAGATAGAAGAAGTTCTGTTGGTATTTTATTTGAAAGCAGAAGTGAAAAAAGCCTGAGTCAGGCTGGGTGTTGTAGTACTTACATAATATGAGGTATCCAGCTAGGAACTTCATGGAGTTAGGAGTTAGTTGCAGGGGGAAAATTTTGTACAGGTGAGATATTTGAACGTAAAATGGATGGGCTGGGAATCTAAAACCCGCCACCAGCAGTGTGTCAAAGAGGGTGATGTGATTAGGGAGAGGTCGCAGGGGATCTGAATGGGGGCTGTCAGGCAGGATCATCTTGGCTGTCTCCGGAAGGTTAAGAATTCTTTTAAATTTCTCTAATTTCTTTGTGTTGGGGAATAGCCAGTAATTGTGCTTGATTTCTTTGGTTGCACGAGACGAGGAGGGTAGGTAGTCAACAGATAGGGAGTGAGCTACAGTCACCGGATTTTCCCTAAAGTGCTCGCAAGGGGGAGGAATATTGGATTCTGGTAGAGGAATGCCCTCTGGAATGTGTGCAGGGGTTAGCGGGTTGGAGGAAGAAGCTTTGGGGATGTTATTTATTAAAGCTTGGGCTTCGGTGTGGGCTCTGGTTTAGGCTTGAAGCTCCGACCAATTGACGTCGCCCTCTGGCTTGTCGCGGAGGCCGGAGGAAGGTAGTAAGGGTTGTTTTTGTCTTTTTTCTAAGATGAAGGGGTTTTCAGTGGGGTTGGAACCAGGGGAAAGAGTGGAGTTTTGCGAATTAGTGTTTGAGGATGCTAATTCCATCACAAATTAAACATATTCGGGGGAGGGAATAACACAGAACGAACATATCTCAGCAGATGCAGTCATAATTTCAACAGTGCGATTAAACTATTATAGAGAAGAGATCTGGGGACTTACACATTTTTCGGTGAGCTGTAGGTCGTTGATGAATGATGGGTTGTTGATAGATTCTTGAATGATTGCTGGTTGACGAGCTTTTTTGCAGAGAGAAGATGGCGGTTATTCGATTGCAATTGCGTAAAGTGGTAAATGAGGAAGATGAAATGATTTTTATGTGTTGGGCGGCGGAAAGCTGATGGGACAGATTGGAGCGGTATTTGGTAGGGTTTATTCGGGGAATATTTTGGGCCTTTTGTTTTGGGCCCACCCTGTTTATTATACTACGAGGTAATCGTAGTGTGACACGTGCCCGACACGGTGTCAGGCTGTATTTAATGAAGCCTAAATGGGATTGGATGTGTAAGAGGAGGCGTTGTTTGACTTTTGTGGCTGTTCATGATTATGTTTTGGGGAATTATTGGGGTCCGGATGTGATTTCAGGTCGGAAGTTAACGATGGTGAGATTCTAGGTCGTTATATACATAGCTGGGGACTTGACCTATGGGATTTGTAGGTCGTCTCCCGCAGGATGATCATCTTGTCTTGAAATAAGCGAGCTCCATGAGCTGAACATTTATAAGTCGTAGGTATATTTGATAATTCGCAGTGGTGAGGTGAGTATCATAGCTCGATTCGCGATTTTGGAGTGTGGATTGGTAAAATGAGGTAGTGGTTTATTTGTGTATTTATATTTGATTGTTGTTTTTTAGTGGTTCTTGTGCTGTCTGACTATGTTTTTACATGTCCTACCTGATTTCGTGCCTTGATCAGCTAGAACATGGGGGGCTAGCTGATACGGACCAAAATGTCCATACGTGATATTATTTGATGTATGAGGTTATTTGTGGTAAGCGACCTCATTTCTGGGAGAGGGTGTTCCTCCTGGGAGATGAGCGAGCTGTATTGTGTCCTTGAGAAGTAAGCGAGCTGGTTTGTATAGAGTAGCGACCTGTAATATGGGGATGAGTTCTCATATAGGGTCGTGACCTCTTATGTTTTGAGCTGTACACTTGAGCTTGATTGTGGGTTTTATGAATGTTAAGCCCGTGGGCTTAAGGTGATTGTGTTATATGGCCTTCGGTAGGCTGTATAAAGGGCCCAGGCCTGTTGTATTAAAGAAATTTGTTATATATGGGAACTTAACATGCGGAGAGAGTCCCAATTGAGAGTCGGTTATAAAGTTGTAGTATGAATGGAATTATGGTTATAGAAGGTAACCCTAAATTGAGGGACACTTCTCCCGTTTTTATATAAAGAGGCGTGTGCCTCTCATTATTTTGCTAAGTCGATATCGCCTTATCATATTATTGTATATTGAAGAGAAGAGTTGAGTCTTGATTTCGCTTATTAACTTAAGCGTCGGAGGGCCTTAACGGGCTCGAAATCCGGCCCGTTTGAGGCGCTGTTTTGCAGGACCAGGAAGGTCGCCAGGAGATTCACGGAGGATTTGGTAGGTCGTTGTGAAGTATTTAGAAGCAGTTTTAGGTCGCTGATCTCTATTTTGAGGTTAGTACCCCATATATTTGGTAGCCCAACTTTTTAGACTTATCATTTTTCTATCTTTTAGAATTACGAATATCCTATATATAATTTTTTTTCATTTTATAAATTACATCATCAATGGATGTTAAATTTTCTTTTGAAGCGGGGTTGAAGGGATATTAAGAGAAGCAATATACAGTCATGTGGAGGGACTGAGGCAGGAGGTTATTTTAGTCCCCAACTCACCCAAGTAGTGTTATAAAATAAAAAGAGAGAAAAATAGGTCCAACTGAGTCAGCACTCATCTAAGTAGTGTTAGATCAACTCCAATATTACCAAGTGATAAAGGATTAAAAAAAAAAGGATTTAACTGTTGTCCCCTAAAATTAAAAATAATTTTTATACAAAATTTCAATTTAATATAAATAGTCGTAATAAAGGTCTTGAGATGTGATAGTATAAAAAAATGAAAAATGACAATGTTGGTGTGTAGGTGGGTACTATACTCCTTACCCCCTTACATTTACATCCATTGATTTATTCTAATACTTATCTCTTGAAATGATATAATGATTATAATTAAGTGAAAAATGATCAACCTAAATATATGAGACATGATCTGAAGCATTTTCTATTTTTAGATCTTACTTGTGACTTTCCAACTCAACAATATATTCACAAGGTCCAAAAAGAAAAAATTGTATACTTTTTGAATTCAATTTTGATGTGAAAAAGACCATTTGCACTGTCAATGATTAAAAAAATTTGTTGATCTAATTTGTGACCACATGCCAAATAATAAATACAAATATATTTCTACATAATCATCAATGAACCTATAACACCGAAAATGCTCTTAGAAATTAAAATGATAGAACAACGGTGGTGATTATTTTTGAGACCCCAACCCTTGTAGTCCTAAAATTTGTAATTTATATTAATAGGAAAGAGAAGAAAGAGAAAAATATCACGTATATGTCACGTAAGATTATTTTCTTTTTTTAGTTACGTAGGAATTTTCTTAACATAATTATGATAGATATCCTAATTAATATTAATGATTATTTGGTTTCTTTTATTAATTAAAAAGTCACCTAGGATTAGTTTTCTTTTTTATTTATATAGAAATCTTCTTAACATAATTATGATAGATACTCTAATTAACTTTAAAAATAATAAGAATTATTATTATATGTATATATATAGGGTGGTTTCAAATGAAAACCCGTCCTTATACGTGAACCTAGGGACTCATCTTGACCATTAGATTGGATAATCTGGATGGTTGAAAACATGACATGTCAGCAGGGTAATATTGTAAAATACTGCATTAAATTAAAAAAAGGGTATTTTGGACATATATAAGCGTTTATAAAAGCACTATATTGCTCTTTAGAAAGCACAACGGATAAATAAAGAAAATACTATGATTATATACAAAAAGCATCAAAAATTTCTTCTATATAGGCAAATTCAAAATTTTGAAATAAAAATCAAATCTTCAACGAACCATAACTTTCTCAATTTTTATTCGTTTTAAATCAAGTATATATCAAATTAATCACATTATCAAGATCTAAGATTTAAGATACATATTGCATGTTATAAAATGTAAAAATAAAATAAATATAATTAAATTAAAAACCCTGAATAGTAAAAGCATCGCATATGACTAATTTTAGCACTATAGTACTGTATAAAAAAGTACCATAAATCTGGACATATACTTGCACCGTACAAAAAATTGGAGTGCTTTTCTTATATTGTTGCAGTGCTTTTTTACTATACTAAACACTGCTTTTTTCGAGACTGCTCAGCATCTGGAGGCAGATTTTTGCGAGGAGTTGCTCGATGAAAACGATGTCGTTCTTCATTAGGGTTTCGAGGGATCCCATATCCATATACTCAGTAGAAGGAGTCGTCGATGAGGATGGTGGCACAACTAAATTAGAGGAAGGAAAACCTCAGTGGCACAACGAGATCCACCGAGAGATCCCGCTGAGGATGGCGGCACATCGCAAAATCCACCGAGGGATGCAGATTGTCCGGCGCCAAGAACGGAGGCAGCGTGGACTGGATGGTTTGAATCTGTGCAGGCGGGTGAGAATAAACCCACGGTGGCTGGTGGCCAGAACAGACGACGACCTCACAACATCCACCGACTGAGGCGGAGCGCCCGACGCTAAGAGCAGAGACTGAATGGTGTGCGGCTGTGCAGGCGACTGGGAAATACTTGGCATAGGTGCAAAACAAATGTAGATCTGGAAAAGAAGAAGGAAACGGAGGTGAAGAACCAAGTTCTGCAAATATTGATTTGATTTCAGATCATTATGTAAAAAGACATTAAACCCCTTTTCCTGCCATATTATTGATTTAATGAAATTAGAAAAATAAAAAAAAATCTTGTCCACACGCATGATTAGATCTAAGTTTTATATTTGATCCTAGTTTCACATATAAGGACGAGGTTCTCATTTGAACCCAATCCTATATATATATATATATATATATATATATATATATATATATATATATATATATATATATATATATATAATCACTTATATGTTATTTGATTTTTATTTTGATTTATTTTTTTACATTTATTCATTATTTTTTTTCTCATTCCGAGTCTAACAATATCAAATTTTTCACTTTTTCTCAAAAATAATTTGACCACTTTATATAATTAAATTATAAAAATATGCACAATACACTATAATTTGATATTTTTATTGGCTATCAAAATGTTGTTTATAAAATATTATTATGATTCGACACTTTTTTTATTTGAATTGATCTCGTAAAATAATGTATTTTGTTACTATCTCAAAAACCGCATAAAACAATACAAGTGCAAATCCAACATTAAGTGGAATGAACACTATGACATCAACTACAATAGATTTGGAAAAAGGTTAACTAATTCCAAAACCAAAAAAAGGGAAGGCGTCTCTGAAAGCAAATGTTTGCTAAATACAGTAATTTTGAAAGCATCATTCCATACTTAATTTCTATCAAAGTTCAAAATCGAATTAATTCGTAAAGTATGCATTTATATTTTACATACTAATCACTTCAATATCATTGTAATATTTATATTTTATTTAATACTAATACTATCATTTGCTCGGTATTATTAAATAAATAATATATATTTAATTATAAATTGCGAGAATATTACACTTTTGAAAAAGTTTGAATTTTTGGGTCGGGACGTCAATCACAAACGCGTCCCGCCCATTAAAATAGTTATAAAAAAAATTGAAATATCGGGACGCCGCTGTCATTGGCGTCCCGTACCATTTTATTTAAAAACAAAAATTTGGAGGGCTAAATTGAAAAAAACAACTTCGGGGGAGCGGGACGCCAGTGTCATTGGCGTACTGGGTTATTTGTAAAAAAAAAAAAAATCTAAAAATGGGGACTCCACTGACAAAGCGTCCGACCCTTTTTGCAAAAAAAAAAAAAATAAAAAAATAACTCAATACAAAACCCTAAGACATAAAACACACGCCCTCATTCCTCTCACAACTCCCACCCAGCAAGCAAAGAAAGCAGCGGCCACTTCTCAGTTTCTTCAAGCAGCAGTTTCCACAAGGTAAGTTTGTAATTCATGTTTTAATTCATTTTATAAAATTAGTTATTTTATTAAGTTTTAATTAATTGTACTTAGATTAAATGAATTTTTGTTAGGTGAATGAGTTATTACTTTTTGTGAAATTGAGTTTAGTTGTTAATTTTTTTTTGTATATATTGAAATTATATGTTTGTGAATTTTATTTGTGAATAATTATGAGATTTTATTTTATTTGATTGTGAGAAGAATGTTAATTATGTGAAATTTTGAATTTATTAGTTTTGTGTTTATTTGTTAATTTTTTATGAAAATTGATTTTATTTGCTTGTGGTTAAATTATTAAATAATGTGAATATTTGGATTTATTTATTTTGTGAAAATTATTATATGTATAAATTTGAATTTTTTTGTTTGTGATGAAATTATTAATTATGTGAATATGCGGATTTATTTATATTGTAAGCAATTCTTAATTATGTAAAATTTTGAATTTATATAAAATTATTAATTATGTGAAAAAAGTCTTTATTTATTTATTTGGTGAGAAATTCTCAATTATGTGAAAATCCAAATTTATTCGGTTCTTGTTTAGTTGTTAATTATTTATGAATATTTGATTTCAATTGTTTATGAGGTAATTATTAATTTTGTAAAAATATTAATTATTTACAAATATTGAATTTATTTATTTGTGATATTTTGGCAATTTGAATTAAAATTATATTATTTATTTAATTATGACAAAAAGATTTATAATTACGTGAATATTTGAAATTATTTAATTTGTGAGGAATTATTAATTTTGTGAAAATATTGAATTTAGAAGTAATCGCATATATGACGAATATTTCTTCTGACAATGTTTATGAGATGTATGCATCAATTCTACGAGAGGGTGGAAGAAATACTATCGATTATGCAAATTTAGATCCCACCGAGCATCATCCCCTTCCCCCATTGGTGACCCCGTACTACCTTGTCGATTGCTTTGGACCAGATGAAGGATGCGATATTGAAAATAGTTTAGATGAACTAAATGATGGTGATAAAACTAACGAGGAATTCTTTCAGTTGGGGGGTAGCATAACAAATGAAGATCACTTTGATCCTACCGTAGTTGAACGTGCCCCTACAACCCATAAACGAGTGGATAGAAGATCAGAACTCTACAAGAACATACCATTTTTCAATTACAACTACAAATACATTCCTATTGATTCCCAATGAAATGGACCAACCACAAGTACGCGCAAGACAACAATACCGTGCGCAGGATGTGGCTATCTCATCACAAGGCGGTGGACGTTCTAATTCCAGGCACTGATGTTAGATAAAGTGATAATCTTTCCATGAGTCCGATGTTGTAATTCGCTAGCACTACTTGATGTTGTAATTCGCATTGATATGAGTATTAATCATTATTGTTGTATGAATTCCCTATGTAATATTCATCTTGATTTTGTAGTTCGATTTATTTTTATGTTGACAGACGTTTGACACTACTCAATGTTGTAATTCGCATTACTCTCTGAATTAATAATTCTTGTTGTATGAATTCTTTAACTAATATTTCATTATTGTATGAATTTATTAATTCCTGCAACTTTTTGTCTGATATTGATTTTGACCGTTTATATAATCTTATCTTGTAGATGGCATCACAGCTATTGAGCCAGCAGTATTTACATAGATCGAGCAACGTTGCAGGTGGTCAGGTGGATGGGGTTCTGGGGGTGAAGCATGCAGTAGCTAATATTTTCTGGGATGAGAATAACTGTCTGCATCCTCGAGTTATGTCAGTGCTACATCGTTGGGGGTTTTATGGGGTCACACGTTGTGGAGAGATTAGTAGGTTGGACAACCATTTGATCATGGCACTGGTTGAGAGATGGCGCCGCGAAACGCATACATTTCATCTGCCAGTAGGAGAGGCGACGGTCACTCTGCAGGATATGACTATTATTTGGGTCTTCTGACTGAAGGTGCCCCAATGATAGCCGATGATGTGCAGTGTCCCTGGGATTATTGGGCTGATTATCTTATGCATTACATAGGCCTGCAGGTGGATTACGAGGAGGAGATTAAAGGTGAGACTCGTCTAAAACTCTCGACATTGAGTGAGTATCTTAGAATCCACCAGCCAAATGATCACACGCCGCAGGACGAGGTCGTGAAGTACGCTTGTAGGATTGCACTTCTACTGCTAGGTTCGTTGTTGTTGCCTGGTACAACGAACAACTATGTTTCCATACTGTACCTACGTCACTTCGAGGATGATGACACGGCATCGGGTATTAGCTGAGGTAGTGCTGTGTTTGCATATCTGTATCGTGAGTTGTGTTTGGTCGTGTACCCGGATAGGAAGACGATTAGTGGTCCGATAGAGTTGTTGCAGATTTGGGCTTGGTCCCGAATTTCATCTATTAGGACACATTCAACGGGTCTTAGTCTCGATCTTCATCGGACCATTCACGTTGCAGCCAAAGACGTCACGTTGCCCGTACCACCTTATGGTGTTAGGTATAATTTTTAACTATAATACTAGCTATGCATCTATTAGTAATCATTTTGTTTTAATAACTTCACTTGAATGCTTATGCAGATGGATTGCATTATATAGTCATACGCGGACTGCTAGGAATATGATACGAGTATCTTGGGAGTCACTTGATCGGCTGCACGAGCTAGAGGTAAAGTACTGAATAAATTTTGCTTATATTTATAATATGGTGAAGATTGATGATTCAGTATTGAAATATGCAGTGGACATGAGAACCCTATCACTTGGGAGCACCTGAGATAGCTGTTCTGGGGGACTGATTAGAGTAGATTTGTCCTTATTTTTATTAGTATTTTAGTACGTTTTTCTATTTGTTTTTGGTGTAAGTTGGACGATTTAAGCTTAATCTCGTATTTTTATAATTCCAGCTTATTTTACCGCATTTTGATCGTAATTAATGCAAGTAGGTGATATTTCGTTGTTTTTCACCTTACAGCTAAGTAACCGGAAGAGTTTAACGCGTGATAGATGAGGTTCGATGTTTAAGAAGTGAAGAACAAGCTTTCCGGTGAAACGAGTAGTAAAAGATCGAGAATTGGAGACAGGCGCGCAGTCGCGTGGACTGACGCGACCGTCGACGCTAGCCATGTCAGCGAGTCATGACCGCGTCAGTCGACGCTACGTCGACGCTACTTGCTGAAGCATCGATGTCGACGCACCACTGTCGATGCAACGTCGACGCAACTTACTGAAGCGTCGATGTCGACGCACACCGTCGACGCACCTGCCCAGCTGACGCGCACAACTGCCGACCAAGTCTGCCGAGTCCCACCGAGCGCCAGCGCGCGTCAGTTGACGCTACGTCGACGCGACGGCCCAGAATTCGGATTTTAGGGTTTCTTATGCGCCAAGTCATGCAAAATCTATATAAACCCTCATTATTTCGGACTTTGAGTAGAACACACGACCCCCTAGGGTAATTTTAGATTACAATAACAATAATCCCACATCTCATAACGAGATTTTAAGACGGAGATCAAGGATCGAAGAACAATGCGTCCAAAACGTCGAATTCGAGTTCGGGATTCATTCTTCACTCAAGATCAACGTTCAAACTCCGGAATAGCTGGAGCTTTTTACTGCTTTTCGTAGTTCCAATAAGTACTCTAAACTCTTAGTTAATTTCTTAGTTAATTTCTTAGTTAATTGCTTAGTTAATTGCGTTGTTAATGCTAGACTAGTTTAATTAGCTTAATCATTTTATGCTTGATATTGGATATTGGTTAATCTAGTTTATTTATTCGATCAATTCATGCTTAGTTATTCGTTAATCTTAGATTCGTATGATGCGATTGTTTGATGGTAGTTATTATATTTATGCTTTAGATTCGTTGCTTTAAATTCTTAGTTCTTAAGTTCAAGTAGTTTAAATTATTGCTCGTAGTTGATAATCTAGTTACAGTAATTAGTTTAATTAGTTTTAGTTTAATTATTGCTTTAGTTATAATGATTAAATCAATCTCTTTCAAAACCCCAAATGTATATGTATTTTATTTTAGTTCGTAAATTGAGAAAAACATCCGAAAGACCGAACAGTTGTTTCATCGAGAGATACGACTCGAGTCAAACTCATCACCCTACAGTTACCTCGTACACTTGTGAGCAAACTGACGTGTTTTAAATTAATTTATTAAAAAGGGGTGCACAAAAGTTTGAGTCAAAAATTTGGCGCCGTTGCCGGGGAAGCAACGAGTAGGAATTAAGGATGTTTTTCATTTTATTTTATATTTCGTTGTTATTTGTATAATTGCACTTGGTTTGGATTTTTGCCACTTGGTACATTGATGCGTTGTTGAGTGTATGCAAGGTAGACGATCACTTCGACGCGATCTTGCGCCATTCTTCGACGACATCCACCGCACACGTCCAACGAGACCAAGACCCGAACCAGTTTTTGAGAGCGATTCTTCTTTAGATACGACCTTTGTGTGTGACGAGATTCCCAAATCCATGGCGGGACGATCTAGTCATGGAAGCGGACACGATGAGTTGTTGGAAGCACTAGACATTGAGTTACCTTTCCAAAGTCATCGGGGAGAGTATGGAAGCGAGCCACGATACCTTGGAGGTCACAATCAACCACCAAACAATCAAGACCCGCCACAACTACGACAAGGAAATAGAGGAAGGAACGCTCAACATGACGAAGAAGTGCATGAAGGTTATCCTGAAGGACCGATCCCAAGACGAGAGTTTGTAGATGAATGGTTCAATGACCAAGATTACGAAGGAAATTATGAGGCTACCTATCACCGAGAGAGAGCACCGAGACGCCCCCAAGTGCCTTGACAATGAGATTTGGCACGCCCGAAGGTTGTGATTTATGGGTCTGCAATTGTTCTTGGCCCGACTGCAAGGGAAGTAGAGATTAAACCGCATCAAATTAATTTACTTCTGACTTTTCACGGAAATGCCCACGAAGACCCTTTAGCGTTTTTGAACTACTTTATCGATGAAGTYGGKAMYTTTYTAGGTCATGGCCTAAACCGGGAGGAGATGCAAATGATTTGTTTCCCTTATAGCATGAAAGATAAGGCGAAAACATGGTTACTGTCCTTAGAACCAAGATCATTAACTGATTGGGAGATGATAAGCGAGAAGTTCCTAAATCAATACTATTCGGCACAAACAACGGGGCAAATTCGGAGGCAGGTTGCTAACTTCGAACAAGTGGAGGGAGAATTATTTCATGAAACATGGGAGCGTTACAAATCACTTTTACAAGCATGCCCCCATCATAACTATTCCCCCGAGATAATTAATCAGTTTTTCTTTGATGGTTTGTCGCCCATG
>BMAC01000701.1:95617-199029 GCA_014905375.1 Phtheirospermum japonicum
AACCAATCACAACATGTATATATTATTCACAAATCATAAAATTATATATATATATATATATATAACAATCAACACATCAATATATAAACAATAATATATAAAAAAAAATAAAAAAATAACTCAATACAAAACCCTAAGACATAAAACACACGCCCTCATTCCTCTCACAACTCCCACCCAGCAAGCAAAGAAAGCAGCGGCCACTTCTCAGTTTCTTCAAGCAGCAGTTTCCACAAGGTAAGTTTGTAATTCATGTTTTAATTCATTTTATAAAATTAGTTATTTTATTAAGTTTTAATTAATTGTACTTAGATTAAATGAATTTTTGTTAGGTGAATGAGTTATTACTTTTTGTGAAATTGAGTTTAGTTGTTAATTTTTTTTTGTATATATTGAAATTATATGTTTGTGAATTTTATTTGTGAATAATTATGAGATTTTATTTTATTTGATTGTGAGAAGAATGTTAATTATGTGAAATTTTGAATTTATTAGTTTTGTGTTTATTTGTTAATTTTTTATGAAAATTGATTTTATTTGCTTGTGGTTAAATTATTAAATAATGTGAATATTTGGATTTATTTATTTTGTGAAAATTATTATATGTATAAATTTGAATTTTTTTGTTTGTGATGAAATTATTAATTATGTGAATATGCGGATTTATTTATATTGTAAGCAATTCTTAATTATGTAAAATTTTGAATTTATATAAAATTATTAATTATGTGAAAAAAGTCTTTATTTATTTATTTGGTGAGAAATTCTCAATTATGTGAAAATCCAAATTTATTCGGTTCTTGTTTAGTTGTTAATTATTTATGAATATTTGATTTCAATTGTTTATGAGGTAATTATTAATTTTGTAAAAATATTAATTATTTACAAATATTGAATTTATTTATTTGTGATATTTTGGCAATTTGAATTAAAATTATATTATTTATTTAATTATGACAAAAAGATTTATAATTACGTGAATATTTGAAATTATTTAATTTGTGAGGAATTATTAATTTTGTGAAAATATTGAATTTAGAAGTAATCGCATATATGACGAATATTTCTTCTGACAATGTTTATGAGATGTATGCATCAATTCTACGAGAGGGTGGAAGAAATACTATCGATTATGCAAATTTAGATCCCACCGAGCATCATCCCCTTCCCCCATTGGTGACCCCGTACTACCTTGTCGATTGCTTTGGACCAGATGAAGGATGCGATATTGAAAATAGTTTAGATGAACTAAATGATGGTGATAAAACTAACGAGGAATTCTTTCAGTTGGGGGGTAGCATAACAAATGAAGATCACTTTGATCCTACCGTAGTTGAACGTGCCCCTACAACCCATAAACGAGTGGATAGAAGATCAGAACTCTACAAGAACATACCATTTTTCAATTACAACTACAAATACATTCCTATTGATTCCCAATGAAATGGACCAACCACAAGTACGCGCAAGACAACAATACCGTGCGCAGGATGTGGCTATCTCATCACAAGGCGGTGGACGTTCTAATTCCAGGCACTGATGTTAGATAAAGTGATAATCTTTCCATGAGTCCGATGTTGTAATTCGCTAGCACTACTTGATGTTGTAATTCGCATTGATATGAGTATTAATCATTATTGTTGTATGAATTCCCTATGTAATATTCATCTTGATTTTGTAGTTCGATTTATTTTTATGTTGACAGACGTTTGACACTACTCAATGTTGTAATTCGCATTACTCTCTGAATTAATAATTCTTGTTGTATGAATTCTTTAACTAATATTTCATTATTGTATGAATTTATTAATTCCTGCAACTTTTTGTCTGATATTGATTTTGACCGTTTATATAATCTTATCTTGTAGATGGCATCACAGCTATTGAGCCAGCAGTATTTACATAGATCGAGCAACGTTGCAGGTGGTCAGGTGGATGGGGTTCTGGGGGTGAAGCATGCAGTAGCTAATATTTTCTGGGATGAGAATAACTGTCTGCATCCTCGAGTTATGTCAGTGCTACATCGTTGGGGGTTTTATGGGGTCACACGTTGTGGAGAGATTAGTAGGTTGGACAACCATTTGATCATGGCACTGGTTGAGAGATGGCGCCGCGAAACGCATACATTTCATCTGCCAGTAGGAGAGGCGACGGTCACTCTGCAGGATATGACTATTATTTGGGTCTTCTGACTGAAGGTGCCCCAATGATAGCCGATGATGTGCAGTGTCCCTGGGATTATTGGGCTGATTATCTTATGCATTACATAGGCCTGCAGGTGGATTACGAGGAGGAGATTAAAGGTGAGACTCGTCTAAAACTCTCGACATTGAGTGAGTATCTTAGAATCCACCAGCCAAATGATCACACGCCGCAGGACGAGGTCGTGAAGTACGCTTGTAGGATTGCACTTCTACTGCTAGGTTCGTTGTTGTTGCCTGGTACAACGAACAACTATGTTTCCATACTGTACCTACGTCACTTCGAGGATGATGACACGGCATCGGGTATTAGCTGAGGTAGTGCTGTGTTTGCATATCTGTATCGTGAGTTGTGTTTGGTCGTGTACCCGGATAGGAAGACGATTAGTGGTCCGATAGAGTTGTTGCAGATTTGGGCTTGGTCCCGAATTTCATCTATTAGGACACATTCAACGGGTCTTAGTCTCGATCTTCATCGGACCATTCACGTTGCAGCCAAAGACGTCACGTTGCCCGTACCACCTTATGGTGTTAGGTATAATTTTTAACTATAATACTAGCTATGCATCTATTAGTAATCATTTTGTTTTAATAACTTCACTTGAATGCTTATGCAGATGGATTGCATTATATAGTCATACGCGGACTGCTAGGAATATGATACGAGTATCTTGGGAGTCACTTGATCGGCTGCACGAGCTAGAGGTAAAGTACTGAATAAATTTTGCTTATATTTATAATATGGTGAAGATTGATGATTCAGTATTGAAATATGCAGTGGACATGAGAACCCTATCACTTGGGAGCACCTGAGATAGCTGTTCTGGGGGACTGATTAGAGTAGATTTGTCCTTATTTTTATTAGTATTTTAGTACGTTTTTCTATTTGTTTTTGGTGTAAGTTGGACGATTTAAGCTTAATCTCGTATTTTTATAATTCCAGCTTATTTTACCGCATTTTGATCGTAATTAATGCAAGTAGGTGATATTTCGTTGTTTTTCACCTTACAGCTAAGTAACCGGAAGAGTTTAACGCGTGATAGATGAGGTTCGATGTTTAAGAAGTGAAGAACAAGCTTTCCGGTGAAACGAGTAGTAAAAGATCGAGAATTGGAGACAGGCGCGCAGTCGCGTGGACTGACGCGACCGTCGACGCTAGCCATGTCAGCGAGTCATGACCGCGTCAGTCGACGCTACGTCGACGCTACTTGCTGAAGCATCGATGTCGACGCACCACTGTCGATGCAACGTCGACGCAACTTACTGAAGCGTCGATGTCGACGCACACCGTCGACGCACCTGCCCAGCTGACGCGCACAACTGCCGACCAAGTCTGCCGAGTCCCACCGAGCGCCAGCGCGCGTCAGTTGACGCTACGTCGACGCGACGGCCCAGAATTCGGATTTT
Source organism: Phtheirospermum japonicum (assembly GCA_014905375.1). NCBI lineage: Eukaryota > Viridiplantae > Streptophyta > Magnoliopsida > Lamiales > Orobanchaceae > Phtheirospermum > Phtheirospermum japonicum. The sequence goes on from BMAC01000701.1 coordinate 99,226, forward strand.
AGGGTTTCTTATGCGCCAAGTCATGCAAAATCTATATAAACCCTCATTATTTCGGACTTTGAGTAGAACACACGACCCCCTAGGGTAATTTTAGATTACAATAACAATAATCCCACATCTCATAACGAGATTTTAAGACGGAGATCAAGGATCGAAGAACAATGCGTCCAAAACGTCGAATTCGAGTTCGGGATTCATTCTTCACTCAAGATCAACGTTCAAACTCCGGAATAGCTGGAGCTTTTTACTGCTTTTCGTAGTTCCAATAAGTACTCTAAACTCTTAGTTAATTTCTTAGTTAATTTCTTAGTTAATTGCTTAGTTAATTGCGTTGTTAATGCTAGACTAGTTTAATTAGCTTAATCATTTTATGCTTGATATTGGATATTGGTTAATCTAGTTTATTTATTCGATCAATTCATGCTTAGTTATTCGTTAATCTTAGATTCGTATGATGCGATTGTTTGATGGTAGTTATTATATTTTTGCTTTAGATTCGTTGCTTTAAATTCTTAGTTCTTAAGTTCAAGTAGTTTAAATTATTGCTCGTAGTTGATAATCTAGTTACAGTAATTAGTTTAATTAGTTTTAGTTTAATTATTACTTTAGTTATAATGATTAAATCAATCTCTTTCAAAACCCCAAATGTATATGTGTTTTATTTTAGTTCGTAAATTGAGAAAAACATCCGAAAGACCGAACAGTTGTTTCCTCGAGAGATACGACTCGAGTCAAACTCATCACCCTACAGTTACCTCGTACACTTGCGAGCAAACTGACGTGTTTTAAATTAATTTATTAAAAAAGAGTTCACAAAAGTTTGAGTCAGGGACAGATGTTTGAGTCCAAATTGGATGAGCGAGTGTCCACTATTATGCTAGTCAATTGTCGATATCCAGTTTCCTAATCGAGTGACCCGACAATTCAGTATACGTCAGAGTATACAAGAGACCAGTGTAGTTGATGTGGAGGCATTGCACAGTGTCTCTCGAGCACACGAGCATCACGGTCAGTGAACTGTACGTCATCATGGTTGGATTCAGGCATGGGAGTTAAGAGAGTCCATGAGAATACAAGGCACTCCAGTTCAAAGAGGTGCGGGTATGGAAAGCGGATATCGCAGATGGTATCGGGAGAATACACGTCGTTTCATCTCTCGTCTTGAGAGACATGTAGAGGGAGGATACCAGCCATTGGACGTCGGCATTCATGAGGCCATTGTAATAAACCTTATTCACTTTTTCCTTGCTCAATGCATTTATTTATTTCTTAGATTTGATGTTCAGCTTTTTGTGTTTTGTAGGGTACTTGGATTCAGGGACTCGATCGTGTTGCGTCAGATGTTCAAGATGACGATTTTGACTCTCATCTTCATATGCACGATGTGGTCGAATTAGTTGCCGATGAGATGAGGCAACAGCTCCGTATTCATGGGGAGCTACATGAGGATGCTCCAGATGAGCACACGACATATGCGCCCGGTAGCGGAAGGAGCATTCTGAATCGTCCAGGAGGAGTATATCCATGATGATCCAGATGAGCGCACGGCATACGCGTTCGGAAGTGGAAGAAAGAGCATATCTGGCCCATCCATATTCTCTCGTCGCAGGGCACCCGCAGTCGTGCCCGGGCCACCACCAGTCATCCATCATGGTAAATGTGTGATCCGTTAATAACTATTTTATGTGTCACTTCCTTACGATTAATATTAAAATAATAAGTTTTTTTTTTCTGTTCAATATATATTATATTGGTCAATCATCGTATAACGAGGGAAGTGATTACGTTCTTACATTTGGACCATCCGCACCCGAGTTTTATACTCCTTCATTTGTTGGGCAGTCGTTCGCAGATCTTCTTCAAACTGATTATCCGCATATAAACCCCAACTTCGCACCTACACATGACATGGACTTTTCGTGGCCACACTTCCAGACGACACTCATTCCCATGTCGATTCCCACTGAAACTGCAGATCGTTCACATCAGAGTTGGGGTTTATATGTGGATGAGGACGAAGGAACGACCCCCCCCCCCCCCCCCAAGGACATGATCACGACTCTACGTAAGAACAAGAAAAAAAAGCGGTGTGGCACGGGATCACACTATTGTTGATGATGTGTAATTTATTTTAACTGTGTTGAAGTTTCCTAGTGCGTGGTTCACTTTCTATTTCCTATCGCTCCAGTGGTTATCAAATATATAAAGCAAACAAACAACTATTAAAAGTAATTAAACAATTAAAAATTACGCAATCTCAAACAGCTAGCAGAGGTGGTTCGAAAACAACAACAAAAATATTACATAACAAAACAACAAACGCATCCCCACACCAATAGAGCAGTGTCGGTACAACAACATAAAAATATTACACAACGAAACAACAAACGCAACCCACAACAATAGAGCAGTGTCGGTACAACAACATAAAAACATTACACAACAAAACAACAAATGCAATCCAAACAGATAGAGCAGTGTCGATAAAACAACATGCAATGTTCAAAAGTACTTCCACTCGTAGAGCTTCCACTGTGGTTAGTTGGATACACATCTCCAAAAAGTACTTCCATTTTTCTGAGCAAGGGTTCCTCATCAAAAGCGTTGCAATAGCTTTTGATTGGACAATCCTGTATTCATCACAACAAATTAGAATAATAATGAAATATTCAAATTACTTGTAATAATTAAAAGGGAGTGTAGAAATTACAGGAATAGACTTCTTTCGCAACGTTATGATCACCGAGGACCATTTTCACATTCCCGTTCCAAACTGTACTAGGGGTCCGAATCAGTTCTTTGAAGAACTTGAATCGGCTTTGAAGTTGTACAATCCTGGCTATGACATCATCTTCGGAAATGGCACGTTGATTTTTGAAGCAACAGTTAAGTAAACACTTGGCTTCTTTCAATTAGTTGTCTTATAACGGTCCTTCATTTGGATTCCATCCTCGAATATCTTTTTCGAGGATTAAGGATTCTAGTAGACGTTCATCTCTAGTGAGTGTCCACTTAGTGTTGAATTCACAAGCCATAATTGAGTGTTTTGACCCAAAGTGTATGAAGACCATCTGTGTCGTTAAAGTGATCAACCATTAGCTTTATTTCAAATAAGATATGAAGTAATTGATATGTATTGTTGATGAATTGTCCATTATTTGTTCCACAACGTATTTATGTCAAGGAGAGACTATCAGATAAGTTACAATTCATCAAAATACGAGTTGTGGCAATTATTCAAGTGAGTAGACAACACAATGACCAACAATAGTATTTTGGCAAAGCTGCATTTCATTGATGTGTGTGTGGACAACAATTTTTAGTATTCTGTGACATATAGCACTGGATGGCAAGACAACACAATTCATCAAAATACGAGTTGTGCAATTATTCAAGTAAGTGGACAACACAATGACACAATAATAGTAGTTGGCAAAGCTGCATTTCATTGATGTGTGTGTGGACAACAATTTTTAATGTTCTGTGACATATTGTACCGGATGACAAGACAACACAATTCATCAAAATACGAGTTGCGCAATTATTTAAGTGAGTAGAAAATACAATGACACATCAATAGTAGTTGGAAAAGTTGCATTTCATTTTTTTAAAAAAAATATCCTATGTGTGTGTTGCATTTTCACTGTTTCTCAATTGACAAATATGACTGCAATGTCACATATTTCAATGGTCTTCCGTGTTTGTGTTGTCTTATCACCAATACAAAACACGTATTTTAACACGTTAATGGATATGAGAAGACGTTTCAAGCAAGTACAATAATGCAATGCAATGTATTTTTACGCACACTGAGACTAATATGCACACTTCACAATTATGTTACGCATCTATATATATGTACACACAGAAAAACCTACCTATAAATATAAACTATACCGGCTATTAATGGCTAAGTTTGACGAAAACCATCCAAATGTACTAAAAATATAAAATAATTACTATGATCCTGCACTCACCCCATGGACCATGGAGATGGAACAAGTAATTTTGGAATTTTTAATCGCTCAGCAAGAAAGAGTTGAAAGAGGTGTAAAAAAGCGTTTGTGATCTTGAGCATCCCGCAGGTAAAAAGTTTACTCCATAGTTGTTTCATGATTTCACCTACTATTCCAGAAATTTAAAACAGGATCGAAGAATTGGAGATGAGGTATGGTTGATGGAAAGCAATACTTTCTGAGGATGGTATTTTTTTGGATGGAGAACGTGGGTTGATCTGTATTGATACCACTATCAATAATAATGTCTCTCCAGCCTATGTAAAGTCCCATTTGTTTACAAATAATTATGTGGTTTGTGTTGGTTTTATTTAAATTAATAATTTTTTTTAATAAATGAATGCGGTGATGATTTATGACGCATATATTATTTGTATGACGTGCCATCATTGTGGAAGAAGATGGAAGCAACTTTCAATTGATGCATTCCCAATGTATTAGTACTCAAATATGTAATAAAATGGGATCAGAATGACCTTAGTGTGAGTGTGCAACTATGTACTATGTTTAATTTGTATGTTTGAATTTGTAACGTTTATTGTTTTTTATTTAATCAAATGTGTAATCTTTTGTTTTTCCTTTATTTAATAAAATTACTTATTTAATGTTTATGCAATCTTGCTGGTGACAAGACTACACCTTAATCAATAGGTTTTTCAACTTTTACTGTGACAATATTTGACACTATTCAATACCTTTTCAACTTTCTTTGTGACAAGGCTGCGCATTAATCATTATGTTTTCATCCTTAGCTGTGACAAAGACTACACATTGAATACACATGTCTTGTGAAATTGTAACTCATCTATAAATTCCGAATATTGGACTAGATTTTTAAACACAATTCACTTACACCTTTGGTTTTCTCCACCATCTAGGTATTCCCATAACAAAAAGAAAAAATGAGTTCCAATTAGCCTAACAATGTACCAAAATTTGATTTTGAATAAGATTTCTTTTTCTACGATAGAAATTTAATCGAGTGGAGCATCTATATGGATACTAAGCTGGTTGACGATCTCCGTGTGAGTAAGCTCAATGGTGTCTACGATCCCAGGAGAGGATTACATAATAATAGCACGTGGATCTTGTTGAACAAAATCAATATTGCGTTCAGAAAAGACTTCATAATGGATGATATAATCGCTCGAGTTCAACTTCTGAAAAAATGATACAGGCATTTTCATATGATGTTGAGAAACGAGCATTGTACTTGGGATCATGAGACCAAAAAAGTGCAAGCGCCAGAATGGCTTGTACGTTTTTGGAACGAGGTGACAAGCAATGCTGAGTTTACTGCTGCATATCTAAAACATGAAGAACCTTTATTTGGTTTGATGGATRGGGTATTCAATAAAAATTATTTGAATTGCATTTGTTAATACCACAATCTCATTGTAAATTCGCCATTACGAATGTGATCACATATGTAATATCAAATTATTGAATTATTATTTTAATCTTATTTCTTATTGTATTTTAATCTTATTGTATTTTAATTTTGAAATAAAATCTCTTGTAATCTCAAGATATTATTATGATATAGATTTATAATAATAGATATGTTTTTCCCTAATAAAAATTTAAAATAAATTATAAAAAGAAAAAAACCTAAATATTTATTTGGAAATAACAAATTATAAAAACAAAAAACCTAAATAAATAAATAAATATGTTTAGGGTTTCATCCGAATTAGGGTTTAGTAGTCCAGGTATTTTTTTATTTTTGCAAAAAGGGCTAGGACGCCGTTGTCAGTGGCGTCCCGCTTTTCATTTTTTTTTTTGCAAATCCACCCGGGACGCCAATGACACCGGCGTCCCGCTTCCCCGGAAGTTATTTTTTTCAATTCAGCCCCCAATTTATTTTTAAATAAAATGGTCCGGGACGCCAATGACAGCGGCGTCCAGATATTTTCAATTTTTTTATTATTTAAACTGGCGGGACGCGCCTGTCATTGGCGTCCCGACCCCAAAAATCATTTTTTTGCAACATGTAATATTTTGTAAATTTTCAATTAAAGTTATATTATTTTTTTAATAATACTCATTTGCTCACTGTGCGGAGGAAAAAAAAAACTTCAAACGAAATTATAGTTGAACAACAATCCATGTTGGACAGTGAAAATAATAATAAAAAAATCATGTAAGAGAGAAAAAAAAACTAAATTTATTTTCATTAGTAGTTTACTATATCCCACCAAAATCAGGTGATAACTATTATGATTGGTATTTTCTAAATGTAATTCGAGAAGTCGAATGTCATGATGATATTAAAAACATTATCGACACGCAATACGATACATATCACGATGTATGCTATTCTTTGAGGTTGTTGTTAGATGATAAAGAATATATTAACGGTATATCAGAATAAATAATTGGGCATCAATACATTCTGTGAGATCATTGTTCACAATCTTACTTGCATTAAAATCTTTAGTACGTCCCAAAGAAATGTAGGAGAAATGATGGGAAGATTTTTCATATGACATTTTATACAATCAACGAAAGTTGAATAAATTTAAATGTAGCAATTATTGATAATTTTCTTATCATCTATAAATTATTACTTATGTTCTATTATATTATTTTTATTATGAGTATTTTTATTATATTTTCAATGCACTTTTTATTTTCAGATTTACAAATTATTAAAGAGTATGAGAATGAGTTTAAAGGGTTTTCCTCTCTTGCCAATTCCAAAGGTCTTCGATTTAAGTATGTATCGCAATAGACTTATTGGTTAAGAACTGGAGTGTGATCGTGAGACACTCATTGAAGAACATGTTAAATTAGTTGATAATTCGAATGTTGATCACCATTACGTTTACGATAAAGTTATTGATGCAGTACATTTAACCAAGTGTGGTGTATTTCTCATCTATGGATACAGAGTACGCTTTCTACGACGGTTAAATCTAATAGTGGAATTGTTCTTAATGTAACATCTAGCGGGATAACTCCTCTTCTTCTTACGAAAGGAAGAATTGGGCATTCTAGGGTTTCTTTTATCCACCAAGATTTCGATCTTCACTAGAACTCCACTTGAAAAATTAATGGTGGATGCGCAACACATTATTTGGGACGAACTCCAATGATGCATAATCATCATTTCAAAACTCTGGACAAAATATTGAAAGACGTGATAAGATCGCAAAATAATTCTAATACGAAGCTTTCATTTGGTAACAAAATAACAATTCTTGATTGAGATTTTCATCAAATTTTGTTGGTTGTTCCAAAAGGCACTAGACAAGACATAATCTACATGGTGATCAAATTCTCGCATTTATGGACTCATTACATGATTTTGAAGTAGACCAGGAACATGGGGATACAAAATCACAATTCACATACCGATTGTGTGAAGTTAAAGAAATTTGTCAATTTGATATATGGTATATGAGATTGAATAGTTGGAGGACCAAACGATGGTATCATTCAAATTGAAACTCAAATTATCTATTATTGAAAGATGATGGTGACCATGTTCTGTCAACCGTGGTGAGCACATATCCACAATTTAGAAAATTACTGAATGCTTCGCTTATTTGTAGGATCGTGCTATTCTTTCCCCAACTCTTGATGTCGTCGATTTGATTAATAAATATACGATGTCATAAAATGATGGAGAATGTAAAGTGTATCTTAACTCTGATAATGCATGCAAATCCAATTCAAACATTGACATATTGTAGGACGTCTACTCACCAGAGTTTCTAAACACCATTAATGTTATGGATTGACGAACTATGAGTTAAAACTAAAAATTAGAATTCCACTCATGTTGTTAAAAATATCGATCATTCTCTTGTCTTGTGTAACATTGGTTGTTACAAAACTTGACGATCATACTGTATAGGCTAATATTTCTCAAAAAAGCAATGCATGTGAATTGGTGTTCATCCCTAGAATGACTGCCACACCATCTAATTCGAGGTTGTCTTTCAAGTTCCAACGACGATAATTTCCTCTGATTGTGTCATACGCTATGATGATCAACAAAATTCAAGAACAATCTCTCTCTTACGTTGGACTTTTCCTAAAGAAGTCAGTTTTCTGTCATGGTCAGTTGTATGTTGCTATATCAAGGGTGACCAATTGTAAAGGTTTAAAAATATTGATCGACAATAATAAGAATAAACATAATAACAAAACCACAAATGTTGTGTATAAGATATTTTCTCATAATTTGTAAAGTACATTTCGTCTTATAACAATTTTTTTATAAACCAAATTATATTATTTTCAGTATTATTCGATGTTTGAATAATATTTAAATTATTTATATATAGGGAGCGGTAAAGGTAAAAACCATCTCTAATGTGAGAATTAGGGATGATTTCGCCGAACTATATGTATATAATTACTTATTTAAATATTATAATATATTCAAACTAATTATTTTTATTTTAAATTAAATAAAAAAATTAATGTTTAACACACGAGTACAATACTTAGTATCATTTTATCATTTGAAAAGAGCTTCCCTTTCATGGTAAAAATGAAAATCTTTTCTCGTGACCAGAAAATTTGAGGCGATGAAAGCGTTGAGCACAAATAGATTTGACTTTTGCACAAGTTGGGTGATGATTGGTGCAGATACATATGCATAACTGCAAAGTACATGATGTAGAAAAAACAAAAATATCAAATTAAGAATCACGAGAAAAATTAAATTAAGAGACATATTTAGTGGGGGGTAACGAGTATAATTTGGCGTGCTAATGGGTGGCGAAATGTAGCTCAAGAATCATTCTCTTGATGTGTGCTCCCCATTTCTCCATGTGAATCCAACCGATAATTCATTTTTTTTTACATTGATTCTTGACTTCCATTACTCAGGATCCTAATTTCAAAACAATAATCTATCCCTCTCATTTTATTGGTCGCATCGCAGTTGATCATTTCATAAAAATTAAAAAATAATTTATATTATAATTATAGATATTAAATAATTATAATATCTTTTTATTTAAAATAATTAAAAATGTAAAATAATAAAATTAGATTAAAAAATAGTAAATTAATCTTTGATTTTTATTGAAAAAAAGTAAAATTTAATAATATTAATACGGCAGATAGAATGAAATCAAATTTTTTTCCTTCATTGATAAAATTTAATTTTCTCCATACATTTTAGAAAAATAATTGTCACTGTGCCAACTTTTGCATTAACAAGAGGCAAATAAATGTTACTTTTACATAACAAAAAGAATTAAATATTATTTTTTAAAATTTATCTCTCTCCAATAGTTTTACATTTTTTAATGTTCCTGAAAAAAGTGTTACTATCTCATTTGATATATATAATAATATAACTATAATATAGAATATCATTGTTAATTTAATTTACGTAAAATATCTTATTAAGACGGGTAAATTGGATGGATGAAGTAATAAAATCACAATTTTAAAAATAGACAATCAAATCAGAAAACTTCTTTGTCCTAACCGGATCCTCCATTCCAAAATGGTATTTTATTTTCCTTCATTCAATATGTATAAAGATGGTTGTATTAATTTTAAAGAGTTACAGGATAAATCGTTCATATAATTAATTAAATAAAAATATAATGTTAAAATCGAAGATGGAATCACAAAAATGAGGGGTTTTTCGTATAATTTCCTCATTGTTGGTCACCATTATTTGGTGATACAACAAGTGGGGCTTCAAGTGGTCAACCTGGGTGGTGTTAGTGCGTGTGTGTGAGAGAGAGTGTGACTTTTCACCATTTGCATACCCAAAATTCCTTTCCATACTTATTCATTCTGTTGATTATTAATCATAGAATACTAACCAGTAACCACCCACCCACCAATTCACCATTACATAAACCCCCTTCACACCCTCTCTTAGTCTCATTTCCCCCCACAACAGAAAAAGAAAAGAAAAAAATAGAGAGAGAGAAAAAGAAAATCTAAAAAAAAAAAAAATTAAATAAATGGGTTTGGATGATTTATGCAATACAGGACTGGTTCTAGGGCTGGGGTTCTCACCGTCATCATCGTCAACCGGAGAACACAAATCTAAGAGGGCAGCTCAAAAGCTGGATCATCTCGGAAAAGTCTCCGGTGAGCCCTCATTGACTCTGAGCCTCTCCGGCGAAACCTTTGATCTGGCCAAAAAAGCCGTCGATGATTTGCACAGACAAGACAGCGCCGCCTCGTCTTTCTCAAACGTTAGCAGTGTGAAGAGAGAGAGGGAGTTTGGGAGCGAGGAGGTGGAGGTGGAGGTAGAGAGGGTTATATCATCTAGGGTTAGCGATGAAGATGATGATGATGGATCTAACGCCAGGAAGAAGCTGAGGCTCACTAAATCTCAGTCTGCGCTCTTGGAGGAAAGCTTCAAGCTGCATAGTACTCTCAATCCTGTATGTAATTTATTTCTCGTTCAGGCATTTTCACAAACAGCTTACGGACGCACGCTTTTTTTTTTTGATTAATTCTGTTATATATGCTGATTTATTGATTTTTTTTTTGTTGATCAGAAACAAAAGCAAGAGTTGGCTCAGGAATTAAAGCTTAGGCCTCGGCAAGTTGAAGTCTGGTTTCAGAACAGAAGAGCCAGGTTAATTTCATTCTTAATATATATCCATCTCATGAAAATTTTTGATTAAAGAATTCTTTTTTTATTTTTTGTCCGAAAGCAGAAAGGAAAAAAGGCAGGAAATCGAACTAATCCATTACTAGTATTCAAAACAAGAAAGCTGAGACTACTTGTATTACTTTTTTGGATAAAGATATTTGCAATAATATTTTTTTTATTTTCAAGAAATTAATTATAATAATAATCTTTTGATTTATAACAGAACAAAGCTGAAGCAAACAGAAGTGGACTGCGAATTCTTGAAGAAATGCTGTGAGACGCTGACGGATGAGAACCGGCGGCTGCAGAAGGAGGTGCAGGAGCTGAAAGCGCTGAAATTGGCTCAGCCGCTGTACATGCAGCTCCCGGCGGCCACGCTCACAATGTGCCCTTCCTGTGAAAGGATCGGCGGCCCCGAAAACGCCGCTAACAGCACTTTTGTTATGGCTCCAAAGCCCCACTTCTACAATCCCTTCACCAATTCATCCGCGGCTTGTTAATTATTAATTTAGATAAAATTAAATAAAAATATACTAGTACATATATTATATGATATATATGGAGCAATCATCCCACAACCCTGGTTTTTATTCGGTTAAGGGCTTCATGTACAAGAGAAAAACAAAAAGATGATGTTGAGTTTTAGCTGATTTATAGATATTAGAGAATTATTACTAATCATGTTTTTTTCTGTTTTCCTCTTTTTCTTTACGCGTAATAGGTGTACATCCTAATTATTTGATTAAGAATTATATATAGTGAAGGGATTATTATATTTTGCTTACTGTTTTTGCTCGCACGGATTTCTTTCAATTATTGGTATATGATTCGTGATTTAAATTATTGCTCAGTTTTATTTGTTTTTATTGTAGCATTTACTTAACATATTTCAATCAATATTTAATACCAATCAAAATCTCCAGTACTTCGCAAGTCTCGTATAAACTAGGATGCAAGCATTTGGAATATCTTGTTTTCGTAAATATTATGTCGGATTAAAAAAAAAAGCAAACAAAGTTATAATTACAGTTCATTATTCATATACTTTACGACATGGAATACGATACAAATTATTGATTAAAATAGCCTTACAAGCTCACGTGTATTTGTCTGTGTTCCGTTCGGTTAGAATTTGGGCATGGAGAGTTATTAACAATACTAAACATGCAAAAGGCGAAGACGGAGTTAGAGGCGTGTAAAATAAGAAAGGAATAGAAAAATCTTCCTAATTATTATGCAGATATAATTTCGTTTCATTTCATCCGTTGAAAATAGAAACGAAAAAAAGGCGAGGTTTATGTTGTAGCCTTCTAGGAAGTTAGTGAATTTTCTGGTCCACTTTTCTAGCTTTTTTATTTTTTTTTATTTTTTTTATAGATGAATTAGATGAACAAATATTCAAACAAAAGTGACTACTAACTTGGATGAACGAGGAATATATGAAAAGCCATAAAATGATTTTCGAGCATTAATTTGGGTCTCTTATTAAGTACTAATAATAACTTCACTAAAAATAGAATCCACTCCTTCCAAAATAATTGTGGTTTTAGGAATTTAAGAAACTTTTGAGTAAAAACTTTCAAGATTACTCTTTTTTATTTTTTAAATCATGCTTTATTATCTTTAAAATTAATGTTGAAAACATAAAATTTATTTATATACCTAAATTAATTTGCATTATTTGTGTAAAATCTTTTTAAATGACAATTATTTTGGAAGCATATAATATATACAATTAGAGTACAATTTGGGGTGGCAAATCGAGTTATCATATCGTACTATCGTATTTTTTTATTTTATATCTTATTGATCATAAATATAAATAAATGTAAATTTAGCTAAATTTAAAATTTCATTGTTTTTATTTCTTGTTTCATATCATTTCAAAGCATATATTGTATCTTATTGTATCCTTGTTTTGTAACCTTGTATTATATCGTATTATGTTTATATAATAATATTGTGACGTGTCAGCCATCGACTCCCCCACACCCCTTGCTGTTCACAAAGTTACATTGGAACAAAACATAGGATATTTTATTCGGAGAAAATCCCGTTACCGAACAATTTTTTGGAATATTTACATTTTCAAGATACGTGTCATGCATTAGATTAAATAGAATAAAATACGCAATAAAATAGAATAAAATTCTACATAATAATAATAATAATAATAATAATACGTGAATATTGGGGGGCGATGGTTATGGGCGTGATGGCCGCGTGGAATGGCCCAACTTTTAGGGGACCGGTGGGACACGTCCACGTGATGTTCCCGTGCACCCTCACCCCACTCTCTATATCTATCTCCCCACCCAATCTTTTTCTCTTTAACCAGTTACGAACAACAAGACTTTTAATTCAAAATTTCGGACCTTCTATGTTTTAGGTTGTTGGACTGAGCCCACTCATTAATTTACTAACCATCTTATCTTCCCCGAAATTCTTTTCAGCAGCCATCACCCCACTGTGAAGCTTGATTTACATTTTTTTTTTCTTATATAGTCCAAGTATTCGAACTATTAGAATTTCTTCTTGATGGCAGTATTCGTTCATATTTGCTGACTCAGTCCGTCTAATTATTAGGTTTTAATTTGACCATTTTCTTTTATATTATACTAATATATATGTACATGAGTCAAAGGTTGGATATGGAATTGACTTTGGTACGGAAGGATCAAACCAAGCTCACCAGGGTTGGTTAACTGATATCATCGAGAGAATTAGGCAGCAATTGCTTTGTTATCGGTTTGGAAAAAAATTATTTTGATTTTTTTTCTTTAAATTTTTTAAATGTTCGTGTTTTTAATTCGCCCACAACTTTTTTTACACCAATTATTTTAATTTACTTTATATAAATTATCCAATCATTAATCTTTATTATAGAGTTTTATATAAACTTTATTTATTAACTCACATAACTCTAATTAATAATTATTTTCAATTATTATTTTACCTTTTTTTTAGTAAATTAATTTTAATAACTAAATTTTAATCTTATATCCATCTACACTTCAAAAATATTTTTCTTAATTTCTTTTCTTACGGTTTTACCTCATTTCCAAATTTTCAAATGCAAAACATAGACACTTGATCCCTTATAAATAATTCATTTCGATCTACTTCTTTTGGTTGCTTGTAAAATACTCCTATATAAGTTACCGATAATTAATTAATCCAATTGACTCATGATGAAAAAGACAAATATTTGAATGATCGGTCTCATCCTATAATACCATATTTTATTATTTTTGTATCCGAACTCAAACTCCCGCCCACCCAAATCAAATTGACCCCTATCCAGAACCTAAAATTGGCCCGCGTCCACCCAATTTCGAAACAGAACCTACAACGGAGAGTCCAAACTATCTCATTCGATAGCAAAATCTGCAACTCGTGTCCACCCAATTTTGAAGCAAAACCTGCAAAATCGAGAGATAAATCCAAAAATGAGAGACAAATTTAGACGATTTCGAGAGCAAAACCTGCACAATTTTGAGTTGAGAACTCGATCTAGGTCTTTCACGACGACGGCGATTTCGGCTTAGGGCTTTGACGGCGATGCCGATTTCTGCCCGTTATCTAAGCTTTTTTCCATTGAATTGATTGAAAGAAGGTAATTTTCTAAACTTCTTTTATTTTTTAAATAGGTTTTCCGTGTTTCAATCATTGAATACATACACATATACAATTTCTGTATTTTGTATACATAATTTAGTTTTGTTTTTCTTATTTCTCTTCGATGTACAATGTTCTGCTGTGCTATTTTGATTGATTTTTATTTTGTGTTTCTATTTATTAAGATATTATGTGTGTTTTATGAGTTTTGAAACTAGGTTTAGTTTTTTTTCTTTTCAAAGTATCATAAAACATGTTAAAAGTATCATGCAACATGTTAAAAATATCACAAAACACATTTAAAGTATTAGATAATAGGCTTAAAGTATTATATTTATTTGATATTTTTAAAATTCTCTTGTTTCACATTATATATTAGATAATACATTTAAAGTACCAGAAAACAAATCTAAAGTATTATATGTGGTTTGATACTTTTATGTATTAGCTATTATGTGTGTTTTATGAGTTTTGATATTTTGATATAACAAATTATATGCAGCAAATAATCTTATCAAAGTATCACAAAGTATGTTAAGAATATCATGAAACATGTTAAATGTATCACAAAACACATCTAAAGTATTAGATAATAGGCTCAAAGTATTATATTTGTTTGGTGTTTTTCAAATTTCATGTTTCACATTATGTATTAGAAAATACATTTAAAGTATTAGAAAACAAATCTAAAGTATTACACGTGGTCTGATACTTTTATGTGTTAGCTATTATGTGTGTTTTATGTCTTTTGATATAATAATTTATATGCAGCAAATAATCTTATCAAAGTATCACAAAACATATTTAAAGTATCATGGAACATGTTAAAAGTATCACAAATCACATCTAAAGTATTAGATAATAGGCTTAAAGTATTATATTTGTTTGGTATTTTTAAAATTTCTTCGTTTCACATTATGTATTAGAAAATACATTTAAAGTATTAGAAACAAATCTAAAGTATTACATGTGGTCTGATACTTTTATGTGTTGTGGTTTGACATATTTCCTTTTTTGTTTCTGTGTGTTTTTTTATAGGTTAATGAAAAAATAGAGAGCATGGAGATTGTCATATCCACCCAAACATAAGAAAATATCTGTTGATGGGCATAAGACAACCATACTTTCATCAGTTCGCGATGACCTTTTAAGGTTAAGTGTGAATCAATTGAAAGTAGAAATAGTTATTGTTGGTGAAGCAATAAGAAAGATACTAACTACGGGAGTAGATGTTGCAATTGCAGACAATGGTTTTGTGGAAAAGGTTTTGGAGAAGGTGAAGAAGTTGCCAAGCACGAAGGAGGTTGCAAAAAAGGTTGTCGAGTCAAGTAACGAGGTGCTAGTAAAAGCACCTAAGAACGATGATTTTGTTGTAGAGAAAGCTAAAGGGAAGGTGTAAGAGATGCCGGGGGCAAAGAAGGTTCCGGGGTCAGGCGATAAGGTGCTAGTAGAAGCACCTAAGAATAATGATGTTGCTTTAGAGAAAGCTAAAGGGAAGGTGAAGAAGATTCTGGTTGTGAAGAATGTTTTGGAAAAAGCTGTGGAGATGGGTTAGGGGTCAGGCGACGAGGTGCTGGTAGAAGCACCTAAGAACGATGATTCCTGTGTAGAGAAATGTAAAAGGAAGGTGATGAAAGTTCTTGTTGTGAAGAATGTCTTGGAAAAAGGCTGTGGAGATGGATCGAGGGTCAGGCGATGAGGTGCTGGTAGAAGCACGTAAAGATAATGATTCTATTGTAGAGAAAGCTAAAGGAAAGATGAAGGAGATGCTGGGGTTAAAGAAGGTTGCGGAAAAATCTGTGCTGAAGGTTGTGGGGGCAGGTGACGAGGGGCTGGTAGAATCATGTAAGAATGATTTTAATCTGCCTATGAAGCGCACAAAGAAGTCAAATGAGTGTAATGACGAAGGAAATATGAAGAAGAAAAAGGCTAAGAGTGTTACTTTAGCAAAGGTTGAAGGAAAGACACAACCGGTGAAGAATCTTGTGAAGGAGAATAGGTGTTATTTGAATCTTAAAATGCCATGAGAGTATCACACAATAACTTAAAATGTATCACACATTGTGTATTCGAAAATATAATTAAGGTATTACAAAACACATATAAAGTACCACATAATAAGTTTAAAGTTCTCTTTGTCTTGTTAGAATAATAATTTATATGGAGCAAATAATCTTATAATCTCAATCATTTTAAAACTAGGCTTAGTATATTTTTTAAAGTATCACAAAACATGTTAAAAGTATCACGGAACATGTTAGTATCACAAATCACATCTAAAGTATTAGATAATAGACTTAAGGTATTATATTTGTTTGGTATTTTTAAAATTCTCTTGTTTCACATTATGCATTAGAAAATACATTTAAAGTATCAGAAACAAATCTAAAGTATTAAATGTGCTCTGATACTTTTATGCGTTATGTTTTTATTTCCAGTGAAGGTACCTCTTTAAAGTGTACAAAAAAGGGTTGGGAATCCTTTAAAGAAGCCTTCGAAAAAGTTAAGGCAATACATTTAGGTTTTATATCATATCTGATTTGTTTAAATTCAGAATCATGTGCTTTAGACATTAGTAAATATAGTTAAGGTATTACATAGTCTGATATATAAACTTATTTTTTTTCTTATATTAAATTTGATCGGTATTTTTCAACCCAATCAAAACCTTTGTCTTTGTCTGAACTTTTTCAAAAGTTCAACCCTGTACAGATTGCTGATCTTGAGAGTATAGTGTTTGGGGGTTTGCCAAAGCTAAACTTTCAAATTCATTGGTCAAGTGGCTAGTGAAGAATTTTAACGGGTCGAGTAGGATGTTAAGTATTATTACTTCTATTAGGTTTGTTGTCAAAATTTTTGATATCTGTGATATTTTTTTGTTGCCGACGGACACGGGTAATAGTGTCATTGAATTGCGGGGGGAGAATTCTGAGTTGGAGAGAGACTTTTTAGCTAGATATGGTATACAAACTGGGTCGCCCGCTGGCAATTTGAAAGATCATTTACAGAACAACTTTCCTGAAGGAGACGACGATTTTAAGAGATTATTTGATCTGTATGATCTGCCCTCTTTTTTAACCCCATCTGCTAATAGAAATGTGAATTTTAGTGCTGCACAGTCTATATATGATGCCAATAAGATAATTACTTTTGATTGGTCATCATATGTGCTAAAAACATTGTGTGAGGTTGTGAGAAAATACAACAGCATGAAGGCTTTATATGTGAGTGGTTGTGTGTTGGCTCTTGCATTTATTTTCACCGTCTTAAGTTGAAAGGGTGTGCTGAGCCTACGATGCTGCCATTGATCCAGCACTGGACTTCTAAAAGGTTTATCAAAAGGATGTCTGAAGAAGTTTTTGGAGGGGGCTTTGGGGATGGTGAGATTTTTTGTGATTTATACCCGATAAGCCAAAAAAATTCATATGACTTGTGTGGATCAGAGGGCAATGACCGCTCGTCGTTAAGCGTCAAATTATATATTTTATTTTTCCTCAGCTTCTCTCTACCAACTAGTAGTAGTGACAAGTAAGGGTCGATCCCACGAGGAGTGTGGTTTAGATTGTGATAATTCGTATTTTATTAAACAAATAAATGGGGTAGAAATTGTGAACTAATCTAAGAGAACAAAATAAATAAGCGATAAAATAATTAACGAAAATTAATAATAATAAAGCTCTAGTTCTAGTTCAGTTTCCACCCTCGTTCCACTCATTTAACCAACTACAATATCATAATCCATTCATCTTATGCGACTAAAAACCCTAAGTAGCAATAAACTCTGCTACTCGAATTTGCCCTTACCGTTTACTCAATTAAAATAAGCTCTTCAATTGATTCTAATTATTGAACAACCTAGAATAAGCTCTCTAGATTTAATCCAAAAACAGCATTAATACCCAGACAAATAGGCTAATCTAAGCAATAAACACATAAGTTCGGTTTATTTAACTTATGTTGTGTTATCCCTAATGATGCATAATCATTAGTTGCTACCAACGAAATAAAAATTACGACAATTACACGGGAATCAATCCTATTTCTACCAATTGATAACTAATTCCTAATCTAGGTGATCAAGTCAAATTAAGAATCAAGCAATCTTGTCATGAATTTATCATGAAAAGTGAACAAGATAACACAAGCAATCGCATATGAAGAACGAAAGACAATTTTGCATAAATGAATTAAAACATAGTTTCACGAGGGTTTCAACATCCCTATAACTAGATAAAACAATCACTCACTAATGGAGTTCATAGATTAACAGGAAAATAAAGAAATAAAACATAGTTCTAAGATAGGAAAGAGATAAAAAAGCTTAGATCTTGGATTTTTGGTCTTGGATCTTCAAGCTCTTGTTTATTGGGTGATTTAGGATCCCCTCTTCAAGCCTTGGAACCCTAGGATTCTGTAAATATATGTTTTGGACGGATTTAGGATGAGTTTATATAGGATTCCTATTTCTTGCCGCACAAGATTTCTTCCAGAAATAGTCCAGCAGCGCTGCGTCGACGGGCATCGACAGACGCGTGCCAGCCGTAGGCATCGACGCGCATCACCCGCCTGCGTCGACCTGCAAGTGCGTCGACCGACGCACCTCCAATCGTCGCAACAGAAAGTTCCCGTCAACAAGGCGTCGACCGACGCGAGCCCAATCGACGCAACTGCAACAAATTCTTGGCCAGGGCATCGAATGACGCCAACCACCCTTGGCAGCGACGCGACACTCTCGGCCATCCTCGTGCAACTCTTATTCATTCATCCTTCAATCTTGACTACGCCAATTTAGAACCTAATTACTACAAAATAAGAAATAAATACACAATCGGTGCTCGTCTACTCATAATAATAAATATACGAGAAATAAATATATATGAGAACATTAAGCACATAAAAATATAGGAATTAAACCATTAAATATCGCACAATTTCTCGCCTATCAAATTCCCCCTAACTCAAACCTTGCTTGTCCTCAAGCAAGCATAAAATTAAGGCATAGGACAAACATAATATTAGTAAGTCACTCAAATTGACCAAATGAACCCATCCGGAATCTAGACACCATTATATTTCTAGAAATTGCAAGCGTTTCAGGTGTTGACCTAAGTGACCCCAGTAGTTTGGCAACCCATTTTCATATACGTCACGTCAATACACTGTGGTGCCCCCTCGCTACTCAATGGTTTGACTATATCCATTGTTGGTCACGATCAAATATCTCGTCCTCTCCCATTTACTTGTTTATTTTTATTTTCTTAAATGAGGCCCGCAGCTCCGCATTACCGTTCTTGACTTTACTTGATAATGATTCGGCGCTGGATAGGAGGATCGTCTTGATTTGGTATTTGATTTGTTGAGTTCACCTCCGCTATGTTTGAGACTTTAGTTGGATTGCGCCACTTGAGTAAGTGCATAGATTTTGTTGAGCTACTAGAATCTTCATTGGGTTTTCGCCCTTGGTATTTATAAGCGAATTGCACTTGGTACACGGATAGGCAGCTATTTCGGCACCTCAATTCTTTTTGATTTTTTAATTTTCTACTTACGCCATGCCGGTATACTCCAACCGGACTTTATTCGACTTCTGTTTCAATTAACGAGATATCATCACACAACCGCCAACCTCAAGGCCCCACACAACTCATATTAAGTGTGACAACCACAAATACACATTAACAACACAATAATCTAGAGTTGACGCCCCACATATGAATCACAAAAGTACTAAAATGCGTAGCTTTGACCTCTAATTCATATGATGACTAAAGACTTTAACCGAAACATAGTTCATCAGAGCAATTCAAGCAAGTACTTTCAACCTTTTAATTCAATTCTTGGAATTTAATCGCAAAAATTTCAAAAAGTTTTCAATTTTTTTAGCCCGTATATAATATAAATCATTAATTCCCACTCCCCCAAACTTAAACTTTTGCCTGTCCTCAAGCAAACATAAAGCAAGAACAAGCAAATCATACTAAATTATAAGGTAAGAGTAAGGGAAAAGAAATCACCCGGGTAAATATCGAGGGGGTCTCGGTTTTACAACGATCATTTTTGAAAATATGCCCAATATTCCAAATCAATCAAGCTTTGTGTCCCTTCAACTACAAAAATAAAAATAAAAATAGAAATAATGTAAACATTGGGTTGCCTCCCAACAAGCGCCTTTTTTTAACGTTGTCGGCTCGACGTGTTACCCCTCAATTCCATGGGGGTTTAGGTGGAGGTATCAAAGTATACGGAGTCCCCATGACTTCATCCTCCATAATTCACATCCGTTTCGACGTTGGATGCTTAACTGTATCCTTACGATGTTGTGGTGGCTTCACATGAAGTTTTGCTAAGATGGTTTCGTTTATCACCACATACGGAAGATCATCGGTCGCCTCCTTCTCAAAATCACCTTCTCGCACGTAAGTTTCTTCCTCATCCTTTATCACTTGACACACGGTCTATGATGGCAATGGCTTTGGCTCGGCTTCAACCTCGATAGGAGAAACAATAGAATTAGGAACATCATTTGTAAGCTCAGGCAGATTATGATCAACATGTGTCCGCCTCGTTTCTTCTTCCTCCATCTCGTATTCATCCTCTAATTCAAATGTTGGGTCCTCCGCATCATCGATCTTCCCCACATCTTGCAGCATGATGGCACTCACATTCTCCACGCGTTCCTCGGTTTGAGAAGACAATCATTTATCCAGTTGGCTTATGTGATCCGCCATTTGACTCAATTGAGTTTCGAGCTTCTTGGTGTTCGTCATCATGGCCTCTATCATCTCTATGAGGGCTGGGGACGGTTCTTGTGCTTGGGGATGGTCATCATATTATCTCAAAAAAGTTTGCCCCCTTTGGAAATTTGGAGGGTCCCCCTATCTTGGCTTGTAAGGATCATAGTTTCCCTCTTTCCATCTTCTAGGCCTCACTCCATAAGCGTTCATTTCAAGATTGGCTCGTAGCGTTGGGCAATCATCGGTGACATGATCAAATGTATGACAAAAGAAGCATGGTCGAGCCGTAGACCTCTTAGTGATAGTAGACCTCAACTCATTCAACTGAGCTTGCAACGAACCAGTGTCTACCTCATGTACCGACCTCAATGAATTATCACTGTAGCTGAATTGCTGAGAATTAGCCGCCATGTTTGAGATCAACTCCCTTGCCGCCGTCGGTGTCCTATCCATGAGTGAGCCTCCGCTTGCCGCATCTATCATATTTCTATCAGTGAGACAGAGACCTTCATAAAAGTATTGTATTAATAACTCCTCGCCCATTTGATGCTGAGGGCAACTAGCGACGAGTCTCTTGAAACGCTCCCAATACTCATGCAATGTCTCCCCGTGTAATTGCCTCACTGCACAAATGTCTTTACGCAAGCTCGCCACTCGTGAAGCGGGAAAATATCTTTGCAAAAATACCCTCTCTAACGCCATCCACGTGGTGATGGATCCAGGAGGTAAGTAATAATACCAATCTTTAGCGAGACCCTTCAATGAAAATGGAAATGCCCGTAGTATAATTTGTTCGTCAGTCACTCCGCTGGGCTTCATGCTCGTGCATATAACATGAAATTCCTTCAAGTGCTTGTGAGGGTCCTCGCCATCCAATCCATGGAACGCCGGAAAAGGATAGATTAATCTGGATCTTAATTCAAATAGCATCCTCCACGGTTGGAAACGCGATGCAAAGTTGTGGTTGCGGGAGATCCGGATTTGCTAGTTCCTTCAACGTGCGTTCTCAACCTCCTGCCATAGTCACAAGATCTAAAAAAAATTAATGGAATTATTATTATTATTATTTTTTCAAAAATGAAAATAAAAATTAAAAATTTTAAAATATTAAAATACGTCAAATCACAATTTAAACGCGTCACTCCCCGACAACGGCGCCAAAATTTGACCGATCGTCGTTAAGTGTCAAATTAAATATTTTATTTTTCCTCATCTTCTCTCTACCAACTAGTAGTAGTGACAAGTAAGAGTCGATTCCACGAGGAGTGTGGTTTAGATTGTGACAATTCGTATTTTATTAAACAAATAAATGGGGTAGAAATTGTGAACTAATCTAAGAGAACAAGATAAATAAGCGATAAAATAATTAACGAAAGATTAATAGTAATAATAAAGCTCTAGTTCTAGTTCAGTTTCCACCCTCGTTCCACTCATCTAACCAACTACAATATCATAATCCATTCATCTTATGCGACTAAAACCCCTAAGTAGCAATAAGCTCTACTACTTGAATATGCCCTTACCGTTTACTCAATTAAAATAAACTCTTCAATTGATTCTAATTATTGAACAACCTAGAATAAGATCTCTAGATTTAATCCAGCAACAGCATTAATACCCAGGCAAATAGGCTAATCTAAGCAATAAACACATAAGCTCGGTTTATTTAACTTATGTTGTGTTATCCCTAACAATGCATAATCATTAGTTGCTACCAATGAAATAGAAATTACGACAATTACACGGGAATAAATCCTATTTCTAGCAATTGATAACTAATTCCTAATCTAGGTGATCGAGCCAAATTAAGAATCAAGCAATCTTGTCATGAATTTATCATGAAAAGTGAACAAGATAACACAAGCAATCGCATATGAAGAACGAAAGACAATTTTGCATAAATTAATTAAAATATAGTTTCACGAGGGTTTCAACATCCCTAGAACTAGATAAAACAATAACTCACTAATGGAGTTCATAGAATAACAGGAAAATAAAGAAATAAAACATAGTTCTAAGATAGAAAAGAGATAAGAAAGCTTAGATCTTGGGTTTTTGGTCTTGGATCTTCAAGCTCTTGTTTATTGGGTTATTTGGGATCCCCTCTTCAAGCCTTGGAACCCTAGGATTTTGTTAATATATGTTTTGGACGGATTTAGGATGAGTTTATATAGGATTCCTATTTCTTGCCGCACAAGATTTCTTCCAGAAATAGTCCAGCAGTGCTGCGTCGAGGGCGTCGACCGACGCGTGCCAGCCGTAGGCATCGACGCGCATCACCCGCCCGCGTCGACCTGCAAGTGCGTCGACCGACGCACCTGCAATCGTCGCAACAGAAAGTTTTCTTCAATAAGGCGTCGACCGACGCGAGCCCAATCGACGCAACTGCAACAAATTCTTGGCCAGGGCGTTGAACGACGCCAACCACCCTTGGCAGCAACGCAAGCAGCGACGACACACTCTCGGCCATCCTCGTGCAAATCTTATGCATTCATCCTTCAATCTTGACTACGCCAATTTATCTCCTAATTACTACAAAATAAGAAAGAAATACACAATCGGTGCTCGACTACTCATACTAACAAATATGCGAGAAATAAATATATATGAGAACATTAAGCACATAAAAATATTGGAATTAAACCATCAAATATCGCACAATTTCTCGCCTATCAAACTCCCCCAAACTTAAACCTTGCTTGTCCTCAAGCAAGCATATAATTAAAGCATAGGACAAAAATAATATTAGTAAGTCACTCAAATTAACCAAATGAACCCATCCGGACTCTAGACACCATTATATTTCTAGAAATTGCAAGCGTTTCATGTGTTGACCTAAGTGACCCCAGTAGTTTGGCAACCTCTTTTCATATACGTCACGTCAATGCACTGTGGTGCCCCCTTGTTACTCCATGGTTTGACTCTATCCATTGTTGGTCACGATCAAATATCTCGTCCTCTCCTATTTATTTGTTTATTTTTATTTTTTAATTGAGGCCCGCAGCTCCGCACTACCATTCTTGACTTGACTTGATAATGATTCAGCGCTGGATAGGAGGATCGTCTTGATTTGGTATTTGATTTTTTGAGTTCACCTCCGCCATGTTTGAGATTTTGGTTGGATTACGCCACTTGAGTAAGTGCATAGATTTTGTTGAGCTACTAGTATCTTCATTGGGTTTTCGCCCTTTGGTATTATAAGGGAATTGCACTTGGTACACGGATATGCAGTTGTTTTGGCACCTCAATTCTTTTTGATTTTTCAATTTTCTACTTATGCCATGCCGGTAAACTCCAACCGGACTTTATTCGACTTCTGTTTCAACTAATGAGATATCATCACACAACCGCCAACTTCAAGGCCCCACACAACTCATATTAAGCACGACAACCACAAATACACATTAACAACGCAATAATATAGAATTGACGCCCCACATATGAATCATAAAAGTACTCCACTTATGTATTAACAACTCTTATGCATTCATCCTTAAATCTTGACTACGCCAATTTAACACCTAATTACTATAAAATAAGAAAGAAATACACAATCGGTGCTCGACTACTCATACTAACAAATATGCGAGAAATAAATATATATGTGAACATTAAGCACATAAAAATATAGGAATTAAACCATTAAATATCGCACAATTTCTCGCCTATGAGGTAAGAAGGGAAAGAATGATCGAGAGGGTCGACCATGTAAGAGTGATACAAAGAGCAGAAACACGAGGTGTATAAGATTTGATCTTTCGGGTGATGATCCAAATGATTTAGATCTTTGAAATGAAGCTAACGATGGAAGATTTTTTTTTTTTAGTTTTTCTTGGATTATTGTACATATCTAAGTATGTCTTATACAAAGAGTCAAATAATCACAAAATGAATGAGTAGTATTAGAAAATATAGTTAAAGTATCACAACTCATTATTAAAGTATTTTATAATTTTTAATTCATGTTATATATTTTTTCATTATTAATAATATGTGTCATTTATATTTTTGTGTATATAAGAAATGCATGAGGTATTTTTGTTCTTGAAAAGAGATATTAATGTTGTTACTAAACATCATATGAAGCGGCTAGTGGCCATGAAGGATAAACTGAGAAGTAGTCATTTTTTTACTTCAGCTGATGTGACTCACGTTAGCGAGTCTCTAACCTCTAGTCAGGCATTCTTTTATGATCTATGTTCCTCAAATACGTTGATGATATTATGGCTCAGTTCTATGTTATGAAGAAAATGGCTGAAGATATACCAAATTTCGAGCTGTTGACTCCTGAGCGAGACGAAGACAATGATTTTTTTGCGACTGATGTTGAGATTACGGACGCAATAAATTCGGTTACTTCAAATGGTCCTTGAGAACTGTTCAGCCACTTGAGCCACTTGACTTCATGAATGGTTTGTGATCGAAGGATTCTTAGCACTCTAAGAAATCTTCTCCGCAATAGTACGGAGTCGATTGTAGAGCGGTAAGTTTTCCCGAGTCGTGTCTCTCGAGGATAGATATAATCGACGGTCGGTGTGCTTAATTAATCTCTTATTAATTTAAATTAACCTAATCTACACTTGTAAACCATTAAGTCATTGGGTTGATTCGAGTTTTGAATTTAAAAGAAGACTTTAATGAAAAGAATGAAAATGAGGGTTTGGGGTGTTCGGTTCGTCTCCACGATTAACTGGTTTTTGCCGAGCACTTAATCTACGAGTCGGGGTTGTCAATCCCAAATTGTTGATTAAGTATTGGGGTCGTCAATCCCAATTCTCGACTAACTCCGATTAATGGTTCTAAACGAAACTAAACCCTAAACCCGTAATTACTAAACTAACTGCATCAAATAAAGCTTACAATTAAAACAGAATTCATGGAGGGAAATCAAGCATTTGAAATGGAAATCGGTCAAAAGGCATTAATTGCTCAAAGAAGAAAGACCCATTTGGCTTTGAAAACCCAAGGTTTGCTTGGACAAATGGGTTAAAAAGCTTGAAGATGCAACAATGGAGTTTGGCAAGAACAACAAAAACTACAAGCTAGAAAATTAAAAGGAGAAATTGAAATGCAATGAACAACAACACAAACTAAATCTAAAAACCAACACAACAACAAGAACAATTAATCTAGAACAAGCATAATAATTAAGGGAAAGAAAACTACCACATTGCATTGAACACAAAAGTTTCAAGTCTTCAAACAACAAGCACCCCAAATGAAGGAGGTGTCACCCACTCCAATACTTGCTTAAAAACAACTAACTAACTAAACTAACTACTTAAGCTAACTAAAACTACATTAAGCTAAGAATTATCAACTAGGGTTCATTATTGCAAGGAAAGGTGAAGGCTTGGAGGAAATGGAACTAGCCCAAATTCCCCCAAGGAAGGCTAGGATAAGGTTGGAGAGAGATGGTCTTATTTATAGAAAAACGCCGGGGCAAAATCGTCAAATGGACCAAAATCACGAGCTAGATTGCGTCTCAGTCGATCGACTGGCAGTCGATCGACTAAGGGTCAGTCGATCGACTGCTTTGCCCAAATTTTCCAAACTCACAGGACTCCAGTCGATTTGGGGAGGTCCAGTCGATCGACTGGACGATTAGTCGATCGACTGAAGGCCAGTCGATCGACTGGCTCGGCTGCTCCAACTCGGTTTTCTTGTTTCGCTCTAAACATCCGTCGGTTGTCGCTCCTCGTTCACGCTGTGTTTTCTTGCTTTGCCCGTTCCAAACCGAGTCGAGTGGGATGCTCCAAGCCTGCGCGGGACCGCTTGATCATCCTACGGCCAAAAATACGAAAAAGGGTAAAAATGTACGAAAAACCACTAAAAACCGCACAAAAGCTATAAAAATCTAAAACTAACAAAATAGGCCAAAACGACTCCTAAAACCCGTAAATGCAAGCAAAACACATGGGAATGCGACACAAAAAGGTAACAAAAAAGTGTACAAAAAAGTACAAATCAACCACCCCACACTTAGAATGATTGCTTATCCTCAAGCAATACTAATCTAGAATGACAAAACTACCCCCGGGTGATCCTAAACTAGTGCACAAAACCCAATTCGAGACGTCGTATGTGCTAAAATGCTCGTTAGCTCAGCTAAAAGGATGACAAAGATGTCTTGACAAAGAAAGTGTAGATCTACTCCCAAAACCTAAAAATACTAGGTAACCCTCCAAGTCGGTCCCCTCGTCCTTGCCCCGGCTAAGGTCTATCCACGGTCGAACCGTTAATCGGCTCCCTACTAGCCCCGATCGTCTACAACTCTCTTTAACAAACAAAATATAAAAAGAAGGAGAAAGAGGAAACGTGCAAGAGTTGCACGTTTCATTACTTAATAACTACAAGGATTTATAACTTATCCTTGTTTTATTCATCATCATTTCTTTTTCTTTTTCTTCTTTTTTCGGATTTTTTTTTCTTATCTTTTTTATTTTCTTCTCTTTTTTTTCTTTTTTTTTCTTTTTTTTTTTGGTACCCAAGCAAATAAGGTACTTAAATACAAAATATATACAAAGAGGAATCAATGGCTCCGACCACTCGTTGCTACTAGCAACTTACAATTCGATCGAGCACATGGAGCAACTGACGACTCCAAAATACAAAACAAAATCCTATAGAGAGTGTTCGACGACGAGACTTGTTGAGGCACTAGTTCTATATGAGCTCAAGGATAGCACGAAGCTAAAGCCGAACAAAGTTCCCAACGAGTCATATTACCTAAGTACACTAAATCCGATCGAAAATCTAAACTCCCTAACCAAATCATCAAAACCGCGTCACTTCGCCAAGGATCCAAGCAAAAATAACACACGCTACTCAAATTAACACAAGAAATCATGCATCAACTTAAAAATCCTAAGACGAACCCTAACCACCTGTTAGAAGAGTTTTCGTGGTGTTGAAATAAATCAGCGGGTTCATAGCTTGGTATTATCGGAATTCGATTCGATTGAATGTTTCAATGTGTTTCAAGCTTGAAAGAAAAAAAAAGAAAATAAAAATAAAGCAATTAAAATATCTAAACTACACTAGGAATTGAAAGTGCATATTGGTAGGATGCCTCGGTCGTATGCCCATAATAGAAATGCAAAGCAATTAAGGAAATAAGCAAGAACAAGCAAAGTTTCACCAAGTACAAACATGCATGCACAAGGTACAACTATGCATAAAATCCTAAATAATGCAAATTTTATAAAATTGAAAGCATAAATAGAAAGAGAAATAAAAGTTGACAAGAAAGTTCAAAACTTTAAGGAAAATAACAAGTAACGAAGTCTAGATCTAGGATTTAAGCTAAAAGTATGCATGAAAATAAAAATCAAAATAAAGCATAGGAAAAACTCAAAATCATGACGATCAAGGACCCGATCTATAGACCAGGTGTGTCACTCAACCAGAATCCATAGTCAATTCACATGTTTCATCATGAAATCAAGTAGCTAAGAGAAAAGGCATAATATGAAGAACAAGCATGAAAATGAAGAACAAGCATGAAATTAAAGCATAAAACATGAAATTGAAAGGAAACTTACTTGAATTAAGAAATGAAACAAGCTTGAATGTAAATTGCATCAAAGTAACAATCCAAAGGAGTATTTGGATTCTTCTTAGGCTTACAAACACAAGGAGGTGCTTGAAATTAAATCTAATCTAGGAAAAGAAATTACAAAAAAGCTTGAAATCCAATCTAAAACCTAAGAAAAGAGAAAATTATCAAGAGCTTGAGAGTAATTTGGTTCCCAAACCCTAGCTTGGGTTGGGAGGGGAGTTATTTCTTCAAAGGAGCAAGGTGTGGGCTTTATATACTTGTTTGTAGGGGCAAAAACGTCCAAAAATGCTCAAAATGGCCGAACTCCCAGCGATGCAGTCGATCGACTAACAAAGCAGTCGATCGACTGCCCATCCTCGAACAGTCGAACTCTCTGTCCAGCAGTCGATCGACAGAAAACCAGTCGATCAACTGCCAAAAATACGGAATCAGCCAACGATGTCTTCATATGAAATGTATCCCTTCTTCTTGGCTATCATTTGGCGTTTGATTAGCGTCATTTGAAATTTTTCTCCTAGAGTTATGGGCTCCGCACCAAAACCTGCCACAAGCAAGGCGACGACGAACTGTCTCCACTTAAAGCTAATTTTTAACATTCTTAGACTCGAAATCCGGAATTATTGTAAACACAAAAGTTTTAGAAAATTCTTTCAGCTTTCCAATGGTATAAAGTGGAGGCAAATGTCACAATCGGTTCTGTAGTTATGCTTGCATTACGACAACTGAGACATCCACCGAGCGAATATAATCCCTTTTAGCCACCTACAAAACAAGAATTCAAACTTAAAAACCCAAAAATAGCACAAACACCTCACACTTAGTACACTTAAAGCCAAAAAGATAATAAACAAGAAAAATACCTAAAACCTAATGAAAAACGACTATAAACTACTAGAAACGACGTTAAACTCTAACTAAAGACACAAAGAAAAACACAACAATTACATGCAAAACACCACCCCAAACTTAAAACCTAGCAATGTCCTCATTGCATATTAAGCTAGACAAATGCGGTAAAAAATGTAAGGGAAAAGGGAACGCCCCTATCTCCGAGCTTGTGTTGACGCAGTTGTGCGTAAGTCCTTTCCGGGAGTCGAGACAAGCAACCTACAAGAAATGAACAAACGGGGGTGGGGGGGGGTGGGGGGGGGGGGGGGGGGGGGGGGGTGGGGTTGCCAAAAAAAAAAAATACGAATAAAAAGTTTTTTTTTTACTTTTCTATTTTATTTTCTTTTTTTTTTTTTTTTTACAAATTGGGTTGCCTCCCAATAAGCGCTACTTTAACGTCTATAACTCGACGGTTTATACAATTTCACTATCCGGGACCCAAAAAGAAGTGACGATCGTGCCACGCCTTGGTGTTCTCGAGTAGATGCACCGGGTGACAAAAATCACCAAGGCGGGCACGTCGGGCAAGCCGGAAGGTTGAACTATCAAGAGCGCGGGCTTGCTTCGGGGGTCGGAAGAGGGAGTAGTCGACCACCCAAACGTGATCATCCCAAATGGGTCGATGTACTCCTTCGTCTCCCCGACCGTAACCTCCACTCTCTCCCCCACTACCTCTTACATCACCTCTTGATCAAGTATACAAACGGCATCGGGTGGTGGTATAAGGGGCTCAAGTATCTTCACATCCTCCAAAACCGGCACAACTTCCCCATCCTCGCCAAAAGCAAGTAGGCTCGACATTCCAAGTGCCGTTGGAGACCCCAAAAGTGACTCCCCCTCAATTTCCACCACAACGTCTTCAAAAAGCACGAGAGGGGTAATTTCGACTTCCGACCCATTCTCCCTACCCTCTAATTCCACCTCCTTGCACACCTCTTTCAAGAGATCGTCAAAACTCGAATTTCCGTCAACGACCATGGGAACCACCACATCAAAGATGGGCATCTCGTCAAGACACGGTCTCTTAAGATCGTCCACGTCCTTGGAAATTTGCTTTGCTTTAGTCTTCATGCGAGCAAGGCTTTCAACCATTTGTCAAATCGCCTCCACGAGCTCGGATGAGAGAGGCTCAAAGTCCAGAAGTTGGGGCATAGACGAATCTTGAGAGAAAGTAGTGTAAGGATCATCGCTCGAAGTATACGAGCTCGAGGTGGGTAGATCGTAAAGATCGTAGCTCGAAGAATATGAATCATAGATTGATGGAGCGTACGAGTCAAAGTTTGGGTAAGAAGAAGGTGGGGCAAGTGGAGCATAAGAATCGCCAAAACTGGGATCATAAGAATCACGAGGCGGTGAATACGGATCCATGCTCGGGTTGTGGGGATACAAAATCGGTGGAGAATAAGAAGGGCTTGGGCCGGAATAATCGAAAGATGGGACCCATTCTTCACCGATCGAAGCGTACGGGTCATCGTAAGTCGAGGGGACCCGATAGCTTAGGGGAGTGGTGTACGAATTTGGATACTCGGGAGTTTGGATGTAAGGGTTTGAATAATTGGGAGTTTGGATATAAGGGTCGTCGTATGGAAAACTAGCTCGGTAGTTTTCCATTCTCGACCGGATCAATCTAGTGGCGGAGGCATCCTTTAATCGTCGTGAGTGTAGGAGGGCGGCATCGGGCTCCCCAAATGAGTACCTTGCAAACACAACACTCAACAAAGGATTACGAGCATCGGAAGTCAAAAAAAAATATAAATTAACTACTAACTAAGATAACAAGAGAAATAATTAAAAACACCATTAGTCTTAATCTATCCCCGGCAACGGCGCCAAAATTTGATCGAAGAATTCTTAACACTCTAAGAAATCTTCTCCGCAATAGTACGAAGTCGATTGTAGAGTGGGAAGTTTTCCCGAGTCGTGTCTCTCGAGGATAGATATAATCGGTGTTAAGTGTTTTTAATTAATCCCTTGTTATTATTAATTAAACTAATCTAATCTAAGAAAGCATTAATCATTGGTTTGGTTTGAGTTGTATCACTAAACTTGAATTGAAAAGAGAGTTTGAAAAACATTGAGGCAAGGGGAAAGGAATTTAAAACTTACTTGAAAATAACTAGACTTAATGACACGAATTTAACATAATTAATAAACTTAATTAAATTAAAACTATTAACTAAGAAAGCTTGTAAATTTAAAGGCTAAAAACGAGGGAAAGTCAAACTTAAATTCAAAAGAAGTCAAATGCATTTAATAGGTAAAAGTCAAATGTTACAAAAGGGAAAGCTACTAATTACTTTCAAGGCTCCAATATTTGTTTGAACAAAAAGAGTAAAAAGCTTCAAAACCAAGCATCAATGGAGTTTTTACTACAAGAAGAGAACCAGGCTAAAAATTGAAGTGTGAATTCGAGAAGCTTAAGGAAAACAACTCTACTAAATTTAATAACCAACACAAAGTAAATGCAACGACACAAGAACAATGCCAAATAAGGGAAAGTTTACTACCAATATTGCATTCCAACTAAAAGCTTCAAATGTAGAGTACAATCTTCAAAACAAGTAGAACAACTCCAACTCAATAGCTTGAATACAAGATTACTAACTAAGAACAACCAACTAGACTACTCACTAAAACTAAACTAACTAAGGATTAAAGCTAAGGTTTGCAATGGAATAGTGAAAATGAGCTTGGAAGAGATTGAATGGGGTTCAAAATCAGCCAAGGAAAGATAAGGTTGGTGGGTGAGAGTGCTAGCTTTTTATACGAAAATACAGGGGCAAAAACGTCAAAACGGGTCAAAAAATCTGCGTGTCAGTCGATCGACTGAGAACTAGTCGATTGACTGAAAGCTATCGATCAACTGAAATGCCCAAAAATCACAAAACACACTGCCGAGCAGTCGATTCCCACAAGGTTCAGTCGATCAACTGATCTCCAGTTGATCGACAGCAAGTCCAGTCGATCGACTGAGATCCAGTCGATCGATTGTCCTGTCAGTCGATCGACTGACAGGCAGCTCCCGCTCATTTTCTCTTTTCCGCTCTGAACGTCCGCCGGCTGTCGCTCCTCATTTGCGCTGTGTTCTCTTGCTTTCTTGTTTTAAATCGAGTCGAACAGGATGTCCTGAGCGTGCACAGGACCGCTTCGGTCATCCTACGGCCATAAAGACAAAAACGAGTAGAAATAAACGAAAATCTAATGAAAACCGCACAAAAGTTACAAAAAACTAATAAAATCGGCCAAAACGACTCCTAATACACATAAAAGCAAACAAAACCCATGCAAGCGCGACACAAAACGGTAACAAAAAATACGTACAAAAACATGCAAATCAGCTGGGTTATTGATGAGAATGTTGGTTATGTCTCTCATTTTATGTTGACGAACAGGAACATCCTTTCAAGCATGGACCCTCAACATTAGGGGTTTGATAACATGAATTTTTCCTTATTTTAGTTAGTATTTTAGTAAGTTTTTGTTATTAGTTTTGGTATAAGTTGGATAGACTAAGATTATTATTGTATTTTTGTATCGCCAACTTGTTTTACTATATTTTGAATATTATTGATGTAAATGGGTGATCATTCTCTATTTTCCCCATAAAGCTAAGTAACAGGAGGAGCTCAACACTTAATATATGAAGTTCGATGATTGAGAGATGAAGTTGAACTATTCGGTGAAGAAGTAGAAAATATTACCGGTTAACGGTTAAGTTAGCAGCCACTCTAACCGCTAAGCCCTAGCGGCCACTATACCGCTACCACAACCGCTAAAGGACGACAGAGAGCTCCTAGATCAAGTTAACGGTGGACTTAACGGTAGCCTAACCGTTAGCCACACAGTTAAGAGGCAATAGATAAGTTTAATGGTGACCCTTACCGCTAGATCGACCATTAGGTAAGGACAGAGACTATCAACAAGAGGTTAAAAGTACCGTTAACGGTAACCCTTACCGCTAAGCCTACCGTTAACGGGCCCAGATCGGAAATTATTAGGAAACTTGTTCTCCAAGTTTTGGGAATCCCATATAAATCCTTCTAAAATCCGTCAAGGACATCAGTTCTCATATTCCTAGGGTTCCGAGACAGAGAGAGTCCGTTTCCACCACCCGTTACGTAGATACAAGATCAAGATTGAAGATTTGAGATTACAAGTGCTTAAGCTCCTTTCCTTCATTCGTGATTCGTTCTTCGCTCAAGATCATCGTTCTTTTCTCCGGAATAGCTCGAGATTTACTGCTTTTTCTAGTTCCAATAAGTACTCTAAACCTTTTTATTGCTTTCTAGATTAATTAATTGTTAATTTTATGCTTTTAGATAATTGTTCTTTATTTTCGGATCTCGAGTTATTTGCTTGATACTTTGGTTTTCTTTGATAATATAGTTCGTAATCTTTCAACTTTTGAATTTTGTTTCTTTAATTTACGCTTGGTGACTATATGATAATTTATTCATGCTTGGTAATTTAATTGTTGGTTTTGTTCATGATATTGGAAATAGTTTGGTTCATGTTCTTTAATTGATTTTTAATCTTTCAACTTCGAATTTCTGTTCGTTCATCCATTGTCAGTGATTTAATTTTAATTTTGTTTATGATATTTAATTGCTTTTCAGTTCTAAAACTTTAGTTCATAGATTTTGGTTATATAAGTCTTTAAATTCTCGTTGGTTAATTAGTTTAAGATAATTAGTTCAAGTTAATTAGTTATAATTGCTCTTGATTTTAAATTCATAGTTCATAAATCAAAAACAAAAACAAACCCCCAATTATACATGTTCGTGTGTGACTTTGGATTAAAACAAACATTGGAAATTCCGATTGGTTGTTCCTCAAAAATCGACTCGGTTTAAACTTACCCACCTACAAGCGAACTTGTACTCTTGCGAGCAAGCTTTAAACGTTTGACAAACATATTATAAAATTAGGTACGTTAATCTTTAATCAGGATGGAAATATGAGGCACGACACGATTTACCGACACGAACACGTCACGAAAAATAGGATTTGAGATGAGCCTTATCGGGTTCGGGCCTTATCGGGCTGGCATGATAAGGCATATTAAGAAAGGGGCCAGCCCGATAAACACGATAATATTTTAATTTCCCTTTTTTATATCCATTTACTCATTGTTAGTATTTGTTATTTTTAGTTTATCATTAATACATTTGTCATATTATAATTTTAAATGTATTTGACAATTTCTATTGATAATTTTATAAATATGTATTATATTTATTAAGAAAATTATGTATTTTATTAATTAACGGGCCTAATGTGATTAACAGGCTTGATTAAATAAACTCAATACTTTTGCTTATCGTGCCGTGCCGTGCTTTTTGTATTTTTATCGTGTCGTGTTTGGATATAGATTATAGGCAAGATAATCTTATCGTGCCGTGTTCGTGCCTATACTTATCATGTCGTGCCTTATCGTGCCGGCCCGATTAGAGCCCGACACGACC
This sequence comes from Phtheirospermum japonicum, assembly GCA_014905375.1. Taxonomy (NCBI): domain Eukaryota; kingdom Viridiplantae; phylum Streptophyta; class Magnoliopsida; order Lamiales; family Orobanchaceae; genus Phtheirospermum; species Phtheirospermum japonicum. The sequence goes on from BMAC01000701.1 coordinate 134,097, forward strand.
GATTTGCCACCCCTACTTAGCATAGGAAAATTGTTGACTATTGCCTCTATGATTTTGGTACCGTACCAATGAAATTGTAAGTTATTTTAGCAAATTACACGTTTTAGTTTTTGTATTGATTTATTATTATTTTTTTAATAATATCAGTTCGTTTTTTTTTTGGCAGTGGGTGAATGTTTCGATTTAATAGAGTATATACCATCCCAAGAGAGGACATGCAATCTTTGAATGTTGCAAAGAGGACTTATTCTACAGTTATTAATGCTTGGTCGTTGACGCTGAAATCTACAGAAAGTGGTGAGAGTTGTCGTCGTTTTTGCTTTAGTAATGACATCAGTGTAAGTTCTCAAAGTTTAAATTATACACATTTGTTCATCTTTTTTTATTTATTCTTTTGTAAAACTTTTAATTTTTGCCCTTTTCTATTTTTTTTAAAGTTGAATGTTTCAAAACTTGTTGATGGGATTTCGATGGATAAGGATAAAACTCTTGAAGACTCAGTTAACATTCATGGGTGCTGGCAGTTGTGGCTTCGTTTATTTGATGTTGATTTTAATAAGCTTGACATGGTAAGTCTGTTAATTATTTTACAATAAAATTATTTGAAACTATTTTTTGTTAAATAGGTGATGAAGTATCATAAATGATATTAAAATTATTAGAAATAATATTAAAAGTATCACAAAAGAAGAGTTAATATGTTTACAATATCTGATCAAGTATCACAAAAGATATTAAAAGTATTAGAAAAGATATTAAAAGTATCACAAGACATACTTATTGTATCACAAAAGTAGTATGAATGTTTTACAATATCTGATCAAGTATCACAAAAGATATTAAAAATATCAGAAAAGATATTAAAAGTATCATAGAACACACTTATTATATCACAAGGTAGTACGAATTTTTTACAATATCTGATATTTAAGTGTAAAGATAATATAGTTACAATATCACACAATTATACTTATTTCATTGAAATAATTTTGTTAATCTTCTTTTGAATTGCATATTTTTGTTCCCATTCTTTACAATGAGCTTTTATGTTGTGATCAACATTCATATGAAAAAGCTGCAATATCTGGACAACCACAAGTGGGATGGTATTGATTGTTGTGAGAGAGCTGTGAAAATCTTGGTAAGTCATATTTTATTTGTAACAATTGATCATTATTTTAGCTGGCATATAATCCTAATATTGATAAATTTCTCCAATATCACTTTTCTTTAGTTTCTCTCTTATTATATTTAATTTGTTGGATTATTCTTTGTCTTTCTAGAATAATAATTTAGGAAATGACTACGGTACCGTGAAGGCACCATACCTCCCAGCCCCCCTGCATTTACATCCCTTGATCTTACCATTATCCATAACCAACTTTGGATTTAATGGTTCTGATTAAGTGGGGAATGGTACCTTCACGGCACCGTAGACGTCTCCAATAATTTATATGTAATAAATAATCTCATCATTTCAGTCATTTTAAAAACAGGTTTAGTTTTTTTTAAAAGTGTCACAAAACATGTTAAAAGTATTATAGAACATGTTAAAAGTATCACAAATTAATTTTTTCTGACATTTTTTTTTTAAATTTTCCAACTACTTTGGCAGCATTTATGGAATCGAAAAACCATTGTGTTGCCGATATAAAGAATTACAGCTTTGAAAATGTCCCTTTTCTTTGGCAAACTAGGAAGTAAGATCAAGATTGTGGTATTTATCTAATGCACCATATGAAAACTTTCAATGACGTCCTGTACACATCTCCAAGTCTGTTAAAGGTATTTTTTTTTATTTTGTTAGTTTTTGACAATAAAGACCGTGGTGCAGTTTTTAAGTATTTTTTCTCACTTTTCAAGGCTCCGATTTGGCATGCTATTAGGGACGAGGTTTGTGCAACCCTAATTCCAAGTCCTTTCAACTCTGTTCGTGTAATTATGCTGAAGGAAGTGAAAAAGGTTTGTGAAGAGAAACTACAGTTGAAACAACAAATTGTTGAAAAAAGAAAAGCTGATGTTGCAGTTTATAATCGTAGGAAGTGAGTGTGTTAAGCATATTTTGTGTGCCAGAAACAAATTTAGTTTTTCAGATGGATGTGTATGTGTTTGGATTTTTTTTGGATACTTTTGTCTATGTTTTCGCTAGGACCTAGGTGGTTTAGATTGATGTCTGTTTGTGGGAGTTTTTAGTTAGATATGTGCATTTGGGAGAATTTACCAGATATTTGTCTATGTTTTCATTTGGAAACAGGGTTTTTTAGATGGATGGATATGTCGATTGGGGATTGTTTTTGATATCGCCTATGTTTTTGTTGATAAAATTTAGACGAATATGTGTGTGCTAGTTTTTTGAATGTGTTTTTTTGTTTGTTTTACAATGTCTTTATTGTTTATATTTTTATACTATCACAATAGGATGATTTTTAGAAGTATAAAAAGTGCTATTTATGTTAGTAATATTTACTATACTCATCAAACTAAAGTATTACATAGGTAAATAAATGTATCATAGATAGTACTAGAAGTATCAAATAAATATATATATATAATTGTACTAAAGTGTAAAAGTATCTCAATATGTATGAAATGTATTGCAAATATACCCTAAAGTATTAAAAATATTTTTGATAATATATATTCCGTGTCTTTTGAGAGAAATAATTTTACAAGCAAAACATGACAATTTTTAACTGACATATTGAGAATAATACTAAAGTATTACATACACAAATAAATGTATAAAGATACTAATAAATCTATCTATCTATCTATCTATCTATCTATCTATTTATCTATCTATCTATCTATCTACCTACCTACTTACATACCTACCTACCTACCTACTTACCTACCTACCCTATCTACCTATCTATATCACATATGTATGTAAACGTATCACAATGTACACTAAATATATTACTAACCATAGATGGATTAAATTCTAACATTATTCTTAAATATCAAAAAATGTATTAGAAAGTCATCTTAAAGTATCAAAAAATGGGATCATTATATTACATATTTCTCGAGGAAAAATGTAAAAAAAATACAAATAAAAAATAAAAAATAAATCAAATGGGGGTTTGGTGTCTTTGATCCAAATTCTTTACTGACTGTTGTTACGTTTGAGTTTTTTTTTTTACTTTTTTTTGAAGTGGTCCCTTCACCCTCTTCGATCTCCCCTTATTTCTCGAGCGTTGAGAATCAAGTACTTGATTTTCCGAGTTGCTTGTTTCGTCGGATTCTTCAGTTAACTCCATATCTATGAAGGTGTTTATGAGTTCATTAACTGCAATACAATCTCTACTATATCCCTCTTACACAATCCTCAAGGTTTCTTCATGTGATTGACATTTAATTAAAAGACTATAGTACTTTCTTTCCATCTCATGTCGCCAAGGAACAAAATCCTCCTGCTTTTCGATAGTCGTACTTTCAACAATTTATTTATCCCAAATTCCAGATTTTGCCATCTTTGTCCATCATTCTTAACATATATACCTGAGATTTTTTCCACACTATGCATATTGAAGTCCCTTAAAACATGACAAAAAAAACCACATTCTTGCATGAACACATGACGAGATGGGTTCTCGAATTGAAGAACACACAATGGATCGTTGCATAGTTGTCATTAGACGAAATGTTGAACACTTTCATTAATTAATCTTCATAAAATAGTGTGCACATCATAGAAAGGCCGATTATGAATTCACTCTCAAAACTCTAAAAAGTGATATAGTGTACACATGGGTAGCGTGCTTTGTGATCGGTATTGAGTCCAATGATGATGTTGGAGTAGACATTGAGTAGGTGAATTCTAAATGCTCCTCTTTTCTCCTCCAACTCTCTAACATTCGTTTCCAATACTCATAAAAATGTGTCAGTCTCGTCGTCTTTTTCACATTGTACCCGAGTGCATTATTTGTACTTTCATTTCTTTGTGATGATAACATTCTGGCAGAGAAGAAATCATTGCTAAAAGCTGTACACCACCTCTTTCTTAAGGTATATAAACGTTGAAACCAACTATTATCTTGAAGCGCAAAATTCGAGATCAATGATTCCCAACATCATTGAAACTCATTCCCATCAACACAACCCACCAAATATTTTTATAACAAAGTATTTGATTTCTCATTTAAATTATCACAAGATATAACATAATGTATCACACATATTACCAGTAGTATCACAAAAATAATATTTACTTATATTTAGTTTTTACATAAAATTATTGCATGTAGTTGTATCGAAAATAGAATCAACATATAGTTTCCATACCTCTCAAAGAATTGTTAGATATGACTTTAAATGCCTCATCATTTTTTAATTTTCCAAAATGGGCTATTGCATTTTGATAAAGGTTCTATAAGAAAAGACGATATTTTGTCTTGGGATAAACCTGCATAACCAGATAAATAATATTTTAATAAATGTATTACAAAACTATCGTAAAGTATCATAAAAGAAAGTAAAATTAAACCTTCTCTATCGCCGCAGAAATGGCTAGGTCTTGATCTGTAAATATAGTTACTGGACATTGGCCTCCCATGAACTTTTTAAAAGTTTCAAACAACCATTCAAATGACTCTGTCTTTTCACCGGCTAGAAATGCGCATGCAAACATCACATTGTTCTTGTGATTGTTCATACCAACAAAAGAAGCACATATTAGGTCATACCTGTTTGTACGATATGTCCTATCAAACACCACAACATCTCCATACATCTTATAATCTTCTTTCATCATTGCGTCTCTCCAAAATAAGCTACATAATTTTCCATCCTCATTCAATCTGACTCTGAAGAAAAATTCATCTTCGGTAGAAGCTTGTTGAGATAGAATATCGATAATTCTTTGCGTATCACCCCCTTGTATCTATTCATTTTATAATGTGCCACGTAATTTAAGTGATCTTTCACTGTACGCCTAAGGTTTTTTTCACCACCTTCCTCATGCTCCATGTAACGGTAAGAATCCATCGTCTCATCCCTCAAGATACCATACTTTCTATCGCTTAGCCCTTTTCCTCCGTAATTTCTCTTTCAGATCTATGCCAATGACCCCATTCTGTACGAGTGAGGGGGTTTTTATGTTCTTCAACGTGAAGAAGAACTTCATATTCTTGTATATCTTTATCCAACTTGATCCTTATTAACGCTTTACAATCCGTCCGTGTACTAACAACTTTTTTTTTCTTTTTCCCTCACCTTTTCCTGTGTTCGTAATATTTTTCCCAATGCAAGAACAAATAAAATATTCTCTCTCAATTGTCCATCGGTATTCTTTTTGTCTGTTGACTTGCACACACTAAATCCCACCGCACGAGCGTGATCATAGTAAAAATCATAAATATCGTCTATTATTTTTCTTCTTATTCCCATTAAAGATCTCCTTATGTCCATTAAATCATATAGTCCTGCAAAGAATTAAAAAGTATCACAAATAGTAGTAAAGTATCAGAAACAGTGGTTAATGTATCATAAAAAGTGTTAGAAGTATCACAGTATAATTAATTTAGATATACACTTTCTATAGTTAATATGTTTGCATAATCCATTATGCCATCTTTTGCTTATATGACATCATGAATAAGAAATAGAACTATTGATATCACAAGTAGTAATAAAAGCATCACATAATAATTGTAGTAATACCTGTATCTACATCTTCGGCTCGAGTTGAAATATGACTACAATCGGCACCAATACATCCTTCATCCAAAACTATCACAAATATTGACATTATTATTGAAAAAAATAGTAAAAAGTATCATAAATAGTACCAAAAGCATCACAAGCAGTAATAAAAGTATTGCACAGAATGACTGCAGTAATACCTGCGTCCATATCTTTTGCTATAGTCGATATATGAATACAATCAGCACCATTGCATCCTTCATCCAAAACTATCACAAATATTGAAATTATTATATGAAACAGCAGTAAAAAGTATCACAAATAGTACTCAAAGTATTACGCAGAATGAATACAGTAATACCCGCGTCCATATCTTCTACTCTAGTCGAAATATAATACAATCAACACCAATACATCCTTCATCCGAAACAACAGTAAAAAGTATCACAAATAGTTATATATAATATTACCTTTATTTTCTTGCAAATTATCTTCACTGGGAACTTCAACTATTAAATCATTCTCCATCTTTTTTGCAGTATGAATGTCCTCCATATGCATCGACAAAAATTATAATTAATAGAAAAATTATGTCTTGTATCAAGTCTCCCCCAAATATTTTCGATGTCGAAATTGAAGAGAATCTTGATTACCTGAATCATCAATTCGAGTTAGAATTTTTGAAATTAGTCACGACAAATATTTTTGATGCTGAAATTGGATTCCTAATCTCGATTTGATTTTTTTTTTTGCGATTTTATGTTATCTGATAGCGTTGCAACTTGAACCGGGAATAATGCTTTGACTTTTTGTATTTCCTACATTGCTGTTCATCCGAAATTGACCATTAGATAGCTTCAATTTGCCGCTGAGTTGCAGGAAATTTGTTTAGAAAGAAGGACATGGTAGGCGCCGAGTTCAGGGTTTTCTGAAGATGAGGAGAAAGATAGAGACGGATTTGTGGTCTGTATGGGCTGCGAATTGTGTGAGTAATGGGTTGGGTCCGGTTCTTGGGTCTGGGTGGGCTGCAATTCGGTTCTGAATAAATTTAAAAAATGGTAAAATATGGTCTTATTTTATGAGACCGGTCTCACAGAAGACCTACTCGTTGAAAAATAGTTGCATTACATATTTTGATAAATATATGTTGGGAAATTCATTCCCCCCACCTTACCTTCTCTCCTCTCGTATTAAAAATAATTTCTTTTATGAACTCGGGTATTATTATAGTGTAGAAAAAAATGTTATCAAATAAGAAAATACTACTTATCATTACAGATTTTTATTACTTTCATATTGCTTCATTTTCCTCTCTTTCTCTCTTCATATATATATATATATATATATATATATATATATATATATATATATATATATATATATATATATACACACACAAACATTGAATCATTTTAAGAGAAATGTCGAGGAAAGATTGATAAATTTAAATAGTATATTCACGGCACCCTAATCATTTCATTATTCTTATATCCTATTATACAAAGAAGATTACCATGGCCATACAAGGATGTTAAGCATAAATTGAAAATGCTTCTATCATGTTAATATTGGTACAATAATAATTAAGTTGTGTAATTTAATCAGAGCTACTAATTATAAGCTATTAGTTAAGTTTAAAAATCAAATCAAATTATTCAATACTTGATTCTAATTTATTAGTTAAAAGCTCGTATGAGTTCGTTTAGTTCGGTTAGTCAATGTTTCCAAACAATTGAAAAACATTTTTATGTTTGATATAAAACAAAGTTCAACTCGAATATGTGCTCGATAAGTAAAAAAAAAACATAAAATATGTGCTCATGCTTGATTTATGTTCAACTCGATTAAAACTCTTTCAAGCTCATCTCATATTAAGATTCAAAAAAACTTAAATATAATTAATAAAATTCGTTAAATTCCAAACAAAATTGAATACTAGTGCATTTGCTCGATTTGACTCATTTGTTGGGCCCTACTATTAGTTTCTTCCAATTGTATTGATGGACTTAAAAGCTATGATTTTCAAATTCATCATAAGTGATCTATTGAGATTGTCTGGATAAAGTCATTTTTGCAATGGATTTCAAATCATTTTAGAATATTTTTTCAATGAATTCGGCGAATTTCAAATCCATATGATTTTAAGTGATTTAAAATCGCTCCCTCTTTCTTTATATATATCTAATCTATTTATATGTGAGATACTTTTTTCAAATTAAATTGATGTCTCATGATTCTTTAAACCATCTAATTGATCGGTATATAATAATTCCTCATTTTTAAAATGATAGTCTTACGATTGATTTAATAAAAATTAAGAAAAGAATATTTTATATATTGAAGTTATTAATTTATTTGGTATTTTTCAATATACATTTCTTGAATTTATTAATAGCAATTAATGCTTATAAAAATCAGTGTCAAAATTAGTATATTTGTTATTGGAATAGTAAGATTTTACATTTTAATCATCAATTTTCAATTTATCACGTAAAAAACTAGTATTTCAATAATAATAATTAAGAGTATGTATGAAAATAAAAATTTAAATAATATATTAAATATAGTAACTAAACTATTTTTTTTAAACGGACGAAAATAGAATATTGGATTATCTTTGTGGGTCAGAGTGAGTAATTCTTATATTACGTTATATTAAGTTTTATATTCAAAAATATTACTTTTTTATAAAATTTTAATGTATTATAATATTAATTTCTTATTATAATATATTAATTATAAAAGTTTAGCTTATTGAATTATCTGTTATCTGTCGGTCCATCTACGTGTGCGTACGTATCCTTTTGTTCTTTTTCTTTATGCTAGGGCGATTCTCGATATCGTGTATTAATTGCAATTAACTAATTAAGGCCTAGGGAAATCAATAACTGTTGTATGGACCAAACAAACCATCATAATGATCAGGGGGTGACTTTCACGAATGCTACGGATTTCTTTGCTTAACCTAGGCATCATCGATGGTCACATATCAGTGCATCACCATCAACATCATTATAATCTTCCACTCTTTCAACTACACTCCTGGAAATATATTTATTTTTCTTCACGGATTAATTTTAAATCTTTGCCAGTAAATAAAATAATAAACAAGTTTCATGGGAGCTTTCGTACAAATGACCAAATGACATATTTCACTCTTCACTTTAATGATCAACCGATATGTTTCACTTCTTAAAAAAATTTGAAAGTTAAATGACAGATGATGTGGAAATAAAAATATACCCCTTCCATTCCATAAAAATAGTTCAATATTTCATTTTCGTCCGTCCCATAAATGTAGCCCAGTTACTATATTTAAAATATCATTCAATTTTCATTTCCACACATACCCTTAAATAATATTATTGAAATACTAGTATACTACATGGTAAATTGAAAATTGATAATTATAATGTAAAATCTTACTATTACAATAACAAATAAACAAATTCCAACACTGATTTCTTTAAGTATTAATTGACATTAATAAATTCAAAAAGGGTATAATTGGAAAACACTAACCAAATTAATGACTTAACTATATAAACTATTCAATTTTAAATCTGTGTGAAATCAACCGCAATACTATCATTTTGGGATGGAGAGAGTAATAATTTTTTAAGAGATATGGGGTTAAAACCACAATTTCTTGCTTTTGATTAGTACTGTCAAAACGGGCAACGGGCCAAAGCCCGCGGACTGACCCGTCAGCCTGCATAAACGGGCGGACCTGGGCTTTCATTTTCCAGGTCCGTTTAACCGCTGGTTTTTTTGGCACGCCCCGTTAAGCCCGCGAGTTTTTACGGGCCGGAGCGGACTGGCCCTTTTTTTATTTTTTTAATTATAAATTTGAAACTAAAATTTATATTGGTTAAAATTGAAAACATATTTGTATTCTTTTATTTCCTATTTGCCTGTTAGAAAACTTTAAATATTATAGTAAATTTTCATTTTTTTATCAACTTTTAACATAAAAATATAATTTTATAAAAAAAAAAAAAAAAAACTGCTTGGCCGCGGGCCTTCAATCGCGGGCCGTGAACTTAGGTTTACCGGCTCATGAAAAAACAGGCCAGGCTCGCCCTGCCCCATTTTGGGGCAGCCCGTCGGAACGGACCGGCCCGTTTGACAGTGCTACTTTTGGTACCTAACCCACAACAACTCCAGCACATGGTCTCGATGCTATATTTAATAAATAAGAAAAAAATATATTCAGATTCATATTTTTTTAAAACCTAAATAATGTAACGGCATATGATCCCCCTCCACACGTGATGGTTAGTCCTGCTGTACCAACACCAATTTTCGATGAGAGGGCTTTCATTAAAAAAAAATGCACCTTGTTTGTATGAGTTTATCAATCAAATCTTTTGAGTTTTCCTAATAAGTCTTATGATTTAGGGTGTTACAATCTACCCCGTTAGACTCGCGACATCCTCATTGCGCTTAAAGTCATCTTAGAGTCTATTTTTAGGCGTTGAGATTTTAGAAGTGGCTCCTACGGGTTTAAGAGTTGTAACCGTGAGTTATCCCAATCTTGGGCACCCTCTACTGGGGCTTTCTCCCTCACATACTTTCCACACGCACCACAACATCGTCCCTCACAGCACTTAGTTCCCAATATTTTAACTGACAAACGACTCGAATACCATTTATTACACCCTAAACTCTCAAAAAGAATTTAAAATAATTTCAAGCATAACCAATTGTTTTGGGGTAAAAAGTATGAGATTATCACGTCAGGTCGAGATATCCTTTTGAGCTCGAGATTAACCTTTCAGCTCAGAGGTTTAGTCTAATATCTCAAGGCTATATGACAGTTATTTAAAGAGCTCAGGGCTCCATGTAGCATAACAACCCTATTTCAGGGTGAAAATATCCTACCAGGTCGGGGAACCACCTATGAGATCAGGTATATGTACTTGGTTCGAGACCGCTGCTTAGACCGGGGCTAGGTATAGCTTTGGTCCAGATCGAGATTATTTGGGAGAGCTCGGGGCTCCAGCTCAAGGCAGAGTAACGGAGAGAAGAATCTGGAAGGGTGACGTGGCATAACGGCCCTCATTTCACGGAAACCCTAAAAAAGTACACCTATAAATAGATAGTCACAGAATCACATAAAGATAACTCATTCTCTAATCAAGCCCTTATTCTGCCAAATTTTCTCCATACGCTAACTTAAGCATCAGAGGGGGTTCGCCGGAAAACCCTTCCGGCCCCCGTCTGACATTCTTTTGTGGACGCAGGTTTCATTCATCTTAGAGATCGAGTATCACATTTTGGAGATCAGAGGTCGTTAGTTTAGATCTTATTTTCAGGTAATAAACAATTGGCACCGTCTGTGGGAAGTCATCGAAGAACCGGATCTAGGACGTGAGTATTTGGTTGCAAGTATGGAGGATTTACGACGAAACCTCGCTAATGACTTGAATAAAACACCGGAAACCCACATGATGGGGATAGCTGTGGAAGGAACAGGTGCTCCACAGAACACAGCCCCATATCCCGTTGGGCCGACATCTGACCCGACACCTGGGATGGGATTCTCGTTAGGTCCAGGTGCAAACCCGTGGGGATCGCTATTTTTCGAACAGCTGTCCGGTGTTATATCACGAGCTATTGACGAAGCGGTGGACAAAAGATTGGCTAGCATGGGCACGCCACCGTCAGGACCAGCTCGGGAAACAATCTAGCTGGAGAAGCTACAGGTATGCCGATCCACGACTCGGGGGCAAGAGATGATCAGAACACAGCAGTGTCAATTGAAGACACTTTCAGTAAGAATGAGTTCGACTTACTAGAAGTTGTAGAAGGTCTGAATAAGGAGGTGGAGAGCTGAAGAGAAAATTGGCAAGCAGTGCCCCATCCGCAAGAATTCATCGGGGGAACCCATTTGTAGAAGATGTCTGGAGAGATGACTTACCGATTGGCTACCAATCGATGGAATTTGAGTACGATGGTATTGCAGATGTGCTAGATCATTTGTCCAGGTTTAAGAATTAAGCAATGGTATACCAACTCTCGGATGTAGTAATGTGTAGGGTCTTTCCTACTACCTTTACTAAGTCTGCACAACTCTTGTTTAGTCAGCTACCACCAGGGTCGATACACAATTTTGAGGAGTTCAGTGCGGCGTTCTTACACCAGTTTGCTAGTTGTAGGAAATACCAAAAAATGGCGTTAGAACTATTCAGCATTCAGCAGAAGGAACGAGAGAGTTTAAGAGCTTACATAAAGAGGTTTACTACGGCCAAGTTGGAGGTCCCATCAACCTCGGAAGAAATGCTGATGAACGCACTAGCTCAGGGTTTGAAGAAGGGTGATTTCTTCCAATCCTTAGTGGTGAAACTCCCGAGGAGCTTTGGAGATCTCTTAGCTCGAGCTGAAAGGTTCATCCACTTGGAAGAGGCTTTGCAATTAAAGGAGGAGGTTGACAAGCATAGAGAGAAAGGAGAGGAGGTGGATCGGAGAAGGGAGGAATGAGAAGATCGGGGATCGGGTAAGAAGGCCAGACCTGAACTGGTAATTAGTAAGGCACGAATGGATTGATATACACCTCTGGCTCTCCCACAGGATGAAGTTCTCGTAGCGATCGAGCGCAGAGCTGACTTGAAATGGCCCCGAACATATTCGGTGACCCCTAGAAGAGAAAAGTCTGACAAGTTTTGTCTTTTCCATAATGATTACGGGCATACCACAGAACAGTGTACTCACGTGAGAGATGAGATAGAGAGGCTTATTCAAGCAGGAAATCTAAAAGAGTTTGTATACACGGAGCGAAGTAAAAGCAAGACGAGCTATAAGAGAGGAGGGAGACGTTTTTCGCCACCACGTCGGGCGGAGCCCAGAAATGAGGAGAAGGAGAGGGATCCCCCGAAGAGGGTAGTGATTAACATGATTGTGGGAGGACTTAGAGATGGTGACTCGAACAGGTTGAGGAAAGGGTATGCCAGAGCAGCTGACCCAGAAAGGAGAAGAGGACTGGAGATCGGGCAGGTAGCAGACAACCCAATCATACATTTCAGGCCTCAAGATGTTGGTGAGGTACTGAGGCCACTTGAGGATGATCTAGTAATAAGAGCAATGATAGCTAACTATGAGGTAGGACGTGTCTTTGTTGATACAGGAAGCTCGGCTGATATCCTGTTCTTATATTGATTGGAGAGAATAGATCTTGAGGAGAAGTTAGAGCCGGTAGAGACCTCCCTAATCGGGTTCGCAGAGGGCACCATACAGCCCTTGGGGTCAATAGTGCTTTCTATATCTTTAGGGGAAGCACCGTGCCGGAAAACCAAGATGATTCGGTTCCTGGTTGTAGATGCACCTTCTGCGTATAAGGCCATGCTGGGAAGACCATCACTTAGCAGCTTCCAGGTAGTGGTATCCATCTACCACATGAAGTTGAAGTTTCCAGTAAGGGATGAGATGGGAGAGGTCGGTAGTGACCAATACACCTCAAGGAAGATGTATGTTCAAAGTGTGAAACAAGGGAAACAGAAGGCTATGCATGCTGAAGCAAACACCTCGGGGATCACTGCGTTGCCAGATGAGTCAAAAGAACACGGAGAGACGAATGAAATGTTAATGTTGGTGGAAATAGTCACGGGAGAAGAACATAGAACTGTGAGGGTAGGAACCACCTTGTCTCTGGAGATCTTGAAAGAATTGGTCAGTTTTCTACGCAGCAATGCGGATTTGTTTGCGTGGTCGCTGAATGAGTGGGTAGGAACTGACCCATTTGTGGCAGAGCATAGGCTCAACATTAATCCTTCTTTTACACCCGTCAAGCAAAAGAAGAGAGACTTCGGGGCTAAGAAGGAAGTCATTATTCGGGTAGAGGTGCACAAACTGCTGGAGGCGAAGCACATTAAGGAAATCCGATTCCCGGAATGGCTATCCAACGTGGTGTTGGTCCCTAAGACGGAGGATAACAGGAGGATGTGTGTGGATTTCAAGGATTTAAACAAGGCCTCTAAAGACCATTACCCTTTACCAAGAATCGACCAGCTTGTGGACTCCACCTCGGGGTGTGAGTTACTAAGCATGATGGATGCCTCTCAGGGATATCACCAAATAAAATTAGCAGAGGAGGACCAGAAGAGGGTCAGTTTCATCACGCCGTTCGGCACTTATTGTTATGTGGTAATGTCTTTCGGCCTTCAGAATGTAGGAGCCACTACTAGAGGTTGGTGGACAGGGTGTTTTCCCAGCAGATGGGAAGAAACATGGAGGTGTATGTGGATGACATGCTTGTGAAGAGTGTCAAATCGGAGTCGCACATAGCTTGTCTAGCAGAAACCTTCCAAACTTTGAGGAAATACCGTATGAAGTTGAATCCGAAGAAGTGTGCGTTTGGTGTCATGTCGGGAAATTTTTTAGGGTACATGGTCACCGAGAGAGGAATTAGAGCCAACCCCGAGAAGATTCAGGCTACTCTAGATATGGCCCCTTCTAAAAGCCTGAAAGAGGTTCAACACTTGACGTGGCACTTAGCAGCGGAACAGATTCATCTCCCGAGCTGCAGAACGTAACCTTCCTTTCTTCGGAGTGTTGAGAAAGACTCCGGAATTCAGCTTGAATGCCGAATGTCAAAAAGCTTTTGATGAACTCAAGGCTTATTTATCTGAAATGTCACTACTTATGAAACCGAACCCAGGAGAGATATTGTACCTGTACATATCTTTAGGAGATGCTGCGGTAAGCACGGTGTTGGTAAAGGAGGACGGAAAAAAGCAAACCCCAGTATATTATTTCAGTAAAGCACTCAAGGGAGCTGAGCTTTGGTATGCTGAGACTGAAAAGGGAGCTCTGGCCCTAGTAGTCACATTTAGACGACTGAGACCATATTGCCCTACCCACAAAATAGTCGTTAGAACCAACCTCCCACTTAAGTCAGTCCTCAGTAAGCCGAAGACGTCGGGGAGACTCGTCAAGTGGGTGATCGAGATGGGCGAATTTGAAATTGAATTCCAGAACCGCGTGGCGGTTAAAGCACAAGCCCTGGTGGATTTTTTGCAAGAAATGACGCGACCCCAGGAGACAGAGGGTCAATGGACGATATTTGTTGATGGATCGGCATGACAGGCCGGATGTGGGGTAGGGATAGTGTTGATTAGCCCAGAAGGGGATGAGACAGAATATGCTGTCAGATTAAGTTTTCGAGCATCCAATAATGAGGCCGAATATGATGCGTGTATAAGAGGAATACAAATGGCCGCAGATCTAGGTGCCAAGAGGATCTAATTACATTTGGATTCACAGCTGGTTTACAAGCAAACCAGTGGTGAGTTCGAGGTACGAGAGGAACGTATGAAGAAATACGTTGACAAATTCAAGAAGTGTCAGGAAAAGCTGGAACACTTGGAGATGATACAGACCCCAAGGCAAGAAAATGAGCATGCCGACTACCTGGCAAAGGTAGCTAGTTCGGTGGTTGACTGTAAAGAAAGGCAAATAAATCTTTTGATGGCACCCGAGGGGGTGACGGAGAATACCGTAGCTGAGCTTATAGAAGGAGGGGATTGGCAGGTGGAGATGAAGGCATACTTGGAAAAGGGCACCATGCCTGAGGATCGAAGCTTGGCGACTAGTCTCAGAATATGAGCTGCACATTTTTGTTTGATAGGAAGGAAATTATACACGAGGGGGTTCGGGATGCCCCTCCTCAAGTGTTTGGGGGAGAATGAGAGTGAGCAGGTGCTCAAAGAAATGCACGAGGGATGCTGTGTAACCATATGGGTGCCCGAGTTCTGGCTCAGAAAATTCTGCTGGCGAGATATTTCTGGCCTTACTTAAAAGAAGATGCAGAGAAGGTAGTAAGAACGTGCAAGGAATGTCAGATGCATGCCCCTTTAATGTACAGGCCGGCTGGAGAAGTTATGACCATGAGTGCGGCGTGTCCTTTGGCGAATCAACTTGGTGGGCCTTTTTCCTATGGCCTCGGGACAGAGGAAATTCCTGGTAGTGGCTGTGGATTATTTTAGTAAATAGGCGGAAGCTGAGCCGTTAGCAAGAGTTACTGAGGAAGCTATATTTAAGTTCCTATGGAAGAACATTGTGTGTCATTTCGGGATACCCCGGGTGCTCGTGTTTGACAAAGGCACCCAGTTCATGGGAAATGACTTGAAGGAATGGTGTGATAGGATGAAAATGAAGCAAAGCTTCACTTCAGTATACCACCCACAGGTTAATAGGCAGGTAGAAGCTACCAATATTGGTTCGGGGGATAAAAGCACGATTGGAGAGAGCCAGAGGAAGGTGGGTTGAAGAATTTCAGTCGGTCCTATGGGCTTACCGAACCAACCCGAAAGAAGCTACATGGGAGAGCCCATTTAGCCTAGTGTATGGCATGGATGTCGTTATACCAGCAGAGGTGTGCGCTACGACTCACAGAATTTTAATATCCAATGAGGAGCAGAATGAGATGATGGTGCGAGACTCCTTGGATTTGATATCTGAGAAGAGAGAAGGGGCATTCCTTCGGATGGAGGAAATGAGAAGAAGGATGAGAGCTGCTTACAATAGTAGAGTGACTAAGAGAAACTTTCAGGTCGGGGACCTAGTTTTGAGAAGGGTAGGTTTGGCTAAGAATCTGGGAAAGCTCGGGGCTAACTGGGAAGGACCCTTCAGAGTGACCCGGGTATTAGCAGGAGGTGGCTATGAGCTTGCAGATATGGATGGACAGGAAATCCCTCGAGCCTGGAATATGGCAAACTTGAAGGCTTACTTCGGTTGAAAGAAGGGTAAAGAGCGATTCAATGAATCTACTTCTACAGTTCTTTCGTTGATTACACCAAGAATAGCTAAATGTACTTGATCATGTAAGGTAAAGAAGTTGTTTCTATTATAAAATTTAATTTGTCGTACAAATATTTACATGAGTTTTAGCACAACCTTGAAATCACCGAGAAGATGCTCAAGGTTGGTAAGTTGACAGATGCCAACTTAATAGGCCTACCCGCAGCGGTAGGTCGAGTGGATGCTCGAGGTTAGTTGACAAATGTCAACCTTAAATCCTACACGCTGCGGTAGGTCAAGCAGATGCTCGGAATTAACATTAAGTGGCGGACGCCACTGAGTAGCACATGGAATACACCCATGTATTAAAAATAAACCAGACGAATGTCAAAATGTGGAAACATAGAGCAAAACGCAAATATATTAATATCAGATCCCAAGGTCAACTAATTATAACATAAACACGAAGCTCTAGAGCCCAAGACTCGAGCCAAACACAGAACTAGAAATTAGAAATAATCATCAATCAGATCGACGTTGAGCATTCTTTAGTTTCCACAGCTCGTGATCCATATCACAGAACCTCAGATAGTATAGGTCGGCACGGTGAGTCTCAGCTTTCACACTGTTAACTAGAGCTTCATTTGCTTTGAACAGATGGTTCACTTGCTCGCGGAGGTCCAAAACTTCTTCGCGGAGATGAAGGACATGATGGTTGGAAGATTTCCAATGATCCTGGTAAAATTGCTTATGCTGTCCTTTCCTCTCAAGTTGACGACGGAGCCTGGCTACCTCCTCTTGAAGTTCATGAGGGTCCGGCGGTGGACTTGTTGAAACCTAAACATGCTTAAGCAAGGAAAATTCGTGATAAAGGAGTGAGGAATAAGTGTCCATAAAGCAAGATTTTCCCTCCCACACATTTGTAAATATTGTACGAACAAGTACCAAGCTCGCCCAAAAGCAGGGATGGCTTAGAGTTTATATTTTCAGCTTAAGAATTCCGAAGAAGCGCAAAAATACCATCTCCCCGAGCTCACTAGGCATTCATGACTGTTCGGGGAGAGAGAAGTCCAAAGGAGCGCAAAAATGAAAGAGAAAACACAAGTTAAAACAAGAAAAGACAAAAGAGTGGGTACTACGTCAAAATGCAGAAAAAAGACAAGTCAAAACAAATATGAGCTGTTCATTAGTCAAAAGAAGTTTCAGTTACAGAAAAGAGCATCATGTCATACAATGAAGAGAAAAAACAAGAGACAAAAGGATGACATTACACCCGACCCCAAAACCCCCAATTCTAACACCTATTGCCCATATTCAGCAGTGGAGAGAAGGCCTTCTTCGAGCTCCCTGCTAAATCGGCCTGCCTCGATATCCCTGCCAAATTGAGCATCCCCAATCTCCTTTCCATCGCCTTTAACCATAGGGGTGTCCTCGGGGATGGTCGGGAGGACAGGATCGGTTGGTGCGGCAGCTTGGACCTCCATCCTGAAGTGGTGAAGGGCGTACTCCAGAAAGTCCGCAACTCCAACAGAGTTAATTTGGGTGTCCTCATCACTCGAAGAAATATGAAGACAATCAGGGGCTTCATCCAGAGAAGCTTCCTTGTCAAAGGTCTCCACCGAGCCCCCTGAGGCCACCCATTTTTTCACCTTGCCCAGAAAATATTCTGCGTAAAAAGGGATTGTCCCCAGCAGGATCTTATAAAGGTCCTCGGAGCGGATAAAGACTTGACGGGTAGCATCCCAAACCTGTTGGATCACGGACAAAACTTCTTATGACTGGAGATAATTCTCCCTTCCCACCTTCTCACCTTCATAACGAGCCTTCTCAACCTTCGCCATGAACTCGCATTCTTGAACAACCATTTGATTTTTCAAAGAGGTAACCTCTTCCTCCCTCTCTTTCAAAGCAGCTTGGGCACGCTCCAATTTAGAACTTAAAGTGGCAACCTGATCGCGTGCGGCTTTGAGATCGGTGGCCATTGTAGGGTCATTGAAGCCCAGGCTTGCTCGAGCAGTAAGGTTGGAGGTCAAACCCAAGGCCTGCAAAGAAAACAAAGATGTGATTCAAAGTTAAAATTAAAAAAAAGCACAAGTCTACGAGGCTCGGGGCTACTTACCTTGGAGAGAGATAATTGTCTACGAGATAATTGTATAGCTCCATGAATTTCTTATTTTCCTTGGCTGGACGAAGTCGACTTGGGAAAGGAACCTTGTCTCGTATAGTAGGTGTTAATTGCTTGGGTTGCTGAGTCGGAGACTTGGTAGAATCATCTTCTTCTGTGGGAGTGGGGACTTGATTTGGAAGTTTCCCTTTTAACGACCCTGGAATATAAGGATTTGGTGACTTGTGGACTTGGTCCATTGATTTAGGGTCGTCAATTGTGGGTGAATCCGCTTTTGGAATTTTTGTGACCTCTTCTTTCTCCTCATCGATTCCATTATCTATCTTCTTTCCACATGGAGAGCTGAATCTTGCTCGGTTTGGCTCGGGAATTTTCCTTTCTCATTCTCCGCCCTTGCCATAAATGCTGCCATTTGGCCCATCATCATTTCTAAATTCTTCACACTTTTGGAGAGGTCATTCAAAACTTCTCATTGCTTATTAACTTGCGTAGTAAGATTTGCAAGCCCGTCTCTAATTTTGATTGTCTCGGTGACTTGGTTTTGCTGCCAGATTAACAACTGATCGTTTGGATGTATTGGAGCGGGTGTCGGTCCAGTCGTTTGAGATTTGTTTTGTGGTGGTGGTTTAGTTGGTGTGGGTGTGTAATGTGGATTTCCGGGGCCACATTTCAAGTAAGGAGAATTGTGTTGTGCATTGAATTTAGTTGGATGTCTGTGCTCATGAGTTGGAAGGTCTTGTTGGCACATTGATCTTTAATGGCATACGCCTCAGCTTCGCATTCTTCATAATACACCATTTTGCACGTATCCACCAAATGCCCCTGCTCTCCACAGCGGGTGCATGTTTCGATGGTCTCGCTGCTCGGCACCTCAGTTGCCTCGTTAACTCTTATCTTCCGTGGTCGAGAGCTCGTTTGCCTCGACTTCTCGCTCATCCTCTCAAACAGTTGCTTGGCATCCATTGCGGTCAAGTATCCAAAATCTCCTCCAGCAGCTACTTCGACGTTGTTTTTGTAGGAGTCCAAAAGCCCTTCGTAGAAAAGTTGGTTCACCATTCCTGGGGAGTTGTGATGATGTGGGCAAGCTTGCAATAGAGATTTAAAATGTTCCCATGCCTCGTGAAGCAACTCCCCGTCTTGCTGGATAAAGTTGGATATTTGTCTCCTTATGTAGCCCGCCGTTTGAGCCGAGTAATATTGATTTATGAACTTGTTGCTAACCATGGGCTAGTCGATCAGAGATCTCGGTTCTAGTGAAAGTAGCTAAGAAGTGGCTTTATCCTTCATGCAGCTAGGAAAGCACACCATTTGAAGGTCTTCGTGATGAAGTCCCGGAGATGGGATCTTACTAACTTCAGCATAAAATTCCTTGAGAAAAGTCAGTGGGTCTTCGTTAGAGAGGCCATGAAATGTCGGGAGGTTGTTGATTATATGAGGTTTCAGCTCGAAGTCTCTTGCAGTTCTACCCAACACAATCGCAGAACTATAGGGACCCACTTGAGGAGTCGTGAACTCTCTTTGTCTTGGCTCGCGCGCCTCCCATTGGTATCTCTCTTGGTTACTGGGCCTGTCATAGTTTCTGTCGTACTCGTTCCTCTCATTGTGGTGGTTATTGGCGAGCCACTTGTCAACCTGCTCGTCTCTATGATAAGATCTCTCAAAATAGTTATCTTGGTCATGGTGGTGGTGATTTCTATTTCCCCCTCCTCGTCCTTCATTCTGGTCCATCATATTCCGTTGAATATTTTCCCAGTACTCTCGAGGTTGTGCCAGTCCGTTGGGGTGAATTGGTTTACTCCCGTACTCGTTTCTTTGTCGTATAGGTGGGTTCCTTGGTGGTTGATCATTTTCGTTGTTATGGACATGATTGATTAGCCTCAACATTGTTTGAGGAACCGGCACAAACAAAGATAGTGGTGGCAGACGATCCGCTTTCGGATATGTGAAGAGGTCTCGCTTGATTGGAATGATGAATATTGTCGATGAATGGTGCAAGTTCGGGTCTAAGTGATCATCGACCTTGCATACACTTAACAACAAATTAAACGCATCGACTAGAGAAAATAATTATACAAATAGACGGCTAAAAATAAAATAAACAAACATATTATTGAAAACTTTGCTATGCTCCTTGGCAACGGCGCCAATTTTTTATTCAAGCCTTTGTGTTGCCTACTTATAAATTTTGTCAGTAATTCAATAGCTTGCCCGCAAGAGAACGGGGTCCCGTGTAGGTTGGCAAATTTGACTCGAGTCGTCTCCTTAGGAACATACAATCGGGATCTCAAATAGTTTGTTCAATTGCAAGTAACTTATACAAATTGGGGGGGGGGGGGGGTTTGATTGTTTTCATTTACTAAGAATTTAAAAAGCATGAACATAAATTTAAACTAAGTAATTTAATTCAGCAACTAAAACTCATGAATTTAATCCAAGAAATCAACTAAGAACTTAACAAGATCACTAGCATAATCGAAAAGTAATTTATCTAGAGCATACGATTACGAATTGTCTAAACATGAATAGCAACCAAACATTAATTAAACTAAAATTACGAATCCGAATAACAGTAGTTTCTAGGGTTCAAAGCATAAAATAATTCAAGAACAATAATTGAAAAGCAAATACTTAATTGAATAAATTAAACCACGAAAGCAAATAAAGAGTTTAGAATACTTATTTAAACTAAGAATTGCAGTAAAATCTCAAGCTAATCCGGAGAGGTTGCGCGAATCTTTGACGAGAATCGATCATGTATGTTTTGGACGGACTTGGAGAAGGGCTATGATAGTTTTCCCTTGGCTTGGAGCATAAGAAACCCTAAAATCCATTCCTGGTCCGTCACGTCGACGTCGCATCGACCAACGCGAGCTGGGGATCGTCGTCGACGCATCTTGTGCGCTCGCATCGACATGGCATGGGCGTCGATCGACGCATCCTTGGATTGACACTACAGAGAGTTGCATCGTCTTGAGCATTGACCGACGCACTCTTGGATCGACGCTTCAGAGAGTTGCGTCGTCTTGGTGTCGACCTTGCGTCGACCGACGTGGGCAGAGTCACATCGACGAAGCATCGATGCCTGCGCAACCGACGCAGCTTGCTGCACGTCTTGTTCTCTCAATCTTTCTGTTACTCTTTCACCGGAAAGCTCGTTCTCGATTCTCGAACATTAGAATTCATCCATTTAAGCGTTGAACTCTTCCGGTTACTTAGCCGTAAGGTGAAAAACAACGAATAATCACCTATTCTTACTTATTACGATCAAAATACGGTAAAATAAGCTGGAAGTATAAAAATACGGAATTACGCTTAAACTATCCAACTTATACCACAAACAAATAGAAAAACGAACTAAAAAGCTAATAAAAACAAGGACAAATATGTGCTAATCAAAGCTCCAGGCATCAAACAGTTCAGTGTCCTCCCATTTTTCCACCCGCTCCTGATCAACAGTAGGGCGGATACCTTGCAGATATTGAGTAGCAGTGTGACTATCTTCATTCCACAACACACTCTGTGTAAAGAAGGAGTGGTTCGGGATCGAGGGGGAGGAACCCAGAGCTGGAGTGAATCTAGCCTTCTTTGATGGGGGTTGGTCTACCCCAATCAGAGCCTTCTTGGAAGGCATATGCTCATCAAAACTTGTGAACGGGAGAGGTTCAGTAGTCGACTTGGGAAGGGCTCGACCTACAGACACGATTTTCTCCCTGGCCTCCCCAGCTTGAGCTCGAAGTCTTTTGAACATTGTATCTGCAAAAGAAAATCAAGGTGAAGGAACGTTGATAAGTAAAAAACCAGCATAAGGCCAAAGGTATGCGGTTTACCAATGTCCGTTTCTAGTGGGAACTCGAGTGGACTAAGACCATATTGATAGAGCAAGGAGGAGCGAATAAGACGAGATCGATCGAAATTCCATTGCGTGATTCGGTCTACGAGGCCTTGTGTACCTTGCGAGCGTTTTTTGATATTGTATTTTCGTTGGACAGGGATGTGCCATATCCATTCGGTAGGAAAATGCCAAGGTTCAGGAGACCTGACGTAAAAGAAACGTTGCTTCCATTCCTGTTTCAAAGAAGGGGCTTTATCCAAGAATTTGGCATCGCATCGGGAGGAAAAGTAAAAGAAACCATGGGTTTGAGAGATTTAGCTTGAGAAAGAGAGAAGAACAGGGCAGCAGTAGGGTGAATACCCAAATACCGAGCAACAAATATAAAACCTATCATATTTCTGAAGGAGTTCGGAGCAAATTGGTTTAACGGGATCTCGTAGATACGGGAGACCTCCATTAACAGAGGGGGAATAGGGAAGCGGAGGCCTCCATCAAGTTGGCCAACATAAAAGGTTAAACAACTCGGGGGAGGGTAAGGGGCTCTATCCTCGTGGGAAGGAAGGATAAGTTGGTACGAGGAAGGAAGACCAATGTTGGAGCGAATATATCCCAAGGTCTTGTTGGAGATAGCATGAGGTATATGTCGGGGATCCAGAACGGGGGGAATAGAGGATAAGGGTTCCCCCGAGCAGTGAGGAGTCGAGGAAGACTCACTTCGAGGAGAGGTGGCCCGCTCCACGGACCCCGACTTTTCGCCCAGATCAGGAGAAGACGGAGGAGAGGCAGGGATGAGCCTCATGTCATTGGTGGGTGTACGAGATGTCGAAGGAGCAGACATGACAAATAATAATAATAAAATAATAAAAGTAATAAAAACACGTATAACGAAAGAAAAACAAAAGAAATTATTAAGTGGTACCTATTCGGAGGATTGAATCTTCAGAAAACTCAAGAACATTCTGAATATGGGATGAAGATTTGAAAATTTGAAGAATAAACTTGAAGGTTGATGAACAAAGGCGCAAAATAAGAGGACTTTGTCAGGGTTGAGGAGTTTATGACGCTAAGTGAAAGTAGGGGATAGGAAAATATGAAGAGTGAGATTGAAGTCTTATGACTTAGGCTATATGAACAAAGATATCCTAAAGGGCACCCGAGTAAGGTCAAGAGTTTCTCATCATGACCGTCAAACTCTGAAAAGGGCGGGAAGATCAGACCTCCTCGGGAAACGCAAGATCTCCTAGGATAACGCAAAAACCCTAAAAAGCGTATTCTTGACGGATCGGGGAAGGCTTAAATTGGGCCTTAGCAGCCCGGGAAGGGCTTATATTGGGCCAGAAAAAACGCAGGAAAAAGGCTTATTGGGCTGCATCGGATCGGTGCTGGCTTAAATTGGGGTGGAAAAATTCAAGGAAATTCCTTACTGGGCCGCATCATCTCAGTGATGGCCTAAGGTGGGCCAGAAAAGATGCGGAGAGGTGGATTAGTGGACCTCATCGGATCAGGGATGGCTTTAATTGGGCCTCAGCGAGCTCGATAAATCACCTCAGGAGAATGGGAAAATGGACAGGGAGTCTTATGCTTCACCCGAGACGAAATAGCCCTTCCCGTAATTGCAACCCGAAAAAACTTTGGAAAACTGTAAAACCTTCTCGAGCTCGAGAAATAACCTCGGGAGAATGGGAAAATTGCAGCCCGGAAAAACTTTTGAAAATGGTAAAACCTGCTCGAGCTCGAGAAATCAGCTCGAAACAATGGGAAAATTGCAGCCCGAAAAAACTTTGAAAAACAGTAAAACCTGCTCGACATTGAGAAATCAGCTCGGGAGAACGGAAAAATTTTAGCCCAGAAGGACTTTGGAAAATGGTAAAACCTGCTTGAGCTCAAGAAATCAGCTTGGGAGAATGGAAAAATTACAGCCCGAAAAAACTTTGAAAAATGGGAAAACCTGCTCGAGCTCGAGAAATCAGCTCGGGAGAATGGAAAAATTACACACCAAAAAAACTTGGAAAAATGGCAACACCTGATCTAGCTCGAGAAATCAGCTCGGGAGAATGGAAATTGAAACCCAAAAAATTAGAGTAGTGGTGCTATCCACTTAAGCTCGAGGAATCAGTTCGAGGAAACACTGGGAGGTTAAGTAGAGAAAGTTCGGGGAAATGGCAAAATATACTCAAGCTTGAGAAACCAGCTTGAGAGAAGGATAACCCGATAATCTAATAGAAATGGCGAAACCCTCTCGAGTTCAAAGTGCCACTACAAAATTCAATAGAGCACGACCTACGAGTTCAACAAGATTTTCAGCACATTACTATGGTCATTTTTCTGAAGAAATAAGATGACCATAGTAGGAGGGAGTAATTGTTTCGGGGTAAAAAGTATGAGATTATCACGTCAGGTCGAGATATCCTTTTGAGCTCAGGATTAACCTTTCAGCTCAGAGGTTTAGTCTAAAAGCTCAAGGCTGAATGACATTTGTTTAAAGATCTCAGGGCTCCATGTAGCATAACAACCCTGTTTCGGGGTGAAAAGATCCTATCAGGTCGGGGAACCACCTATGAGATCAGGTATATGTACTTGGGTCGAGACCGCTGCTTAGACCGGGGCTAGGTATATAAATCGAGAGTTTTGGTCCAGATCGAGATCATTTGGAGAGCTCGGGGCTCTAGCTCAAGGCAGAGTAACGGAGAGATGAATCTGGAAGGGTGACGTGGCATAACGGCCCTGATTTCACGGAAACCCTAAAAAAGTACACCTATAAATAGATAATCACAGAATTACAGAAAGGTAACTCATTCTCTAATCAAGCCCTTACTCTTCTAAATTTTCTCCATACGCTAACTTAAGCATCGGAGGGGGTTCGCCGGAAAACCCTTCCGGCCCCCGTCTAACATTCTTTTGTGGATGCAGGCTTCATTCATCTTAGAGATCGAGTATCACATTTTGGAGATCAGAGGTCGTTAGTTTAGATCTTATTTTCAGGTAATAAACACCAATTGATATTAAATAAAGAAAATTTACAAGAACATTCCTTTTCCTTTTTAATAATAATAATAGCACTCAAAATAAAATAAAAATTAATTAATTAATTATTTAACTATTTTCATAAATGGTCCTCGTTATAAATCCAACATTTATAATAATAGTATTTACTGAAATAACATACTAAAATAAAATACGATTACTCGTCTAGTATTTGAAATATTAACAAAATCTATAAATCTTTAATCATAATTTACTATCGCTGTTATCACCATGCCTCCGCTCGATCTCACATGAACTGGAAAATATTGATTAAAAAGAGATGAGCTTTCAACTCGCTCAGTAGGATCTAAAAGTTCAAAATAATTATATGATATCGAAGTACTGGACAATCATACATCTTTTCTTAATACTTCTTACATCATAGACATCTATCTCGCGCGAATCTATGTGAACATGAAACCCTTGTATAGATCTCAAGTCTTGTAGGGCATTGTCGTTTATAAACACATAAACATATCTTCTAACGGCCTGTGGTCTTACCAGTCTCAAGATCACGGTCTCACCAAGCATCGTTATGCAGATGAGCATTTATAAAACATTTTCTTGTAATGACCAGTGGTTTCATTGGCATCGAGATGCACGGTTTAACCAAGTATCGCCACTTCTAATTCAATACAATCATCAACATCTACTAAAATACTACGCTCTTGAATATGAAATGTAATAAAAAGATTTTTGTTATCCCTACCTTGAAAATGCAGATACTTGATAAATGAATGTGAATTGATGAAATGCCCCTGATCCTCAAAATACTCACTACCTACAATTGAACGGAATTGGAGTTAATAGACAAAATAAAATTTTGGACGATGGGACTGAACAATTAGACTGAAAACTTGACGGAGCTTAACTAGACCAAAGACCAAGTTGAAACTAAATGGTCCGCCTGATTTCTTTTCGCATCATGTTCAGCTCAACAATAAACCAAATCCACAATTAATACTCCATCACATTAAACTACCCCACACAAAAATGAATAGTAAGCCCATTAGAAACTCTCACCACAAGCCCAGATTCAGGCAAATCATATGGTGCACTTGGTTTCACCATGCAATGTGCATTTGGGTGCACAAAACGATATCGTTCCTTCATTTTTTAATTTTTCATAAAACACGCGGGTGCGGGAACTGAGGTGAACTTAGGGCTCTATTTACATAATTAACCCAATTCAACCATAATTTAATTAACCTTCAGCTCTTTCTTTCAATCTACTTTCCTTTTTTCCTTTTGATTTCTTACGCAGTGAGCTATAAAGATTGGTGAGCCTTTGTTTAATAGAGAAGCTGATTGCGACATTGTTGATCGCGAAGTTTATGATTCTAACATCCTTGATTATGGTGTTTCTGATTTTGGCCTACTTGATTTCAGAGCTGGTGATCTCATCACCGGTGATCCTTCTATTGTTGAGTCATTGTCTTGATTTTTGGTGGTGGATGGATCTATTGATCATGTAGTAATGGATGCATCATCTTCTTCACATATGGATGTTGACGAATTCCTGGATCGCACTTCATATGTACTTGAGTCATCTTCTGAATTTTCTGGTAAATTATTTTTGATGAGTTTTACTTATGGTTGACTTGCTCACATAATGTTTGTGTTTAGGATACATTACCTTTAACAACTTGTATCCACTTGTTTCCATGTGTTTATATACATCATTTTTATAGATCGATACACATAATGTGATCTTTTTTATACATCGGTTTGATGATGCCGATACATTAAATTTGTCTTTGGTTGTGTATTATTATTTTTACAGTTGCGATCAATTATGGTTTTGTTTACATCAAGTTTGTGTATGAGATACATTATATTCTATGTGTTTATACACATTAGTTTTATGATTGATATACATTAAGTGATCTCTTGTCATACATCAGTTTTGATGATGCAAATACATCAAACTTTTATTATGTATTTTTTGTAGGTTGTATTGATATTGTTGATTTATCGGGATTATCTGTAGATTCTCTAGATGATACTTATGGGGTATACAATGATTATGCTTTTGGAACTGATTTTTTGGTAAAGAAAGGTAAACAGAGATATAGATGAGGCAGTAAGGAGCTGATATCAAATGACTTTCTTTGTTCGAAAGCTGGTGTGAAAAGGGATAAAGGAAAAATAGGAATATGTTATTCGAAGCTTGGTGTGAGTACAAAATGTGGGGCACGTATTCAATTTGCTTTTGATTCAAATGTTTTGTGGACTGTGATAAGACTTATGAAGGATCATAATATTGAACTTTATCCTCCAAACATTAGTTATTTGTTTCGTTCACACGAGGAATCATGAAGAATTAGTTATGTTACCTAAAGGATTTAAAGGAGAGCGGGTTGCATTGTCTAATGGTGTAAAGTTTTTGAAGGAGCAGTCAGGAGGGTCTCCATTGATTGGTTTCACAGATAAAGATGCTTTTAACTGCTTTTCATCAGTGGGTTATAAGATTTTTGATGGTATCGATGCTAATTCATTGATTTAGATTTTTACGAAGAGGCAATCAGAAGAAAAAGATTTTTTCGTCGATTTTGAAGTTGATGTTGAATCTAGGTTGTCTAACTTTTTTGGAGGGATGCAAATATGTAACAAAATTATATGATGTTTGGATCTTTGCTAGTGCATGATATTACTTATCGAACTAACAAATATGACATAATTTGTGGTCCTTTTGTGGGCATGAATCATCATTGTATGAATTTTATGTTTGGGTGTGGATTTTAATTAAATGAATGGATAGAGTCCTTTTTATGGTTGTCTAATGCCATTTTAAGATATATGGATGGTGTTTATCCGCAAACCGAGATGATGGATAAATGCGCTGCTATGTCTTCTGCATTTGCTCAAGTCTTTCCCAAATCTCGTCGTAGACTTTATATACGACATATTGGTGAGAATTCAAAGAAACATTTTAAGATTATAAGAAGTCAAGTATGTTTATGGATACTTTTAATTAACTGCTGAAATAGATACTGATACAGGGGCTGACTTTGGATTTTATTGGTGCAGTTATGATTTTTGATCGACTTTTATCTTTTTTATTTATGTATCTATTATTTTTCACTTGATGTATCTTATGCGGTATATGTGATATGTATGGTTATATTGTATTATGCTAAGTATTGCAATCTATCTTTAGCTTTCATGTGATGTGCCATATATGGTTGTTGATGTATTTGTTGATCAATTACAGATTGATTACAAAATACCATTTTTAGACCAATGCTTGGCTACAAAAGCTTTAAAATGCAGAGACAAGTTGTGTCCTGCCTTTAGTAAGGGATATTTCTCTGGTGGTGTTTTATCGTCCCAAAGGAGTGAGACTATGAACAATTCTATTTAAAGGAGGCTTGCAAGGACCGGCGGCCTGTGTGGTTTCTACAATTATTTCTTGATGTTATTGGTGAATGGATGAGTAAGTTGAATGAGGAAGACTTATCGGGGTTCCTACAATAGTTGTTGGTTGTGCGAAATTGATGATACATGCGAGAAAGGTATACATAATCAAGACTTTTTCATTGTTTGAAGTCCACTGCATGCTTTCAGATTTTTGCTTTGACAGATTTAAAAGTATTCAAATACCATTCTTGGGTCCCTGATGTCGATGTGTTTTTGTTGATTTTAACACTATATATATGTCTATATCTTGCACCTGCAGGATGTTTCTAGAGGTTGGTATTCTTTGTTGTCGTTCAATTCGAATATTTAGTGTTCATTTTATTTCAATCATTACTGAGATATATGTTATGAAAATATGGAGTAAATTAGTTATCGAAGATAGGAATATTGATGTCCCATGTGTGTTTTTAATAATTGATGTAGCTCCATCTATCTGGAGAATATAAATGTCCAGAAAATTTCAAAGGCTCTTTTTTATTTTTCTAGTTAACAAAATAACAAATTTAGAAATATTGTGAAGAGGCATTTGAGAATGTTAGGAAACAAGTTGAAGTTGATTTGGTTCTTATACTGTTTTAAGAATGTGAACAGCCTAAAAACATTGATGTAATAGAGAATCCTATTAGTAGTAAATTAAAGGGGGTTTGTAACAATATATTGAAGCCTATAATAGAGAGAAAATATATACGCTAATTCGCTTGCATTGAGAACCAGAAAAGAAATTCATGCTTCAATTTAGTTTTTGTTTAATATTTATTTATTTATTTATATTTTTTTAATTGATGTATTTAACTAGATTAATCGATGTATATACTAGTGTTTTCCGTTGTATTCTTTTTATGCAGGACAATGTTTTTGAAGTTGTTAGAGATGGTTATCTTGTGAAACCAAGTTTTGAAAGTCCAGAACTGCAAAATTTTAATGGGAATTGTACATAAATTTTATAAAGTGTTGCTTAGTTTTTTTGTTTTTTTTTTTAACTTTTACCTTCATTTTCATTAATACCTGATATATATATATATATATATATATAAAATGAAACTTTTTGGCACCTTTTGGATTTCTATTCTTATGTTGTAATTTAAAGATTATCGATGTATGCTTTGGTGTTTTCAACTTATATATGTTTTTTACGAGGTTGGTTTTTTTTTACTTTTTTACACTACCTATTTTCTAGCATGTACATTTATTGTGTTATTGATGCACATGGTTCTTAAAATAAATGTATATAATATCAATGTAATGTGAAAATAAATGTAACTATGTAAATAGAATACGATATTTGATAAAGAACTACATCATTGGTAAACTATAACTGAAAAGTGAAACCCTACAACTACGGGCTCTATTTATATTAACAAAATATTAAAATTAAAATAATAAGACTAGCTTTATTTTATTCATTTCTTCCATTCTCTACTGCATTCGCCAACCTCTCCTGTAACTCAACATTTTAGTGGCTTCACTCAACCTATTTTTATTAATTATCTCATTCTCAAGAACGAGATTCAGGATATTATGCTCCTTCAGATGAGCACACTCGGCTTTAAGCTCTTGTATCCGGGTGGATTTGTTGTCAGACTGAATGTTCTCAGAGTTAGACATGATATTAGATGAATATGAAGGGAGGAGAAACCTGCTATTATTTGTTAGAATTGAAATAGGATAAGTGAAGAAAATGAATTCTGTAAGCAAGCTTTAAATAAGAGTGCTTACCTGTAAAATAAGTGGAGGGTTTGAAAGGACATGTCTTCTAGGAGAAGCAATATACCGATAAATTGGTTGTAGTTGAAAAGACCCACCTGTTTATCTATCTTCTCAAAAGTTGCATCGGTTCTTTTGAGTGATATGGTGTATTTTTAAAACATTAATGATGTAAACTGTATTCATTACCGATGATACAACAACTTATATAATAGTTTTCACATATAATATTAATAATATATATCTAGCACATCAATGAATTAAAATAAATTAAAATAGAACCAATCATTTGGCACATCAATAAAATAAAATAAATCAGCCACATCTTTTTTAGTTTTACCATGGTTACACAGACAATCTCCTCAAAAGCTAGAGACGTTTTTTTCCCAAACTTCAAGATGCCTTTTCTCTTTTTTATCTTTTTCGAAGCTCAAAGCAGGAAAGCAAAGCTCAGAACTCATAACTGCAGTAACTCGTAGCTCATAACAAACGGCCTTTTTAAGGCCTGCAAGCTCCTGGTCTGGTACYTAGGTACGTCACCAGCCCTTTCATGGCTGTTTCCTTGCTTTTTCTTGGCTTTCAGCCCGACCTTCAGTCAGTCATTCAGTCTTGTCATCCTTCATTCCTTTCTTGATCTTTTTTGAGTGATATGAAGTATATTTATGTCATTAAAGATGATTATTTTGTTTATTAGTAATATACATCATATTTTTTGAAAATGGTTGGTTTTTGTTACTTTTTTTATATATCTTTTTCATATGCATGATACATTTTTTTATTGTGCTTTAATTTTGAATGGGTATTCATCCCATCTTTCCCTATATGAAAATTATGTACACTTATTTTTCATGTTATGGATGTGCATGTTATAGAAAATTAATGCACCCACATAATATGTGTTATGTACTAAATTTGTATGATTTATATCACCATTCATAACTAACGAAAAGATCTACCATGTTTAAAATTTACATAACCATCCAAAAGATCCACATGTTCACAATACAATTTCACATTCCAAAATTTACTCACGAATATCTTTTTCTGAAACAGTACCCACAAATATGACCATCCTTAAACACTTTTCACAATCTTGCATGAAATAGATCCTTTGCAGCCTTGATTTTGTCTTTTTTCTTGTTGATTGGAACCATCAACAGGAGTGAGTAATATCTTGCTCGAAGAGACAGTATGAATAGCTCCTACATATAAACCACATTGTTAAAGAAATTAAGTCTACTATAATATAAATATGAATATATATATATATATAGAAAAGGCAATTACATCTTTTTCCTTTTTGAAGCCACTCTACCAAGCTTCAAAATCTCCTTTGTATGTCTCCATATCTCTCATACAATATATGCCACAGTCTTCATAATTTCTAGATGATCTCCATGGAATTCTGAGTAGGTCAATATATGCTTTTTCTTGTTGATGAATGGCTTCAAGTTCTTATTACAGCGAGCTACTTCTCTTTGTCAAATATTCTGTCGATGCAGTCATCTAGAGAAAGAATGATGTACAGTTCAGGTTATCTCTGATGTATCCATGGGTATTAAATGATATACTCAACATATGTATGAAAGATCAAGGGACATAAACATTCAAATGAACTTGACTCAATTTTTCCAGGGAATATATCAATGCGTGTGCAATATTTATCATATTATTGTACATATAAGTTTCAAGTTATACTGTTATTATTTTATGTGATGTATATATTAAAAATGATGACTCATCCCATATGTAATCAAAGTATATCTTTAACAGTACTCATTGTCACATTCATATTTTTTGAAAATGTTTTGTTGTTATTGATTTCTATCTTTTCTTTTTGAAAGTTAAAGTAGACAATGACAAAATGGTTATTCCAACAAATGGGGAAGGACACCTTAAAAGTTTTGAGATAATGATTTAATTTTACACAAAAAGTTTATAATATATAATAGAGAATTGTGAAAGAATTCTTATCATATCAGTATTGCTTATGTTCAAGTCTTGGACAAAGTGAGTTCTTCATCTATGAAGTCAAAAAAACTATTTATATGTTCTTGAGGTTTCAAAGCTTTAATGTATTCAATAAAGTGGTCTAACGGGAGCTACAAAAAAAAAAGAAAACTCATATACATTGGTTAATAGTTATAAGTACATCACAAACAAAGTTGTATGAAAAGCCAAAATAAATTTCCTTACATATAACTTAGTAAAAAGAAAAACTATCTCCAGCTCATTGGGTCCAGATTCTTGATTTAAAACATTTAACCAATAGATCTAAACATCAATAAAGACAACATCAATGTATTCTTTAGAAAGCGTTTGGAAAATTTATCTGTCTGCATAGGAATTTGGCACCACTTCTAACAACACCTCACTGTTTGACAAATTATTTTCTATGAATTATGAATCCAATTTATTTAAAGTATCAAAACAAGAAGATTGGTGTAAGTTCAAGAAGAATATGTTGTATTTTTAAACAAAATCACCGATTTCCATCTTCATCGGTAGCTGGTGTAAAGGCATAATCTTATAAGAGCTTCTGTTTCATTGTGACATTGTTGAGTTTTTGACAATATTCAATCCTGAATGGGGAACTCAAGATCAAAGAAAGATTTGAAAATTTGTGTTTTTGCTTTCCCTTTCATAGTGTTCTGTTCTAGGTCAGATTCTTCAGTGATACAGAAATAGTTTCATAAATTGATTAAAATAAATGAAGATTGAACATATGTTTGATGTATCGTTTCTTTTAAATGATGTTCCTAGTAATTATAAGTAATATACCTAATATGTTTTAGGAAATGACTATAGTGCCATGAAGGCACCATACCCCCACCCTCTGCATTTACATCCATTGATTTACCCCACTACTTATACCATAACATGATCTAATGGTTATAACTAAGTGAAGAATGATATAGTCACGACACTGTAGAATCTCCCTATATTTTATATAAATTAGATATCAATTTTTTACACTGTGAATAATGTAACTAATGTGATGTACTCATTATTCATAAATTATGTACTTAGCATGTCTAAAGATGAACTATGATTAATATATAATGTAATGTTGTGTTGAGCGATCTACATGTCTAGTATCTTTTTTCCTGCCCATACCAGTAATATCAGCTACCTCTCCAACCACTCGTCCTTGTTTATTTTTAGGTCTTTAAGTTTAAGTTTTAAAATTTCCACTATTTCTTTTACTGTCCCTCAACAACTTTGTGCTTTTATTTATATCCTGTCTCCACAATAGGAGAAGTGTCCTTTTATTTATCTACTCTCCCTGGTATAGCAGCAGGCTATTGTCATTCAGTATGAGCACTAACAACTTTCTCTATTTTTTTCTGGACTATATTTGGCACAACATCTTCCTTTTCACATTTTTCTTGTTGGATATTCGTGGGGACAGCCTCTGTCTATTGAATAATCTTGTGAATAACATTTTCTTAGTGTTTTTCTGAGATAAAACCAATGCATTGAAGATTTGGTTCGCAGCCAGTGTCCACATCAACACATTATTCCCCGACCCCCACTCCTAGATTTACAAATTCTATTTGTTCATTATTGACATCTCGCATGACATTTGTAAGAATCGTATCAACTTAATCTTATGATAGACTAATCCTTAAATCAAATGTTGGGGGTTAGAAGTTCAAAGTCACTTTGTTATATGTTGCGTAAACTTTTGCCACCGCCTTCAAGAAATCTGGATGATCATATGTATCATCCTTAAGAAGTTGTGTGTATTGTCTTTGCTAGCATGAAATACTGTTAAAAATTTCAGAGAATTAATTTAACGTCTTCTTCAATATATTACTTAGTGCCTATATTTTTTCTAACATATCAGCCACCATATCAGTAAAATCGGACATCACACCAGTCATCTTGCTCAGTACTTCAGACATTCTTCCCACATAATCCTTTACGTATTAAATTTCAAAAATCAACAAATTTTCATAATAATATAATAAGTTGTATGTTATTAAATTATATTTTTTTTTTACCTTTTGTTGACCTACATCTTGCAATGTGATTCATGCGTATTTGTTAAGTATTTGTATATGTTTCGAGTCATGTTTGAGTCATTTCGTTATATTTTTCGGGTTAAGATTAAGCTATTTAGCATAATTATGCATTCTAAAGCTTTTTACTTAACTTTCTGATTTTTCGATATTGGTTCTTTTGGGATAATTTCTGTATTTTCTCATGCAGCTAGGGCACTTAACGAGTCTGGTATTTCAAGAAGAATAAGCTTATAAGCCATTAAGAGAATTTAGAGACAAGGACGAGAAAGTCAGCATCGAAAAGTAGCCACAAGGACACTCATCCGGCCGGATGGATCTGACATCCGACTTGATTGACCTATGAAATCACGACCAATCGAAGTCCCGACCGGACTGACCTACTGGACTCATATTCGATCAGATGGATCTGACATCCGACCGGATTGGCTGACAATGACCCTCATCCGGTCGGATTTCTCAGACCATCCGGCCGGATGCGAGCGTTACAAACTCGGATTTTCAAAAGATTTTCAGTTGCTCAAGCAATGAAGAGGGGGTTTTCAAGCTACAAAAGGGAGGAGAATGTCATCAAAAAAAGGCATCTTTCATCCATCTTAGAATTCTGGAAAACTTAGACACACTAGAGCCCTCACGACAATTCCATACAAGTTTGGTTAATTTCCGTTCGTTCACCATTCAAGAACGCATGTAATTCGGAGTTCGTGATAGACTTTCAGGTTCATTGTATAGAGGATCTTCTCTTCGGAGTCACTGGAGATAGTATAGCTTTCAACTTTCAAAGTTGATCGTCCCTTCGTTCGATTTAGTATCTTATTGAACTCTTTTTCCATTTGTAGTTGGTAATTGTTTTGGTTGAATAATTCTTGTTTGGATATTTTGTGTTGGAACATTTTGGTTTTGTTTGGTAATCCTTAGATTTTGATATGATTAGGCTTTGTGTTGGATAATTCATTTAATTGATATTCTTGCTACTTTGTAATCCTTTATTTAGTAATTGTTCTTTTAGAAGTACGTTTCGTCAATGCATCCCAGGTGTTTGATAATATGTTCTAGCTCTTATTTTTAGTGTAGTCCTTTCGTTAAGGTTTCAAATATTTTTCAATTTCATTTTTAAAATCGTTGCTTAGTTTTTATAATCGTTAGTTATGTTGTTGCAAAGAGATTGACACTCTCTTTGCAAGATTAGTTTTTAAATTATAGATTGCCATTTCCATTCTCTAGTTTAGTTAAGAAGCTCAAATCAAAAACCCCTTTTGATCCCGTGTTTAGAATTAGAATTTGTGATTTTTGATATAATAAACATCGTCGACTTCGTATTCCCAGAATCGACTCGGTTTAACTTGCCAGTCTACAGTGACCCCGTTCTCTTGCGGGCGATCTTACTTTCAAAATGTAGACGCACACTATTTAACTTATTTTAATTTTGAAAGTGGCAAATTTTGTTCGACTCAAAATCTGGCGCCGTTTTCGGGGAGTGTCAAAGGTGTTGACGAAGTTTATTCGTGTTAAATTTTATGCTTGACTTTTGTATAATTTTTTTGGTTTTCCACTCGATGCATTGATGTTGTTTGTTGTTGATGAAAGATCGTAGGGGCCTTATAGGTGAATTTGCCCAATTTTTTAACAGCATCCAATGAGTAGGGAGACTGAGAACACTCTTTCTTTCCCCCGACAGGAATCAATCAGAAGCAACCCCATCCACCATGTCAAATATTCCACAATATGGTAGTCGAGGAACCAGAGGAAGAAGAGGAGGAACAAATGGAGGTCAAGTTAGAGAACACGACAACCGCACTATACCTCACGATCAACCGTACGACATGCCACCCGATGATGACATGCACGTGAGAGATCAACCAAACAATGCCCGGGATGAAAACCCAAAAATATTTGCTCTTATCAATAATCAGGAGTACAACCAGGACATGGAGTAGAGAGGACCCGAGATACTCGATGATGGAAACAACAGGGGGCCCCAACCCCAAGACAACCGCCGAATCATGATGATGGAGAATTTGATTGATCGTACACCACAACACTTCTAGAATTGAGAAGAATCCCGATCCTTCAATGCTTGGCAAACCAGGAGTTCGAGCATAACCACATTGGTAACGGAGGGCCCCATCCCTGAAACTACCAACGGAACTAAGAGTACAAGAACCGAGAGCGAGAACTAAATCGGTACCAAAACAGAGGAGAAGGGCGACATTATCGCGCTTGGCAGGACGAAAATGCCCAAAACAACATGTACGAGGAGGAGGATTGCGGGCATTATGATGATAATCAGTATTTTGGGAATATGAAAGATTACGGTGGAAGGAGAGACTACGGAGGATGTGCTAACTCTAGAGGGGGACGAGTCCCTCGATATCCGAATGAACACCGAAAAAGCGACCTTGTATGCATGACCATAGGTTCATTTAGCTCAGCTATAGTCTTAGGCCCCGCGACCCGAGACTATGAATTGAAGTCCAACCATGCAAACCAACTACCAATTTTCTAAAATATGCCAAATGAAGACCTGCTCGATTTCATTTGAGAGTTCTACGTGGTGGTATCTGGGATTCCAACAATGGGGCTAACTAAAGGGCAACTGAGAATGAGGTGCTTCTCGAGCACCCTGAAGGAAAAAGCGCAGCGGTGGCTTTTATCATTGCAACCGAACTCCCTAACCAACTAGAACTTGGTTTACAAGAAGTTTATAGGTAGGTTTTACTCGGCCCAAACGAGGGGAGAGAAATTACCAACTTCAAGCAAATAGACGGGGAATCATTCCACGAAGTGTGGGAGCATTACAAGGGAATACTCGCATGCCCATATAATAATAACAGTGCCAAAACGGTCAACAACTACTTCTATGAGGGCTTGTTGCCAATCTATAAGCAACAAGTGGAGGCGAAGGCCGATGATTTTGGAGACTTGACTGTAAGGGAAGCATGGGATTCTTTTGAACTAATGGGCGAGAAATTGCAACAAACGAACTCATGGACATGGAAAGTCAAAGTGAACGGAGTGTCAACTTCTCGAAAGGAGAATGATAAGATTGAGGAACTCACAAAACAAGTGGCATTGCTGAAAAATATGATGAATCGAGAGGTGGTGTCATCGCAACCGTCACATGAATTTTTTGGAATTTGTGGAGCATTCTGACATGGAGCTAATGCGTGTCAAGTGGCATTTGCCGAGGAAGAGGATGAAGAGGTGAACACCGTGCAAAACTTCCAGCCCAACAACAAATCGGGCGAAAAGTTCACCAAAAACCACGTCCCTTACTCCAACACATACAATCTAGGTCTCCGAGATCATCCGAACTTCAAGTACGGCCCGGGGAATCCTAATTACGTGCCAGTGCCTAAATAGATGGATCCTTAATACTTGGCACCACTTCCCCTAACCAAAAATCAAGGAGGCCCAAGTAATTACAATTCCTATCCAAACAAAGGCCAAGGGAACTATCAAAAATGCCCTCCGCAAGGGCAAACTCACTCAGGCCAACAAAAATACCAAGCTACGCAACGACAACAACAAACTCCACCTCCATTGAGTCCCAATGAAGAGTTGTGGTTGTGGCTACAACGGTAAGAGTGCAAAACTTTACACAACCGAGAAGAGGCTCTTCGCACCATCGAGGAGAATAATCGTACCAAGAAATAAATGGACAAGTTGGGTATGATGATGGGAAAGATCTCTGCCTATTTAGAAAAGCTCGGGACCGACCCCGTGAAGCTGCCTAGTCAACCCAAACAAGTAATGTCAATACATGTACTCCAAGGAGGAAACGAAGTTGATAATGGGGTCGAAGAGTTGGAGGAAGAAGAGGTTGAGGGCGATCCTATTTCAAAAGAAGAAGAAGCAAGTACCGACGTGCTGCTCTCGAACGGAAAAAAGGCGGAAATTGAGGGGATTCATAAATCCCCAAACAGATATGTTCCAGGTTCTATCACCGGGAACTTTCCATACCAGATAGCTGATGCAAGCAAGGAAGGCGCAACCAAGGCTTCCGACTGGATAACCCAGGAATCCATCCGGATGAACCACGGGTCCGACCAAATTGGATGGACAGAAGCATCATCTGGTCAAGAGTCTGACGGGATTGAAAGACAGGAGGAAACATTCGACCGGATGGACGAGAACTTCCGATCTAATAACAAGATAGTAGCTTCGTCTTACCGAACTGGTGGATGTAGTGTAATATTGGGTCTCCCCCTCCAGCAAGATAAAAAAAGGTATCCGGTCGGATACCATTCTTGAGCAAGGCAATCCCAGCCATTTCAAGCCGCAACGATTCATTAAATGTAACGCCCCGATTTTTCATAGCGAAAATATAAGTGGAAGCTTTCATAATTGATGAAAGTAATATGGGGGGCGTTACTTTAAATAACACCATTGAATAATTTATTAGATAAACAAATTATGACAAATAATTTGTATGAAATAATACCACATATATCTTTATAGAAAACAAATACATACAATATCATTTGACCATAACAAATAAAATAATAATAATAATAATAATAGTAATAATAATAATAATAATAATAATATATGACATTTTGTAATTAACGCTCGAATAAATCCAACATATATAAAATACGACTATCTAATCAAGTTTCGAATATAGAAATATATAAACTTTAAATTATATTTTATTGTCGTCGCCACCACCACGCTTCTGCTCGATTTCACTTAACCGGGAAAATGTTTGATGAAAAGGGATGAGTACACAACGACTCAGTGGAGATACCGTTCATAATTAATTTATTAATATAACATAGTATCATAGTAAAACATGGATAATAATTGTTCTGTGCAGTACGCTGGGACATTCCCAAGGATCCGTAGACCCCTGACCTATTTAAGGCCCCTAACCAATAGTTGTTCTGTGCTATCGCGCGACTCTATGTATACATAGTCAAATGCCCGAAGTCTATAATTGTATAATTGTCATGTAATCACAATAATCTATAATATATCGAGCAATTAATATGAACTTGAATTTAAAAAGATTTGAGTTAAATATCCCCACATTTAAAATGACGTTTGTGATCTTGAAATATGCAGATGACCGTGTTTGCAAATCATAAGTCTCAAAATCAATGCTCCTACATGAAAACGTAACTTAACTTATTATAGGAAATAGGGCTTTTAAAACTCGAAATAGGAATAATTGAAATAATTATCGGTCAAACCTTGAAATCAAGTTAAAGGGGCTGTTTTTGTAAAGCTCATATAGTTGGAGGGTTGAAAGAAGATAATATGAAAGGTCTGTGGGATGGAATGGAGTTTCTTGTAAGTTTGGGGGGCTGAATTTAGAGTTTGAATAAACTGGGGGCTCAATCGAAGAGGATTAAGAGTTATTGGGGCTAATTGGTGATATTCAAAAACTTGCTGGATTGAAAAGGGATTTTCAAACCTAAATCAATTTCCCGTCCCTTTTCCTCATTGTCTTCCCCATTTCTCTCCAAAATTAGAATCGGCCGAACCCATTTTCTCCTTTCTTCGATTGTCGACGACAGCGGCGGCATAGAGTAGCAACCGGTGAATCCTTCGCCCCAATTTCTTCTCCATTTCTTTCCAATCGGTATGATTTGCTCATTTATATATGGGAGACGTTTTTAATGTTCTTTGTGTTGTGTTGTGTGTGTTTGTTTTGGTGTGTTTAATAGAATGGTAAATTTTTATAGATTTATGAAACAGAGAAGTGAGATAAGGACTTCATATCCAAGCAACGAAAACAAAATGAAACTTGTTAGATTTGAAGACGGTAACAAAATGGCAAGCCTTTCGTTAGTTCGAGGGGGTAATTCTAGATTAAACGCATCAAAGAAGCTAGTTTTGAATGTTGGTGAAGATACATAATAGGATTTCACGTGATTAAGGAAACTTGTGAGGAAGATGCCTACAAAAAAAAATGCATAAGAACACCAAATCCGAACACATGAATAAGAACATTAAAATCATATATGAAATGAAAAACAAAAAAGTTGTAAACAAGGTAAAAGCCCTAATAAAAAACTGAAAGAAATAAAGAAAATTACCTTCGATTTAAATTAGTGAAGTCGCCGCTAATGATAATTGTCAAATTATTGTCTCCACTGCAAACAAGAATCGCTGGCAATTTTTCTCTCAAATCTCCAGAGCTTTAAGGTGGATGGGTGTGGGATTGTGTGCGTTCTCTTTTCCACAGATTTCGGGTGATGATTGGGTTAGGCAAATATGAACAGTCATTTATGAATAAGTAGGTGGGTACGGGTCAAATGGTTGGGCATGAAAAAATGATAAATAATGATATCAACCCCTATTTGTTAATTCTGTTGACACCTTACTGAGGTGTCAACTCCTTATGAATTCAAATTACACATGTCATTTTCTTATATGCCCAAAATCTTATGTGTCAATCTCTTAGCATTTCACATAAATTCATTCCTTTTATATTTTTTTGCCCAGGATATATAATAGTACTTTTTTCCATAATTTATTTTTAACTCTTTAATTCGTCCAGATTCATCCGTCTTCTTCTCTTTTCTTCATATGGAACCGAGAGTTGGGAATTCCGAATAATTAAAGAAAGACATAAAAAATCCCAATACATCTTCGTCCGTCTTTGGGAATTTATTTGCTTTTATTTCCCCAGATTCATCGATTTCTTCCATCTTTCGTAGAAAATTCCCAATACATCTTGGTTGCTTCTGAATACATCTTGTGATTTTCCCCATTAATCACTCAATGGTTAGTTTCTCGATTCTTCTGTTCACAATTTTCTTTCCTTTTTTTCGAGAATATGCTTATGTTGTAATTCAGATCTGTTGAATCTCATTTTTGGTAGATCTTTTTTATTTTTAATGTACCGATTTGGAGAATATTCCTTAATTTTTTGTTTTTGATTATATTGATGTAGTCCGTATTTTATTTGGTTGTGGGATTTTTTAGGACAAATCCTATTCTGAATCAAATTTAGAATTTCATTTTTTTAATTTCTGTAATGAAATTAAAGTTTGATTCTTTTTTTTTTAAAATAGAATTTCAAAAAAAATTTCCTTCGTTTCCAAGATTTTTTTTATTTTTGATATGTACTGAATTTGCTTCAATAATTGATATGCCTGTAGTGTTCTTTTCAAATTTATTATTTATGATAATGGAACCATTATCAATTGGATCACCAATCCTGAATTTTTAATATGCACTGAATTTTCTTTACACACATGGTGTACCAAATCAATTGGATCACCAATCCTGCACCCAGCAATGAAAAGTCTTACGCCGATTTGAAGAACACGCCTCGATCACTCCAGATGCACGGTTAATATACAACATAATGGTGCTATAAATTTCCCATGAATGAGCCTACAGGCTAAAAAACACAAGTAGAATGCGAATGCACATAAAACACACGACGGAAACTCAGCTATTACAACACCAGAATGCAAAATGTTCCTACTTGTGATGATTGTTAACGAGACCCCCACACCGCAAACAGAAGAAGCTGCTCCCGTCCGAGAACGCATCAAGC
This sequence comes from Phtheirospermum japonicum, assembly GCA_014905375.1. NCBI lineage: Eukaryota > Viridiplantae > Streptophyta > Magnoliopsida > Lamiales > Orobanchaceae > Phtheirospermum > Phtheirospermum japonicum. Next base: position 176,126 of record BMAC01000701.1, read on the forward strand.
ACGACCTTCTTTCTCCCTGTCTCAGCAAGAATGGACGTTCCTCGAGGATCAGGTTCATTGGGTGGTCATCGATCTTGTGTTGTAGCGATATTCTAGGTTGCAATGGTATGGCCTCAACAATTGCACATTCAGCAAACAGTGAATCTAACTCTTCAGCAGCAGAGTTATTTTGAACTTTATTAATGTACATCTCACGAGCACGATTTAGAGCTTGAGATACAGTCAATTTAGTAGGTAATACAAATAATTGGTAAATTTGATTTGATATAGTCAATTTAGTAGGTAATACAAATAATTGGTAATTATAAATATGCAGGTGAATTGATTGTAGAATAGGATATACCTCTAATACTCAACAAAATTAACATAAATGGTAAAAATTCTACGTAGAAACTTTGATAAAATATTATACGTGTATAAATATAATTTATTCTCCAATGATTGATTGATTAATTACATATTTATATTAAAAATGATTTGAATTAGGTACAATTGTACAAACTACCATATGCAAATTGTTGACTTTATGGTTACATTAAAGAAAAACGTGATTAAATATACAATTGATTAATCTACTCTAATTTCATATTAATTATTCAAACGATATTTATTACATATATAGAAGAACATGAATAATTAGATTTTGTGTAGTATAAAACTAAATCAATTCCTTCTATTTTGCACATGCATTTTATAAGATTCACCGCATTGATTTACACAAATAAATGTATATTTTTACTTTTTAAAAATTCAAAATTTTAAAAACTGAATAAAATAAACCACACATCGTACAATAACACCATATTTATATATAAAAGTTTTGTATTTATATGGAAGTATATTTATTCCACTTATAAAGAAAATAAAAAATTAGACAAAATATACGGTCTTTGAAATAAAAAATAAGTAAGTCATTTTCATCTATAAATTACACTATCATACTCATTTTATGAGATTAGATACCATAAAATTGGTAACTTCATGTATATATATAATTTTGTTGAGTAAATAAACTTAGTACATGTATTTCAAAGATTCTCAAAAAATTAATATATATGGTAAAAATCCTACGTTGAAATTTTGAAAAAGTATTATACGTGTATTAATTTCGGAAAAAATTGCACAACTAACAATATAATCTAAAAACACACCAAAATAGTCAATTAACATGAAAAAAATTAAACATAATAAAATAAGTGGTTAATATTTTACATAATATTGGTCAAACATTCATTTTCTTTTGTAATGAAACAAACATTTCCACATTTACATATATATTGTGTGTTAATATAACAATGCATTCCTTTCATGATTGTTTGTCATTATTTTATCATCTGATGAAGTTTAAAATATTATGATATCTAATTAATATATATATATATATACATCCAGTGTTTTGCATGAGCAATACAATAAATATCACGACTTATATTGGAATATTCTAATCTAACAATTCAAAATATTATGCCTATAAATAAAAATCAGAGTAATTCTTTCTTAGGTGTTTAAAAATATTATTGAGGATGACAACACTACATATAGGTAGAAAAATTATCGTAGTTATAAGTGTTTGTAAAATTTAATATTTGTGTACAATATAATATTCATTGAATATATATTACATATTGTATATAATAAATAAACACATTTTTTTATCTATTTATTTTTTGTCAATATATATCAACTTCGCATAATGAATTAAAATATTTATCTCTAATTAGTTAACATGATGTAGTTTCTGTAATTATTAATTTGATCCAACCAAGATTTAATTGATCCATTTGTATTGAATAGGTTCTTGTGGAGATAGAAGAATTGGTAACAATAACAAAGTTGATGGGAGAGTGAAGAAGATGATGAAGAGGTTACCAGACCATTTTAAATAGCGTGGAGTGATCTAATATGATGAACACTAAAACATAATAAATTGATTAAATTGATATACTAGTGATTTGATTTTATAATTCATATATTTGAAGTCTTTATCATATATGAGTATTAGAGGTGGATTGTGTAAGATATATTTTTTTTAATTATGTTGCCATGCTGATTGAGAGTAAAGGGGCGAAAAGGGTTGACAATATTCTTTTATGATTCACAAGTTGAATTTCCATGTCATATAATTTTTAGTATGCATGTTTATATTTTATTTTAGGAGTCTATTGCATTACTTAAAGATATATTTGCACTATTTTTAAAGTTTGATTTGAATGAACTGCATTTAAAGGAAGCCTTTTGGATTAATAGGCCGTAACGGAGAAAATTTTGAAATATTACACATCTTATATTTATATCTAATATTTTTTTTCATTGTATTAATTATTTACTTTCTAAAGTTAATAATTATTTTTGAGATATTTTACATTTTTATGCCTTTATTTAATATGCCCACGTAAAACACGGGTATTCAAACTAGTTATATTATAAGATCGTTATCACCTAAATATTTGTCCCTAATATTTAAGGGAGAATCCCATATGCTCCTAAAGGTAAAGTTTTTATCCCATATAATCCTATCAATTATTCACTTCCTACTTACTATAATTGCTCCATCAATCACTAGCCTACCCCTCACAATTAGTTTCACCAATTTATGTATTCCTCATAATCTCTCTCTCTCTCTCTCAAAATTATCCAGTATTAGATTTTCAAAAAAGAAAAAGAAAAAACATCCCGTGAATCTCGATTAATTGTTGTGTCTAAATGAGAATCTCTAAACACCTATTATACATTTCAAGCCCAAAATTTTTGAAAAATCTCCTCACCATTGTGTCTCCAACCCTTGATTCCAAACTACATAATTCGAAGAGTAAGGTTTACGATTTTCTTTTTTAATATAATTTAATCAAGATCTTTTCTTTCCTAATTCATAGGGAATAAGCATATATCCATACTACTTTGAGGGAGATGAAGAAATCAACCAAAAACTCAGTAAGATTCTCTTTGAATTTCATTTTCGTAGCATTTATAGTCTCCAAACACCGACTATATGATTAGTTTTGGATTGGCATGAAAAGTAATCTAAAAACATATATGTAATTTTGATATATTTCACGATTGAGTCATTTTTAGTTGATTTAATTGGGAAAAGCATCTAGGCAGTTTGGAATGAAGGATCGGTAGTATGAAATCAGTGTTAAATTATTTGATTATATAGTATCAATAGTATGGACTCAAGTTTTTGTTTCTTGGATTTTTTTGTGTAGTATTTAATTCATTATTTTCATTTTTATCTCTCTCTCTTTTTATTTGAGAAAACAATCGGGGTGGACCTGATTTTCATTTCATGGCCTTGTTTACTAAATTTGTGTCTAGTATGTAATTTAGTGTTTTCTTCGGGTGATTTCGTACTACTGTCGTATTGAGTTCTATGAAACAAATATTAGATTGTGTAGTTGTTGGAACTCTAATTTTGCATCATAATGATTTCATACTAAACAATCAGTTTTAGCAATGATTCATTCATAATAACTGGTAAGGTTTCCACTGTTGCTGAAAATCATAGAGTGGTATGAGATCTTAAGTTTTGTATTAGATAAATGTGATTATTTATATGTAGATGTTGGCAGTGATTCAAGTAATGGAGTTTAAATTACATAAGCAAATGTTAAGTTATAGTCGAATGATTTTTTCTCGTTCATATTAGATTGCAGATTACACAGTTAATTCCATACTAACAACCATATTCCATACTGTCTCAATTAAAATAACTAATATTTGTTTTCCTTGTAGTACATGAGTCCATTAATATGTTGTCTTAAATAGACACTTATGAAATGCATGCTAGTATGTATTTTTTTTTGCCCAAAACTTTTTATTTGGAGTTCTTTATAATTGTGTAGTATAGATTCCTATATGAATTCATACTACTTTGTCTAATGTTTCAAGCATCTAGTTATAAATATGTAATGTGCTACTTGTTACATATTTAATTTTCATAGTAGTTTTAACTGGATTCCCTAATGTGATATATAATCTCAAGCTAGTATAATACTTTACAAGAATTTCAAAGTAATTCAATCTGAACCCCAAACTGTAATATATAATTTCAAACCACCAAGTTATAATATTTCCCTTTTATTTGTGACATATATTTAATTTTAAACTGAAAATTTATAATGTGTTGTTGGATGACAATTATTCATGTCTTGTCTTAAGCATACATTAATGATATACATACTGGTAAGCACTTTCTGCCCAAAATTCGATCCTTTAAAGTAATAATTGTGTAGTATGAATTACAATACGAATTCATACTACTCTGTCTTATTTTTTGATTAGTAAGTATGTAATTACTCCTCAATATGAGTGATGTTGTTTGCAACTCCTCAATAAGTACTAGATACTAATAAATTGAATTATATACTATCCCTTCTAGTAGTCCAAAATTATTACAGTATGGAATTTGGTTATATGAACAAATTTTTAAAATTCACATTACAATAATTAAATGCATACTACTCAGTTAAATGTTATTTTTATGTTGAAAAGTTTGGAATTATTTTATATATTATTGAATCTCTGTTAACTAATGTGTCATTTTCAATTAATTTGCAGGCAGTTCAAGACTATCATGCCTAGCATACTGACAAGCACATGAAGGAAGTAGTGCAAAATGAAGATATGACTGACATAGTTCACTAAGATAAGGTCCAAAAATTCAAGGGTGAAATCGTTGAAGCAATTGTGATGACCAAGTAAAAGTGGCAGTCGTGGCTGTGAATAGAAAATATTCTTTGTGTATATTTTTGCATCAAATTAATGTTATTGTAATGATTGCGTTGGAATATTTTATGTTCATAGTAAATTATGTGGATATTGTAGTCTTTTTTCTTTACAAGTATATTACATAATTAGTAATAAATATTTTGTTCAATTATCTTGCGAAAAGTGGTGAATTAACATTGTCGGTTGGTGCATCCAATGTTGGATTCATTTTTAATAACTGCTCATGTACAACCATTTCATACTATTTGTTGGGATTCTGTTGCTATTGCAATTGAAGAATAAAAATACTTGTGAATATTTATTATTTGATCCATATCCCGACATAAGAAGTCAAACGGGAGCAATTGGTTTGTAAAAAAGTCAAGGGAGTTAGCATATTTGAAGAGAGAGATTGGAGTATAACTGTTATCTTACTATTTGTACATATGAGTATAATTGAGAAATTACATATTATATTATGTTATAATGGAATTGATATAACCTAAAGGAGAATATAAGAATTGAATGGATTATATAAAATATTATATTTTAAAAAGTGTATCTAATAGGAATTTTCTTATATTTTATTTAATTAAAAAATAACACGTTATCATTGAATTAGTGAATACCTGTCTGTCTATAGGTGACTACAATGCTACGAGGGAAAAGAAGTGCCCATCTATATTTTCCATCTTGTTTATTTTCTTTGTTGGACAACTTGCTAAGAAATTGCTTCCTTCTTTCTTCTTTCCATTTTTTTTTTCTTTTCTTTCCTTTTTCATATTCATATCTCCTTGTGGTTTTGTTTTGATAGTGCGAGTGCGGTCTTCAATTGCATACCGAGTAAATCATAAAGTTTAATGTTATAACGCTCAAATAATGTCATCATACGTATGGAGGTTATAAAAATTAATACGGAGGTTCTTAAAAATTAATTACTTCTTATCTTAACACACCGATGAAAAACAAACATTTATTGAAGGGCAACACTCTTGTTAGGCCGAACTAACGGATCATCCGTTAGGCCAAAATTTCATATCAATACATTACAGTGCAAAAATCAATACATTATAATAAAAAACCAATACATCATAGTAAAAAAATTACAGTACAAAAACTAATACATCATAGCACGGATCAGAGATTTATAAAAAACTAATACTTTACAGTAAAAAACCAATACATCACAGTATAAAAACTAATACATTATAGTATTGGGTCAGATGGCCTAATGAGTCATGACCCATTAATCTGGCCTAACACAAGTGTTTGCCTTTATTCAATAACTATTCTTTAGACATCTACAACCCTTTGTGGTCTTAATCAGCGAATTGCATAAGCGAAAGAAAATTTAGTTGGGTGGTTAAAATTAAGGGCAACACTCTTATTAGGGCGAATTAACAGATCATCCGTTAGATTACAATTTCATATCAATATATTATAGTGTAAAATTCAATACATTATAATAAACAACCAAAACATCATAATATAAATACATCACAATACAAAAAATCAATACATATAGCAAGGGTTAGAGATTTATGAAAAACTAATATTTTACAGTACAAAAACCAATGTCAGAAATTTATAAAAAACTAATACTTTACAGTATCGGGTCAGATGTCTAACTCCCTAGTGATTGCGTGAAGTTCTTTCTTTAGTCGATTGGGATATGTGGTACGATCATAAGAAAGAATCGCAGATCAATAGATCGGGGAAGGGAGATCCAACAGTCACACTGAAAGCATCCGAAATAGCTACAAGGGCAAAACAAGAGGTTACAAAGGAAGAACTCTAAGTTAGAATTGGTAGGCCGCTTCAAAGCGTATCGCTACCTTCTATAGTATAGTTTTACTAAACTTTATTAGGGGTGCTCGAGTCTACATAAGGAATGGTTCGCGCGGGAACTCGGGAGATTAAGAACTAGACTTTTAAGGCCACACAAGAAGGCCAGAGGTGGATGGATTTTTGGTGCAATCCCCAGGGAATRGAGACAATTAAATTTTACTAAAATAGTTTCATTAGCTCCCGAAGTATTATAAAATAAAATGAAATCGTAATATCTTTGAGGTATTTAAAAGAAATAGATTAAGAACTAGATTGTGTCGTTGCATTCACTTACAACTAGAAAGAACCACCAGTTTTTGGTGCAGCACCTGCATTTTGGTGTATGAATTCCCCCAAACAATGCGCTTAATTGCACTTCACGCTCCAATTTTTTGATGATTCCATTTTTCTTTCTTGGGCGAAACAGAGCATATCTCGATCGGGGGAGAGAACGGGAAAATCCCATATGACCCAATATATCTGACAAGGCGCACTATACGTCAARCCAAGATGCATCTTTCTCTCCAGGACTTCGAAGGAAAGGGAGGTCTGCACAAACATCTTTTGACGTGTCGAATATTTACTAAACTCTGGAACAATCGGTAAAGCTCAACTCTTCCTTAATAAGCTCTACAACAAAACTAATGACATTAGGAGGGACATATACTGTTACACAAAAGAAAGGCCTAAAAAGGCARCATTTTAACCTATATCACTCACACATGGGGCACCTCAAACTCAAATTTTCTATTGCTAAGATGTCACCATAACCCGTTAATCTGATATAACACAAGTGTTTGTCTAAAATTAAATATATTTAGGCAAGATCAAACTTATCTAGTTTTTCCAATAAAAGGGAAACAGATCTATAGGAAACTGAAAAGGCCAAGTTCACAAAAACATAAACAACTCATTAATTTGTGGATTATAATTTTAAATGGCGCTTTAAATCTTTTTGGACAATGGGGAAGGATCATCTGCAATCCGTGAATATACACGTAATGTCTAACTTAAGAAAATAAAGAGGACCAATTGGACGACACACGTCATTTGTTGGATAAAGTGTCGGCTTGTAGTTGTGTAAGATTGCTACTCCTTGAATTGTATATATCATGTGGTATGATCTATGAATTATGATGTATCATGCATTAAAGAAGCTAACTCGGCACCAACTTCGCGCAACAAGTAATAAATAATAAATTAATTAAGTGTTAATTATTTCTTTCTCCCCAAATTATTGAGTTTTTTATAATTCATCCACAAACTATTTATTTGTTCGAATACAAAACAACAAACATCCCGGTGTAGGGGGCAAACAGCAAATCGCGCGTAGTTTGTATAACAATTTTTCAATTATAATTGTTTGTATGGTAAATTGTGAAAAACGCAATAGTTTGGAGGACAAAAAATAATTATCCCATTAATTAATAATCTCCTCTTGAATGTGAAAATCTAGTAAGGTAAAAACTTTAAGCCAATAGATTAAGCAAGGGGCGAAAATGAAAATGTTTGAATAAGGGGCTCGAAAGAATTATATATTGATAGATTCATAAACTTGGGGGTATAGGTCTTCAATGTTGAAACCGACCATTCCACCCAACTGCCCGAAAGGTTTTCTGCCTGCTGGGGTAGTTTTTATAGGTTAGTTGAAATAACATGGTGATTTATTTAATAAAATTTTAAGTGAAAAATTGTGCGAGTGACTTGAGAATGAAAAAACCCATTCAATTTGCATGTTGAACACTTAGGTGGCGATTGGATATTCTTTCGTTCATTTTCGTTTCGTTTCACTAAAAAATTGTGAAAATAAAAATTTTAGGGAGATAAATTTTTTTGGTGAGATAGTGATTGGATATAAAATTATTTGTTAAAAAAGATTTGAATGGGGCCCACAATTTGTGTTGTTAGAATTAATGATAATGGAAAGATGATTGAGAGATAAAATAAATGTGTGGTAGAAAATTAATAATAATTAAGAAAAATAAAAAATAAATACTGAAAAATAATAATAATAATAATAATAAAAATAAAATTCGGATTGATAATCTTGTTTCTCATTACTACTCTCCGTCCCTTTCTCTCTCCTCTAACCTTTTCAAATTCGGATTAATAATCTATTTGATTTTCCTGCGATCTGGATGTAATCAAGAGAAGCCTCAATTGAAAATTCAAGAGAAAAAAAATAAAAGTAGACTTCTGCATTTGGATTGATTGTAGAATCAATTGACATCATTAGCGTCGAGTGAACATAAGAGGTCCAAGGCGCAAACGTCATTTGGCAAGATTCTAAACAACCTCTCCGCCGCGCCGGAATGTCCAGAAGAACAGCCCCGTCACCGCCAGGATGAAGAATTAGAAGGGCAAGTTTTGTTGGCGAACAGCCCCCACACCGTATTAAATAAGTATCATTAATTACCACAAGCCAATTTCTTTAAATGCACAGCATAATCAAAATTAGTGACCAATGCAAACCACCAAAATCGGTTAGATCTGCCATCATTGCCGCCATAGTCCGCTGCGAAGCCTGCGACAGCCACCCAATGCCCACCAACCTAGTTCACAATTTGGGCCTCATAAATAATTCCAGAGCTCGATTGTTTCTTTCTCAATTTAGGTGACAAATCAATTCTGTGAAACAAAATTGATGATGTAACAAAATTTTTTTTTTACGTTGTGAGTGATGGTGGAGAGCTTTTGAAGACATCCATTATTGATGGTGTTAGTGTGTTAGAGAAAGTCGAGAGAGAGAGAGAGAGTGTAAAAGAAAATAAAGAAAGAAATTATGATAAAAAATAGTTGTGTTTCTAGTTAGTGAGAAAAATAATATGAGTGATAAACATTCAGCTGTTGGGTGTCCCTTTTTTTTCTCTGACCGAGGGAAAACAAAAGTTTTCCATTTCCAATCGCACCCTTAGTCCATCCGTTTGAGAGTACTTTTAGCCGTTCGGGCGGGTCTCACTTGTTAATTGAGTTTGCGTGGGCAGTTTTGTTAAGAGTCACAACCCATACTGGCATACTAACTATAGAGAAATCTATGAAATCCGCCCTCACTTGTTAATTGAGTTTACGTGGCCAGTTTTGTGAAGACTCACTACCCATACTGGCATTTTAGCTATAGAAAAATCTATGAAATCCGTCCGTTGAGCACCCATACATATACTAAATAACTTGAAAGGTTGAGGAGGGGACAATCCCCCTTCGGTCGCCTAGTTTTAGACTCTCATATTCGAATCCTTTTATCACTAGGTCTTGCATGTTGCATAAACCTTAATCTAGGGGCGCAAACATGATTCAATGTGGAGCGGATCATACGAAAGTTTACAAAAAGTTATTGGTATGAGCTCTCATATAATTTTTATAAGTCAATGAATTTAAACAAATAAAATTAAGAATCAAAATTTAATATTAGCTAACAAAGTTGAGTTCGGCGATTTTTAACCGTCGTGAATTCATCAATAATAGAATCTATAACTATTTTATTAACTAGCTCCCTCTCAACAAAAATTGTCATACGGTCAACAAAAACTCATCATCCATTTACTAAAAAGATGATTTTTTTTTTTGGTGACAATCTTTTAGGTTATTTGAGCACTTAGGCTGACTTTTCAAGTATTTGGTAACCCAACATTTTTTTTTCTTTGGTAAAAGACCCATATATGGATCTTAAGACATAGGAATTTCTAGTATACGAATTTTTATGATTTTTATTGGGATATCAATATTCCTAAAATTTCCCATTCTCTCCAAAGAAATGTTACAAATAACTCTCCTCTACGTATATCCAATAAACTTTTATACAATCCGTGAAATTTACAAATCAATCCAATCAATTGGAATTGAATTTTACTTGCAATTTCATATGTTTAATTTTCCAACAATGGGTAACAATTTAACCATTTTATTTATTATTTTTGTCTAAATTCATAATTATTAAAAAGAGAAATACGTTTGGTTATTTGTCATATTTCAAATTGATAGCAAGTTGATCTTTTGCATATTTACAATGATTTGTTTTTATTGATTTGTGGTTGATATAAGTTTGATTAATACATAGAATAATAAACTTGGAACACAATCAATTAACAAACTAAAAACCCAAAAAGTTCAAACAGTGATTTGAAATAAAATTAAAAACAACCAAAAGTCAACAACTAACATACACAACTAATTGAGATCAAAACAAACCAAAAAAGCCCATAAAATGGCAAACACTTGTATTAGGCTTGATTGACGGGTTATGAACCGTTAGGCCATCTGACCCAAATACTATAATTTATTGATTTTTGTACTATGATATATTGGTTTTTTTACTCGAAAGTATTATTTTTTCATGAATCACTTACCGGTGCTATGATGTATTGATTTTTGTACTATGATATATTAATACTATGATGTATTAGATTTTTACTTTAATGTGTTGATTTTTGTACTATAATGGATTGGTATGAAATGATGACCTAATGGATTATCCGTTAGTCCGGCCTGACAAGAGTGTTGCCCTCATAAAATTGATGATTCTTGGAGCATACTTCACTGCTATGTTTTCTTCTCACCGTTGAAATTTTTTCTACAAAGCTAAATCAATGATAATATTATAATCAACTGGATGTATATTTGTTCTTCTTTATGAAGCCAGTTAAAAATCAACTAAATATTAACTTTTATGTAAGTAAATCCAAACTAAACACTACAAAAAACCAAATATTGGCGATTGATTATGCCGACGGTGATTAACCCGTTAGCAAATACCGATGGGTAGCCGACCGCCCCTATTGCCGACAGGAATCCGTGGTCTCCGCCTACTGGGGCAAAGCCAATCGATATCCCATAGGTAAATGACGCCATTCTAAGTGCTATTATTTACCAAGGGGTATGTCGTCAGGTAACGATGACATTTGCACCGACAAGTGCTACCCCTCAGTGGAGGTTCAATTTTCTGACGGACCACTGACGGTTTAGGATGCCGTCTGGTTATGACTGTTGACATCATTTTTAATTTTTAAAAAAACACCAACAAACAAGTTGTCATCCGTATACTTATATTTAAACGGGGCATTAGGGCTTCAAAAAAGTCACCCGCCGATCACCATCTCCTACAACCACCACTGCCCGCTACCACCATCAATAGCCACTAGCGCACGCCACCACTATCTTGCCACCGAAGACCACCATCACAAGCCACCACTATCTCACCACCGAAGACCACCATCACAATATACTAACGCAGACCAACCACCACCACCACCAGGACCACCACCAACAGCCATAAGCGCCCACCACCAATAGCCACCAACGCCCACCACCACCATTTCGCCGCCACCAACAGATTTTAGTTTTATTTTTAGGATCTTAAAGTGTCTATTCATGTATATTAGGATGGGGATCGTAGGTTCAATTGAGGATTTATTATGTTACTTGATTTGGAAATTTTAGAGGCTAGTGTCCGAGTCTAGCATTGATACCAAACTCTTTGATATAACTAGTGAGTTCATGGCCATTTAAAAAAAAAATTCTTTTTATTTGTTTAGAGTATCTTCATTAATATACAAATACTCTAAAAACTCTTATAGTCATGATCGAGGCCTTAATACATGTGATTTGTGACAATAATGCTGTCATTTTTTGACATCCTCTTGGCCATCTACGAATAAAGAGCTAACAAAAATAGAATAATCTCTAGTTAGCACCTTGGAGTCTATTATCATTTTCTTTATGCCGTGGCTAGGAATTGGGAGCTTCATTAGATGGATGTACACAAGGCCTTTTTTCATGGCGATCTCGATGAGGAAGTATACATGAAACTACCCCCGGGCTTCGCTTCCCCTGTTCTTGGTAAGGTGTGTCGTCTCCGGAAATCATTGTATGGTCTCCGCCAGACTCCTAGACAGTGGTTTGCTAAACTCTGTGCCGCATTGAAGACTCGGATGAGTTGTTATTCTATTGATGAGAGCAGAATTATTTATGTTGGTTGAATAAAGTGTTATAGGTGTAGGGATTTGTTCTTATGTTTTTTAAATAATTTAAACATCAAAGTTTCTTTCAGAGAAAAAACTTTAAAAAAGAAAACTTTGACGATAGGATGAAAGAAGCTTAAGTTTAAAAGGTTTGATTTATTCCAAGAAATGTAGTGGTTATGGGTGATTGGTTGGTTGGCCTATGTTATAAAGGCATTGGTTTACAAATTATCTTTGATTTTTCAGATGAGGAGAAGCAGATTATATGTTTAAAGTGTTTTAATGTTTAGAGATATTTAGGGTATTTTTGTACGTTTGTTGATATTATAGTCACTTTAATCTAAATGTTCATTAACTTACAAAAGAGCCTAGATTACAACCTTTAGAAAGCCCTGTTCGATTCAAAAATCACATGTTTTGCATTGTGCATAATGGAGATCTATTGCGAAGGTCAAGCTTATGGGGTAAGCATATTTTTTTTAATTGATTTGAATGTATACACGTTCTTACACAAAATTTATGACTAACAATGCATATATTCACTAGTACAAAAATAGGGATTCAAGAACAGGGATTTAAGAACGCCTCAGGAGGTGGCGTTCTTAAATGTCAGCCGGTGGTATTTTTGTAATAAAAGTGTCACATACGAGAACGTCTTTTCTAATGACGTTCTGGTATACTGGATATCCAGAACGTCGTTAAAAAGACATTCTTGTATGTTAGATATCGAGAACATCGTTAAAAAAGGCGTTCTGGTTTTTTGAAATATCAAGAACGTCTTTAGAACGACGTTCTCATATGTTAAATATCAAAAACGTCTTTTAAAATGTCGTTCTTGTATGTTCAATATTGAGAACGTCTTAAAAAAGACTTTCTGGTAGCATATTATTTTATGAATTAAAAAATATGTTAATAAAACTTTAATTTTGCCCTACTTCATCTCCTCTATCCATATCCCGTCGTCTCCAGATCCCCAATCCCCATCATCACGAAATCTACTTTGGCTTTTCCTCTATTCAGAGCCCCTCTTCGCCGTCATAATTTTCATCATAATCGTCACGTTGGCACCGTCATTCTGCACCATGGAATCGAACTTTCTAACACCGTCGGTGGCCAACGAGTTCGTCTATCTATTTCTGGACTTCAAGCCGGACATCGACTCGTAAATCGGAATCTCGTGGTACTCCAACATCGATTGCTTGCCGGAGGTGGTTAGGTTTTTGAATTTGGGCATGAAACCCTTCATCGCGTCGTCGCTAGGGCTAGAAATCGTCAGCCCGCTCTCCACGTTGCTCTCGAACATCTCCGTCGTGTTCGGATTCGCCAATAATGTTTCGGCGAACACCTTGCAGCCGTGAGCCGACATGAGTGCCGAGATGTTCCTCTGGTCCGAAGTCGGCGCCTCCGCCTCGGAGGAAGGGAGGATGACGGAGATGTTGTTAGGTCCTAATGATGGAGAATGCGGAAATGAACACAGTTCAAGGTATGCATCTGTGTAACTTTTAGTCATCTCTGCCTACAAACAATCATTTAGGTCCTCCCATTGCTTCATGTATTATACTATATATGGGTGACCATTATGCAATGATCAGAAATCCAATTTATAGATATGAGATAATACATGAAAATGTTGTCACTATGAAGAAGTTAAACGGACATATTTTGGAAATCTATTGTGCAACGCCTGATCTTGTATATGTTAAGTCTAATTTCCTTTCTATTTATTTATTCTTTATTTTGAGTTATTTCTGATGCACTTTAAGTCTTTATCAGGTGTAATGCTTCAATGTCTCGAAAACCAAAAATAAGGTGGCAATTGTACATTTTCAAGGGTGGTGAAGAACAAGAAAAATGGTCCGAGCTTCTTGAGCTTCATTGGCCCGAGCCTCTAGAAGTGTTCATTTTTTTAATTTTTTTTTTGCTTGGGATTGTGTATGTTGTGCCTTGTTTGTATTTGTAGATTTCAAATTCTGGCTCTTGTTTTTGTTCCTCCAATATGTGAAATTTGCCTTTGTTTACAGGTGATACAATTGATTATGTATTTTGATGTTTATTTATGGAGTATGGTGTGAAATACTATATAAGAACATATGTGACTGCATGGTGAAAATATTAAAATTGCAAAAACGTGTATGAGCCTGAGTATATTATTAAAGAAACCTATGTGTATCCTCAAGTTGCAAAAAATTAGGCATAATTGAAATCTGAAGCTTGTCTTGTGGAATTTTATTTGTTATTAAACTTTTTGGTGTCCATCCATATGAACATGTGCATCAAATTATTGTGTATAATCGTATGTGATTATGGGATTCACAATTGCATGGTTTAGTCTTTGCTGTGGCTACCTGATTCATTGGGTTCATCTCATGTACAAGGTCTTATAGTTAATATAGCTTCGGCTTTTCTCCAGTTACCACATATTATTTACATTGTAGTCCTTTGTTGATCCATTTGAATGCAGTACTGAGAATCGAGGGAAGCTTGTTGAAGAACTGACCATAGTTGATGCTATTGTTCTTACTTATGCATGTGATAGACCTGAAACTCTTGTGAGATTAAGTACTTATTGGCTTCCTGAACTTCGACGATTAGAGGTGTTTACTGAAAACCTATTACTCTTGATCTAACAGAAGTTCTGCCACTGTTCCCTTTAGCTTGGATAATTTATTACCTAGTTCTTGTTTAATGTTTTATTTTGCCTTTCAAATGCTGGATTGCACAAGCTCTTTGCTAGTTATCTTATAATTTATCTTTTTATAATTTGGTTATACATGTCTTGGCAGGTTCGAGTCCCTTTTATTGTGGTGGGTTGCATGGTAGATAAGAGAGGTGATCAACAGCCTGTTAGCCTGGAGCAAGTTATGTCACCAATAATGCAACAGTTTTGGGAATTGAGACTTGCATCGAATGTTCTGCTTTAAATCATATTCAGGTACTAATATCTGAAATTCAGTACAATAGGTTTAATTTTGGTATCTAAGAGACTGTCGAATGCATTAAATTTTCCCTGTGTAATAATCGTAAGCTTTTGTCAAGCAACTTCTCAACCTATATGGCTTTGTTGTTTACATATCTCAGTTACTTCTACTTTTTCCTTGTTGATACAAGGAAATGTTGCAATTATCGGATAATTGGTCCATGTCATGTCAATTGTCATAAGGTTTATGACTCTATCTGCTCATTATAGATCTGCATGCATTTGTTGTTTTAAAACTCTTTACTCCCTCTGCCCCAAAATAATTGTTGTTTAGCCCCTCTTTTTTGTCCCAAATTAATTTTTGTTCTAGGACAACAATTATTACCCTTATTGTTTCTAAATTATGTTATAATATCTTCAAAAATGAGTGTTAGAAATATAAAATTTTCTTAATTTGTGTTAAATCTCTAGAACGACAACTATTTTGTAAATTTTTTTATTACGTGTTTCCATCTATTAAAATTAAAACTGCTTAATTAACTTTGGTGTTTTCTTTTTGCAGATTCCCAAGGTATTCTACTATGCACAAAAGGCTGTGCTTCATCCAACTGCTCCACTATCCTGATTAGTTCAACCTGTTTCAGTTGTAGTTGCTTTGTTGTTATTTGTCAACATCAGTTTGTCAAAACTATGTCATATTCCCATTGTTTCATGTTTTGTTCACCTCAATTGAAGACATATATACATGTTCATTTATTGGACTTCGATTTTAGGTTTAGGTTGTATTTTTTATACATCAAGGCTTTTTCTGCTGCAGGAGGAAGCTATAAGATGCTACTTAGTTTTTGTAATGTCAGGATTAATATTTAGATGACCTCGTGGCATAAATTTTCAGATATTGGCTGCACTCCTGTAAGGACACAAGAATAGTTTTTCTTTTATATTAGTATACATATTTGAGTTAGCTTGAAAAGTAGACTTGAGTAATTTGTAATGTATTGTAGTTTAACAATTGGTCTAGTCCTATGTAGATGTTGATCTTTAGACTATTTTAGAAATAGTTTTTTGGAATAAAGTATCAGCTTATTTATGTAAGAACTTCTCTGAAATGTTTTTTACCATTTCCTGATCCCATCTCTGGATGGGACCCCTGGATGGAGTACACGGATTTCGACAGGGTGTTCATACTGGGGAGCAGCGCCGGGGCGAACATTGCGTACCACGTGGCGCTTCGGGCCCTGGATTTTGATATCAGGTATTTGAGGATCAGAGGGCTGCTTATGAATCAGGTTCTTTTCTTTTCTTCTCTTTGACAAAAAGTTTTGCTAGATTAATCTAATGAGATGCAATGCATACTTTGAAAGACCTCTCAATTAATTAATTAATGTAGAATTATATATACTTAAGCTATATAGTTTTTAGAAAAAACTTGTTGTTTTATAATTTCAAGTTGGAACTGTACTCATCTTTACAATTTTACCACTAATCATTGAAAAGATAAAAAAGAGACATAACTCTTTTGAAAAAGAGAAAAGTATTTTATATTTAGTTTCATTCCTTAAGTTTTTATACACAGATTTATAACTACTGTTGAGGATCGGAGAAAGTAATTATTACATTTTATTAATATTTTTACATATACCAACATAATATTTAAAATCCCACCCCTTACAAACACACACACACACACACACCACACGCACACACGCACACACACACCACACACACACACACACACACACACACATATATATATATATATATATATATATATATATATATATATTATATATATATATTATATATATAATATATATATAATATATATATATATATATATATATAACAATAAACTTGAAACCATCTTTTATAAAATAATAAAATTCAATCTCCACCTCCTAATGTTTATTGCCTGGATCTCTTTTTATGCGTTCCGTACGTAGTGCAGAATTACAGCTGGTCCTTCAGTTTCATAAACTTTTTCAAAGTTATTATAAAGTTTTTATATTCAATTGTCACTAAGTATCTTTAATGTAGTGATGCAACATTAAAAAAGTTCATCCATGGAAGGAGAAGAGGGAATACAAAACCCGCAGCTTGCGCTTGCGAACATGCTATTCTCGCTCACTCTAAATGACATCGAAAAGGTCCGCCTTCGAGGCGAGGTCTTCACATTAATCCTCACCAACGGTATATATTCATGTTCTCAATCGTTTCTTAGTTATATTCAATGTTATTAGCTTGTAAATGGTAATTATGATTTTGTATTTCATTTATTTTTCTCAATTTGGTTGCTGTAGGTATGGCTCCATTGTACGAAATCCTAGTTGCGAATAAGATTCTAGATTTGGATCCGAAGGCTCTTGAATCGATGCGTGCAAAGAACGATGACGAGTTAAATAAGCTCAAAGAGAAGTGAGTTTTACATTACATAAGCTAATTGATCTGTTAGTACCACATAACCAGTCGATTTAATATTTTTTGGAGATGCGTTGTGAGATTTATGGATTATAAACTGAGAAAGTTATTAGCTACTGAAGAATGTGACTTATGGCAATATGGTATTCCTCGTGTTGATTTTCTCTCATGCTTATGTTTCTTTTGATAAATTTTATCTAGGATTGTTGATGCAGAAGAGAATTTGGGTGAAAGTGAAGTTAGGGAAGCTAACTTAGCCTTATCCTTATTTTACATTTGAATTGGGGACAAGGTAGCACATAAATTTCAATTTTCCACAATTTCCATGTTATTTAGTAGATGAATTTACTTAAAACATTTAAACTCTCTTTGAAAATCCACCCTTGTCAGACTTTTTGAACTCCCTATACGATTGCAAATATAAATCATTTTTTACCGCTTTTGGTAAGTTCAAATATTTCTATTTACCCAAATCTACAAAATGTTATTTATATATATACATGTTTCAACGTTTTCCTGCTTTTGTTGTTCAAGCTGGTTTGACTGAGCATATTAAGCTGGATCGCTACTTGCACTCGCACTTTCGTTACTTCATGAGGGAGATAAGACCTGTAGTTTATTCCCAGTTTCTGGAATCCTACAAGAGTGTAACCATTGAAGCTATGGCTAGAGCATTTGGAGTTATTGTTGATTTTATTGATCTGTAAGTAGAATTAAAACTAAAATGTTATGTGTCTTAGACAATAAAGTATTTTCTTTATTTGGTCACAGGGAACTGTGTCGTTTTATCGCAGCAGGAAAGCTACATTGCAAGATAGACAAAGTTGCGGGTGTATTAGAAACCAATAGTCCTGATGGGAAAAATGCTCTTTACCAATCCGCCATCAAGGAGGGGGATTTCTTGTTGAACCGAATTCAGAAGCTGTCCCGTGTGATTGAACTTTGAGGTAGGGGTAACTATCCGGGTTTCTTGTTCTGCCAGCGAGAAATGCTGGTTGTCGACATTGTTTTTTTTTTTAATTTACCTGAACAAGTTCCCCTTTTCTAATTTGAGTCCCCTGGTATTTTTTATGTTTTCAAGTGTGACCCTACCGTATCCATTTTAACAAAGGTGATTACTAATCAGGTTTTAGGTACAAAATTCCAGAATAAGCTATTGGAAGTCATAGACGCTAGGTGGTGTCTACTTCCTGCTTGATTGTCGCAAAGTATTTTCCTTTTTTCTTATATATTATATATTTAACTTTCGATTTAAACAGTCAATTACCAGATTTTCTGGGTGGGACCTGCTCCTGCCCAAATGAAGGTGGATGTCTAGGATCTAATAAGGGCCCCTGGAATGATGAACAACTTATCAAGGTGCGAGAATTTAGAACTTTTTTTATTAGTTGCTGCACCAATATCCCATCTTTTCGTTCAATCTTATCCAACTCTACTTGCAGATGGTTCATGCTTTGCATGATGGTGAGGTAATTTATTCCAAAAATACTGAATCTGAAAGTAAGCTAATTGATTCTAAGGTAAATTGGTGGTTGTAGAATTTCAAATTCAATCTGATTTATATGAACGTAAGATGATACTAGATACATGTGAACTGATGATTTGCGTCACTCTGCATAGTGACAAAGGAGTGAAATTGTTCCAAATTCTCTTTGAAGCCCTTCTTATAATAATGTAAGAGAACTTGGTTATAATTTAAACATACTTGGGATAAATTACAAAAACTATCTATGTGGTTTAGTCTAATTTTAGAAAATGCCAGTTATGTTTTTTTAAATCACAAATACCCCCTTAAATTTGTCTGTATTTGACATATTAGGTGCAGTTTATAGAAAAATGTCAAGGAGGTATTATTAATAACAAACCTTATTAGTTTTGGCATCTGCTGTCTCAGGAAATTTGTTTAGAGTAATGGATCTAAGGTTTGGATTTGGATGGAATGATTATTTGGGGAAATGAATTCACTTGACCCCATTAATATGAATTTGAAATTTATTATATTATGATATTATCTAAGTAAATGGATTTTTTTTAAATGTTGTTTGTTTTCAGTTTACATGTTAGAAACTTTGAGATGTGAGTATTAATAGGGGGTTGGCCACATTTGTATCCTAATGTGTAGGCATTCTTTGGTGGGCATGGAGGCACAAAAGCTGTTGAGTTTGCAGCTGAGAACTTAGACAAGAACATTATAGAAGATAATTATCTCTATTTGCATGGTTGTTATTTTGCTTTCTTTGGATGTGTTTCTTGAATTATCGTGGTGTTTTTAAATAGATAATAAAATTGTAATATATATTTGTTGGCAAATGCTTTCATTTATTTTTTTTAAATTTTTTTACTACTTTCAAGAACGGTTATTCAAAAACCTGTTCTAGAAAGTATACTTTCCAGAACGTCCTTCATTAAGATGTTCTGGAAAGTATACTTTCCAGAACGTCCCTTTTTAAGGCGTTCTGGAATGTATACTTTCCAGAACGCCTATTTTTAGAGGCTTTCTGAAAAGTATACTTTTGAGAACGACTTAAAAAGGGACGTTCTGGAAAGTATACTTTCGAGAACGCCTTAAAATGGGACGTTTTGGAAAGTTATTTTCCAGAATGGGCGAAACCTGTAAAACCAACTTTCTAGAACGGCTGAATTTTTTTATAAACGTCTCTGAAAACCGTTCTTAAAAGTCTGACAATCAAGAACGCCTTGGTGAGGCATTCGTGATTGTTAGACTTTTAAGAACAGCTCCATACAGAACGCCTCAGCAGGGCGTTCTTAATCTGCAGAAATAGGCGTTCTTAAAAGCTGTTTCTGCACTAGTGTATTGTGAGGGGAAAAATATTTTTTGCAACCTGTACTATAGGCGTGTTCACGCTTTACAACCTCATGTTTTTTTTCGTTGTCAATTGCAACCTGTACTACACTTTTGCAACCTAAACTTTTTTTTTCACACTCTAGGTTGCAAAAATGTAGTATAGGTTGCAATTGACAACGAAAAAAACATGAGGTTGCAAAGCGTGAAAACGCCTATAGTACAGGTTGCAAAAAATATTTTTCCCTATTGTGAGGTCGTGAAAAACTTTGTTCCTAAATTTGGTAAAACTCTTTCAGAGTCTGGAGGATTCATGAGGCTCCAATGTGTTAAGATTCTTTACTTTTGAAAGAGTTTCATAATTCTCTTGAAAATTGTTTCTCTAATTTCTAATTTTCTTATCACGATGATGGATTAGATGTATTAGTCGGGACTACCAATGATTAGTTTTGGGATAGTTTACAAACACAGTATTTACATACATGTTAGAGAATATTTCATGATGTTTTGATTCTTAATTGTGCATAGACAATGTGATTTAATTGTATTTCGTGCATTTTGGCGTTATTACGTGTTTTGCTCATTTTGTTGGTTATTTATTGAATATTTAGCATAATTGAGATGCCACGATATTAAAGATAAGTGAATATTAGAGTTTCAAAGTGTTTAAATCATTTATATGGTGAAGAATCACGTGTAGAATTTCCATAAGTCAAGTATGCATGAAGAAAGAGCAACCAAACAAGATTTCACAAAAGATTCAAGTAGTTTTGGAAAACATGTTAATCAAATGCTTCTAATAATTACATCACTAAGAATCACAGTATAGATATATGGTTAGAAAGTCAATTGAGTTTTCTTTACAATGCTTTATACAGTTTATCATAATAAGTTATCGAAAGATTTATGATGCAAACCATGTGAGCTGTCATAGGTAGGGACCCGGCTAGTGGTCGCAAATTCGGTCGCTATTGTGCATCTTTATTATGCAAGAGGTAGCGAAGCTACTGACGGTCACTACCCAGTTCGCTAATGAGTCGAGAATGTTATAAAAATGCTAGTTTTGGCCTTTATGGGGTTGATTTGACTTAGACTTATAAATAGGAGGCTAAAAAACCATCCAAGAACATGAAAAAGAGTGGAGAAACACATAGAGTAATTAAGAGCTAGATTGAGAGAATAAGAAAAAGCTTGGGAATAAATACACGAAGAACATGAAGATCAAAGGTTCAAATCCATACAATCCTACGGTGATATCTTGTTTATTTAATTTTTTCTTATGAACATGAAGTGTTCGATGAGTTGCCTAAATAAATGTGTGAGTATGTCTAGATAATTTCATTATATGTTGGGGTTTGAGAATAATGAGTGACTGGGTTTTTAATCTTTCTTTCAATCGAGTATAATCTCTTTGCTATTTTATGTTTGAGTTCATCGTTGCATAATTTATTGAGGCCCTGTTATGCTTATATAATTGCAATTGATCGACAACCTTTCATAACTACTAGTTTTTTATGAATCAACAATCGAGATATGAGATTTATAAATTAGGCTTTCAAAAATAAAACACTCTAATGAATAAAACTTATAGGAGTGAGATTACGAGTGAAGTCTTTACAATATTTAAAACCTATTAGAGTTCAAAATGTGATTTCAAATAGAGACTTTGTTTCATACTTAGAATATATGGTAATCACTTCGTGAGGAGGATTAAACTACAATTATGATTAACTTATAAAATATCCCATTAATTCTTGGATGCCCATTATTAGCCATGATTGGGGCTTTGATTAATGTGAGGAAGGGCGAATTTACATTAATGGTTAATGATAAGAGCACCGTTTCTTCTATTTATAGAATGTCACGGTTTAGATTGATGAGGTTGACGAGTGTAAATTAGTACAAGATGTGGATACTTACGTATACAATAAGTTTCACCATCCAATGAAATCTCATACTATACTATATCTTTCTTCTTATGATGATTTTGATATCTCTAATGATACTTTGTATCAAAAATAAAGCGATATAGGTTTTTTTGTTTGGTGATTCGTGGGCGAATAACCAAGGTGATACGGCTCTTAGAAGTACATTTTAGTGTCGAAAGCATCGTCCACCTTTTAATTAAGTTGTTTTTGTACGTATTCTAACTCAAGTGATCAATTTTTTCTAAGCCTTGCCTTGATTTCATATAATTTTAATTTCACTGATCTTAATACTGTAAATTTTTGTATGCATTCTGAATTTATCTGAGAATCGATAAAGGGGATATAAATTT
>BMAC01000701.1:201547-240401 GCA_014905375.1 Phtheirospermum japonicum
AATGTTTGTAAATTTAAAACGTACCCTATCTTGCATTAGTGTAGTTGCATATTGGAATTTTTATCGCTTTAACTTATTTATGGATTTTTCTTTTAGGATTTAGAAGAGTCGAGTCATGTCCATTAGTATGGAAATCATTGGTTCAATTGAGGGTTTATTATGTTACTTGATTTGGAAATTCGGGAGTCTAGTGCCCAAGTCAAGGATTGGTAACAAACTCTTTGAACTTGTGAAGCCTTTGTGAATTCGCGTTTGTTGTGTTTATTTGACATAAACGGTGAGTTAATGGACAAGTAAAGTATTTATTTTAATATCTTGATATTATTTTCATTAATATTAAAATACTCTAAGACTTGACTTAGTCTTGATCGAGGCCTTACTGCGTGTGATTTGTGAAAATGATTCAGACAATTTTTATCACCCTATTAGCCATCTATGAATAAATAGATGCCATAAATAAAATAATCTTTAATTATCACATTTGAGTATATTATAACCTTTAGAAAGCCCCATTGGATTCAAAAATTACATGTATTTACCTTGTGCATAGTGGAGATCATTGGGAATGGCAAGCTTATGGAGTAAACATATTTTTTAACTGATTTGACCATATACATGTCCTTACACATGAGTGATGAGTGATATTGCATATATTGAGAGGACTTGAAAAACTTCCTTTATGAATTTGATAAATCTCGTTTGGATATTGGAGGGTCATGAGGCTCGGATGTAGCATTCTTTATTTTTGATGAGAGAAACATAATTTTCTTGTAAATTGCATCTTTGTTTTTTGATGCATTTGTCGGGACTACCAATGATTAAGATTTGTGGAGTTGATAAACACGATTTTACATGTATGGTAGAGCTTCTTTATTGAAGTTTAGATTATAAATTGTGCTTAAACAGTGTGATTTAATTGTATTTCGTGCATTTGGACATTGTTACGTGTTTTGCTTATTTTGCAGGCTATTTGCCGAATATTTAACATAAATGACAATATTAAATATAAGTGAAAATTTAAGGATAAAAAGTGTTTAGACCATTTATATGGTTAACAATCACGTTTAGTGTTTTCATAAGTCATGTATGCTCGAAGAAATAACAACCAGACAAGATTTCAAAGAAAATTCAAGAAGTTTCACAACACATATTTACCCAAATGCTTATAAATCTTGCATAAATAATAAAATTAAGATATGTAATATTTGGTTATAAAGGCAATTGAGTTATCTTTAAAATGATTTTTACGGTTTGTCATTCAAAGTTATATCGATAGAATTAAGATGAAAAATGTGCATTAGTCAACACTTCCATCATGCTATGAGCGGACAATTCCAAAGTTGCGACCGGGTTAGCGGTGGCTACCCAGGTCTCTAATGAGTCAATTAACGTTACAAAATAGCTATTTTTGGATTTTATGGGGGTAGATTTGACTTTTCATTGTTGCATAACTGATTGACGTCCTATTATGCTTATATAGTTGGAATTAATTAACAGCCTTTTATAACTATTAGTTTTGATGAATCAACAATCGAGAGATGAGGTTTATCAATTAGGCTTTCAAACATAATACAATCCAATCAATGAACCTGGGAGGCTTGAGATTATGAGTGAAGTCTTTTAAATCGTTAAAACCTTTTGGAGTTCTAATTTTCGAATGGAGACGTTGTTTCATACTTAAAATGTATGATTTAATCACTTTGGGAGGATAATTAAAATATAATTTTGATTAACTTATAATAAATTGAAACACAAACAATACGTGGTTGATTTAAAAGGACGAACACTGAAAGTTCATTTTGCCCCCAAACCCCGAAATATCTATTTATCATTTGAAAACCTCTATTCTTGCATCTTGTTATTTTTCTTGTTGAGTAGATATAATTCTCATTATATTTATTTTTGTTTATGTTCGTCATTGGGGATTATACAAGATCCAAATCATCTTTTATATCCGTATAAACAAAGCTAAATTATTTGTATTATATTACTTATTTAATTCCAAATCAATTTGGTCATTGTGGATATGACATTACTCATCGCGTACTATATTTATACCGTACACTTGCGATTAGATAAATTACATAAAATAAAAATAGTGAACATTAACTAAATAGTTAGAGTTTAACCTAATTTTTGAAATCAAGCCTAATTACTGTAATAATTAAAATTCAAACAAAATTTTTGTAAATTTTCTAATTAACCTCTAAGTGAACCCTAATTTTTGAAATATTTTCTAAGCAAACCCAAACTAAACCCAGTTTCCGAAAGCAACACCAATTATCTAATTGATTACAATGAAATCTTAATTTATAAAATGATTGCTAACCAACTCTAATTCAAATCTAATAGTCAACCGTAACCTAAATTAAACCATAATTCAAACATAATTGAACCTTAGTTCAAAATCTAAACCCTAATTCAGAATCTTAAAGAGTTAAAATTGAACCCTAATTTTTGGGTTAATTGCTAATTAAGCCAAAAAATAATCATAATTTTCAAAATAACCCAAAATTATCTAAATTAACATTTAAACAAAAAAAATGAAAGAAAGAAAAAGAAAAAAAAATAAATAATACATCACCTTGGTGGTGGTGGTGGTAGAGGCACGCGATGGTTTCTTATCACCTTGGTTATTGATCGATGATTTATTTGCCCTCTAATTTGAAATTGTTTTTGAGAAATTATCTCCGTAATAATACGGAGTCGATTGTAGAGCGGTAAGTTGAATCCCGAGTCGTGTCTCTCGAGGAAAGGCTGATCGGAAGCTATTTCGCATTTGATTTTCGTGATGTAAGATAAAACTAAAACTAACTATGCTAAATAAAGCGTAATTCACTTTGGTTTGGGTTTTTGAAAGCTAATCAACTAAGATAAGAATTAAAATTGATTTAAGTGAAAAAGATGAAAACGACGGTTGTTGCCGAGCACTTTGGTTTAGGGTGTTTGGTCCGTCTCCATGATCAATCGGTTTTTGCCGAGCACTTAATCCATGATTCGGGGCTGTCAATCCCAAATGTCCATCAATTATTGAGGTCGTCCACCCCGATTCTTGGGTTTGTCACTTATGATTCTCAACAAACTCTTATTAATGGCTCTAAATGGACTTAGACCCTAAACCCATAATCTCTAAACTAGTTCCATCAGTTGAAAATTAAAATAAATAAAACTTGAAGATTTATGAAGATTGAACACAATAACGTCATTTTAAAGTTTGAAATAAACTAAGGAGGGAAAATTGCTTTGAAAGCTACAAGCATAAGACAACAAACTATGAATCTTGACATGATTTCTAATGAAAATCAAGAAATTTCCTAATTTGGAAAAAAGCTTGAAGAACTCATAAGAGATTCAATGGGGTTTTTCCAAAAATAGTAAATGATGAACATGGAGAACATATATTGAAGAACAAACTCAACAACATAAGAAAAGATTTAGACATTTTAGAAATCATTAATCTACAACAATAATTAAAGAAAACAACAACAATTAACAACTAAGCAAGAAATCAAGAGGAATGAATTATCATTACCAAACAAAAAGATGCAAGAACCAAATCTCCAAGAGGTGTAAAGTCTTGAAGAATATACACACCAAAATACAATACAATTACATTGATGACTGAAACTAAACTAAAAATCTAAATCTAAGATAATGGAAAATGTGTTTTGAAGAGATTGGGACTTTGTCAATGTCCCCAACTAGACCAAATGAGGATTTTTTGTAGATAATGGGTGGGAAGCATATATGGGTCGATCAAGGTCAAAATGGTCCTTCTTTTTCGTCAAAATCACACAGCCTCAGCATTGCATTCGATCGACTGGAATGGCAGTCATTCGACTGCTTGGCTGCAGCATTCCGGAACCCTCACCCAGTTATTCGATCAGTTTCCGTGATCGATAGCCAAAAAGATATACGGAATAAGCCGTCGGTGTCTTCATATGAAATTTAGCTCTTTCTCTTGGATTTCATTTTGAATTTGATTTGTGTCGATTAGAAATTTCATCCTATATTTATTGTCTCCGCCCCAAAACCTGCCACAAGCGATGCCATGGCGCACTATCTTCACTTAAAGCTGTTATTTACCATTTATATCTTCATTATTTAGGATTGTTGTAAACACAAAAGTTCTAGAGATTTCTATCAGATTTCCAATGATATAAGGTGGAGGCAAATGGTAATATTTGGTTTGGAGATATGCTTGTATTACGACAACTGATATATCCACCGAGTGAATGCGTGAGACGACAATGAATATGGCCACATTTCTCATCGTTTTTGGTCGATCCTCGCACCAAAGATATGTTGAGGCTTGGAAATAAACTCCTAGGGTTTGAGTCATCTTCCGACCTCGTCCCGGGCCCACTTTGACCAGATTTGACCTTCAAAACAAAAACTAATTAAAAAACCTAAGAAAATATAAGAAAAACTACTAAAAACAATGAAAACACTACAAAACCTAAAATGATGCAAAATATGTCAAGTGAACTCCAGAACCACATAAATACAAGCAAATCACTCACAAATGAGCCGCAAAATTAACGTACAAAAATGTGCAAATCAACTACCCCACACTTAGAACAATTGCTTGTCCTCAAGAAAAAATACAATTAAGATATACAAATCTACCCACCGAATGAACTTAAAGCTAATTCACAAGTATAAGAGTTGAATGTATCAAACTGCTTTTTAGCTTGAACAAAATGACGACAAGGATGCGTTATGCTAAAAAGTTTAGATTAACTCCCGAAACCTAAAACTACTAGGTAACCCTCCCAAGTAGGTCCCCCTGTCCTTACCCCGGCTAAGGTCTATCCATGCTCGAGTTATTATTTGGCTCCCTACTAGCCCAATCATCTACGCTTTCTTTACAAAATTCTAAAGAGAAGAAAAGGAAGGGATGGAATGTGCAAGAGTCACAAAATTTATTACAAAGGTGCAACTATCAACCAATGACTATTGATGATAACTCTCTTTTTTTCTCTTTTTTTTTTTCTTTTTTTCTCTTTTTCTCTTTTTTTGTGTTTTTTATGTTATTTTTTTCTTTTTGATACAAACTTCGTATATTCACTACAATCGTGAGAATTTAAAACTCCAAGACTCATTAAAATTTGCGACCTACACTTCCTCGATAAGCATGCAGAGTTCAAAAAGTCTCCAAAAATAAAAGGAAAAAGTACCTAATTATCCTATAGAAAGCGTGTAAGAAAACGGGGCTAGTTGAGGCACTAGTTCTAATTTGAGCTCAAGGATAGCACGAAGCTAAGGCCAACAAACCAACAAGTTAAGCTACCTAAGTCCACTACATCCAATCGACAATCTAATCTCCCTAACCAAGTCATCAAAACCGCGTCACTTTGCCAAGGGTCCAAGCAAAAATAAATACAAATGGCTCAAATCAACTAATTATCACACAACAAGCATGCAAATCCCTAAAACTCCAAGGATTTCCCAACCACCCCACACTTAGAACCGAGCAACGACCCCGTTTCTCACTAAGCATAAAGGAAATGAGGTAAATAGTAGGGAAAGAGAGCACGCCCCTAGAGTCAATTTCGTGATGAAGAGCCGAGCACGTTCGTGGTCCATGGGCGGTCGAGGCAAGAAAAACCTACAAAACTAGGGGTTAGTGTTTTTTTAATATTGGGTTGCCTCCCAATAAGCGCTACTTTAACTTCTATAGCTCAACGATCTATACGAGCGATGCTATCTGGGATCTAAGAAGAGGTGGGATCGTGCCATGCCTTGGTGTTCTCTAGGAGAAACACCGGGTGACAAGAATCACCAAGGCGGGCAAGTAAAT
The DNA here is from genome assembly GCA_014905375.1 of Phtheirospermum japonicum. Taxonomy (NCBI): domain Eukaryota; kingdom Viridiplantae; phylum Streptophyta; class Magnoliopsida; order Lamiales; family Orobanchaceae; genus Phtheirospermum; species Phtheirospermum japonicum. The sequence continues at coordinate 207,351 of BMAC01000701.1, forward strand.
CAATCCGGAAGATCAAAATAACAAAAGTGAGGTCTTGCTTCGGAGGTCAGAAGAGGGAGTGGTCGACCACCAAGACTTGATCGTCATAAAATGGGTCAACATATTCCTATGTCTCCCCGACCGTCATCTCCTCACTCTTAACATTAGAAGTAGCCATAGTCGATCACAAGAGAGTAGGATTGAATGCATCCCCCACTACCTCTTCAACCTCCTCTTGTTCAAGTAGACATAAGGCATCGGGAGGTGGTAAAAGAGGCTCGACTATATCCACATCCTCCAAAACCGGCACAACTTCATCATCCTCACGAAGAGCAACTGAGCTTAACACTCCAAGTGCCGTTAGAATCCCCAAAGGAGACTCCCCCACACATTCCTCTACAACATCTTTAAAAAGCGCGAGAGGGGTAACGCCGACTTCTGACCCTTTCTTCTCACCCACCAACTCCACCTCCTTGCACACCTCTTTCAAAATATCGCCAAACCTTGAATTGCCATCAACAATGTGGGATCCACCACATCAAAGATGGGCATCTCATCAAGACAAGGTTGTTTTAGCTCGTCCACATCGTTGGAAATTTGCTCTATTTGAGTCTCCATGCGAGAAAGGTGTTCATATAATTATCAAACCGCATCCACGAGTTCGGCTAAAAGAGATTCTAAGTCTGGGGGTAGGGACATAGAAAAATCTTGAGAAACTATGGTGTAAGGATCATCGCTCGAAGTATATGAACTTGAGGTGGGTAGGTTGTAAAAGTCATAGCTCGAATAATAGGAATCATGGATTGGTGGAGCATACGAGTCAAAGCTCGGGTAAGAAGAAGGCGGGGCGAGTGGAGCATATGAATCGTCAAAACCCGAATCATAAAAATCACGAGGCGGTGCATAAGGATCCATGCTCGGATTATAGCAATGTGGAACTGGTGGGGAATATGAAGGGCTTGGGACAGAGTAATCAAAAGGATGGGCCCATTCTCGACCGCTCGGAGCATACGAGTCATCATGAGATAGAGGAACTCAATAATTAGAAGGTGGATCATATGGGTCATCATAAATCAAGGAAAACCGATAGATTGGAGGAGTGGTGTACGAATTGGGTTAATCCGGAGTTTGGATATAAGGGTCATCATATGGCAAACTAGCTCGGTAGTTTTCCATCTTCAGTGGGATTAATCTCGGATCTTCAAAGATGCGGGTTGAGATTTTCAATGTAGCTACAAATCACAACACTCAACAACCGAGATTAAACGTACCGGCGAGAAATAAGACAATTCAAATTATACAATAAACAGACATGAAAAGAAAACACAAAAATGCACGACCTTTAGCCTTCCCCGGCAACGGCGCCAGAAACTGATCGGTGAATTCTTAGCACTCTAATTTGAAATTGGTTTTGAGAAATCATCTCCGTAATAATAAGGAGTAGATTGTAGAGCGGTAAGTTGAATCCCGAGTCGTGTCTCTCGAGGAAAGGCTGATCGGAAGCTATTTCGCGTTTGATTTTCGTGATGTAAGATAAAACTAAACTAACTATGCTAAATAAAGCGTAATTCACTTTGGTTTGGGTTTTTGAAAGCTAATCAACTAAGATAAGAATTAAAATTGATTTAAGTGAAAAAGATGAAAAATGAGGGTTTAGGTTGTTTGGTCCGTCTCCACGATCAATCGGTTTTTTCCGAGAACTTAATTCATGATTCGGTGTTGTCAATCCCAAATGTCTATCAAGTATTGGGGTCGTCAATCCCAATTCTTAGTTTTGTCAATTCGGAGTCTCAACAAACTCCGATTAATGGCTCTAAACAAACCTAGACCCAAAATCCATAATTTCCAAACTAGCTGCATCAATTGAAAATTAAAATAATTAAAACTTGAAGATTTATGAAGCTTGAAAACAATAACATCATTTTAAAGATTGAAATAAACTAAGGAGGGAAAGTTGCTTTAAAAGCTACAAGCATAAGACAACAAACTATGAATCTTGACATGATTTCTAATGTAAATTAAGAAATTTCCTAATTTGGCAAAAAGCTTGAAGAACTCATAAGAGCTTCAGTGGGGTTTTGCAAAAAATAGTAAACGATGAAAATGAAGAACATGAAATGAAGAACAAATTCAACAATATAATAAAAGCTTTAGACATTTTAGAAATCATTAATCTACAATAATACTTAAAGAAAACAACAACAATTAACAACTACAAAGCAAGAAATCAAGAGGAATGAAATATCATTACCAAACCAAAAGATGCAAGAACCAAATATTTAAGAGGTGTCAAGTATTGAAGAATATCCACACTAAGTAACACTAAAATCACATTGACGATTGAAACTAAACTAAAAATCTAAATCTAAGAAAATGGAAAATGGGTTTTGAAGAGATGGGGACTTTGTTAAGGTCCCCAACTAGCCAAAATGAGGATTTTTTTTCTGTGGATAATGGGTGGGAAGCATATATGTGTCGATAAAGGGAGAAATGGTCTTTTTTTCCCAAAAAAATCACACAACCTCAGCGTTGCAGCCAATTGACTGGCATGGCAGTCGGTCGACTGCTTGGCTGCAGCATTCCGGAACCCTCACTCAGTCAGTCGATCAATTTCAGTGATCGATAGCCAGAAAAATGAATGGAATCAGCCATTGGTGTCTTCTTATAAAATATAGCACTTCCTCTTGGATTTCATTTGGAATTTGATTTGTGTTGATTGAAATCTTCTTCCGAGAGTTATTGGCTTTGCCCCAAAACCTTCCACAATTTAGGCCATGGCGCACTGTCTCCACTTAAAGATACTTTTTTCCATTTTTAGCTTCTTAATTTGAGATTATTGTAAACACAAAATTTTCAGAGATTTCTCTAAGATTTCGAATGATATAAGGTAGAGGAAAATGGAACTAGTGGTTTTGGAGTTATGCTTTTATTACGACAACTGATATATCAACCGAGCGAATGCGTGAGACAACAATGAATATGGCCACATTTCTCTTTGTTTCCGGTCGATCCTCGCACCAAAGATATGTAGAGGCTTTGAAATGAATTCCTAGGGTTTGAATCATCTTCCGACCTCATCCCGGGCCCACTTTGACCAAAGTTAACCTTCAAAACAAAAACTAATAAAAAAACCCTAAGAAAATATACGAAAAACTACTAAAAACAAAGAAAACACTACAAAACCTAAAATGATGCAAAATATGTTAAGTGAACTCTAGAACCACATAAATACAAGTAAATCACACACAAATGAGCCGCAAAAGTAATGTAAAAAAACGTACAAAAATGTGCAAATCAGTTATTCACCCACGAATCATCAAATGCAAAACCTACATCACTTTCTTCTTATAACAAAGTATCATTAAAGATGTCAAAATCATAATAATAATAAAGAGATGTTATAGTATGAGATTTCATGGGAGGAGGAGATATATTATAAACACAATTATCCACATCTTGTACTTACACTCGTCAACCTCATCAATCTCAAGTAACTTAATTATTAAATAGAAAACACGGTGCTCTCGTCGTTTACCTTTAATGTAAGTCCCCCATCCTAACATGTATCAGCGCTCCACTCACGGATAAAAATGTGCGTCAAAGATTTAATGTGATATTTTTATAAGTCAATAATAATTGTACTTTAATACTCTTGTCGAGTGGTTTAAACAGTGTATTCTAAGTACAAAACAATCACATTTCGAACTCCGAAAGGTTTTAAAGATTTAAAAGACTTCACTCTATATTATACCACGTTGGTATTATTCATTAGAATGTTTTAATTTCGAAAACCTCGCTGATAAATCTCATCTTTCGATTGTTGATCATAAAACTAGTAGTTATAAGAGGTTATCAATAAATTACAACTATATAAGAATAATAGGGCATCAATAAATTATGTAACGATGAAATCAAACATAAAAGTATCAAATATATCATACTCAAATGAAAGAAATATTGAAACATCAACCATTCTTTGTTATAAAACCCCAGAATATAATGAGTTTAGCTTACATAATTAAACATTTATCTAAGTAATTCATCAAACACTTCATTTTCATAAAGAAAAATGAAATAAATAAGGCAGAACTGTATGATTGTATTGGATCCTTTGATCTTCATGTTCTTCATGTTTTCCTTCCCAAGCTTTCTCTTCTTATCTCAATCTAAATCTTATTTACTCTCTTTGTGTTTCTCCACACTTCTTCATGTTCATGATGGTTTTTCAACCTCCTATTTATAATTCTAAGTCGAATATACCCCAATATATTCTAAAACAACTTTTCTTAATTCTTGACTCATTAGCAACCTGGATAGCAACCTCTAACTGGGTCACTACCTTTTCTTTGAAATACAACGCACAGTAGTGACCGAATTCGTGACCTCTAACTGACCTATGAAAGTTTGCACAGTTTTCATCATAAAATACTAGATATACCTTTGAATGACAAATCATAAAAGAATTGTAAAGACAACTTAATTGTCTTTCTAACATATATTATCTATTTTAATATTCTTAGTGATGTCAGAGTTATAAACATTTTAGTAACCATGTGTTGTGCAACTTCTATAATCTTTTTTGAAATCTTCTCTTGTTGGTCTTTCATCGCACATACTTGACATACGAAGATCCTAAACATGATTCTTCACCATATAAATGGTCTGAACACTTTTTAAACTCCAATATTAACTTCTCTTTAATATTCTGTCATCTCAATTATACTATATTTTGTAAATAACCTACAAAACGAGCAAAATACGTAATAATGTCCAATTGCATGAAATACAATTAAATCAAGTTGTTTATGCAAAATTTATAATCAAAACCTCATAAAATAAGCTCTAATATGCATGTTAAAACCGTGTTTACCAACTCCCCAAAACTTAATCATTGGTAGTCCCGACCAATGCATCTTATCTATCATCGTGCTAAGGAAATCAGAAATAAAAGATACAAGTTATAAGAAAATTAATAATAAATCCTAGATCCGAGCCTCATGAATACGCCAAAATCCTAACGAAATTTACCAAATTCATAAATGAAGTTGTTCAAGGCCTCATAATATATGCAATATCACTCATCACTTGTGTGTAAGGACGTATATACACTCAAATCAATTAAAAAATATGCTTAGTCCATAAGCTTGCCCTTCGCAATAGATCTCCACCGTGCACAAGGAAAATACATGTGATTTGTGAATCAGATAGGACTAACTAAATATTTTAATGTAGGCTCTTTAGTAAGGTAAGGAACATTTGGATAAAGGTACAATAATATGAACAAACGTACAAAAATACCATGAATATCGCTAAACATTAAAACACTTAATCTTATGATATGCTTTACCTCGTCCGAAAAACCCAAAATAGTTTGTAAACCAAAACATTTATAACATAGGACAACAAACGAATCACCCCTAACCACTACATTCTTGCAATAAATCAAAACCCCAAGTTCAAACTCCCTCTGTACTATCTGATAGAGTCGATCCGTCTTGATGATGAATTCCACGATAACAAGAAATAGAAATTAATCGTTCGATCCAATCGTCAAAGTTATTTTTTTTCCTTTTTACCTTTTTTCTGAAAGAACCTTTGATGTTTAAATTATTTACAAAACACGAGAATGAATCCCCACACTAATAACATCTTATTCTACAAATACAAACAATTCTACTCTCATGAAAAAAATAAAAAATAACTCATACTCACTTTTTCCGAGAGCGTAAAATATAACAAAAATAAATTGTAATTATGTGGCTACAAAAGAAAATGATAATAGGATCAAAGTTTCTAAATAGATATTATTTTATATGTTGTAGATATTTGTTTATTGATTGCTAAGAGGGTGTCTAAAATAGCCTGGATGATTTTCACAAATCACATGCATTAAGACCTCGACCAAGACTAAGGCAAGTTCTAGAGAATTTTCATATTAACGAAGATACTCTCAAGTCATATATATAAAAAATATATGGCCATGAACTCACTAGGTAAGTCAAATGAATACAACAATCCCAAACTCACAAAGGATTAACATATTAAAAGAGTTTGCTATCAATCCTCGATTCAAAAACTAGACTCTGAAATTTCCAAATTAAGTAAAATAATAACCCCTTAGACATGAACCTATGATTTCCATCCTATTAGACATGAATCGAATCTTCTAAAATCCTAAAAATAAAACTTAAATCCATAAACATGGTAAAGCGATAAAAATTCTAACATGCAACTACATGAATGCTAGATAGGGTATGTTTCTAATTTCACTAACATCACCTACTCAATCTAAATCAAAAGTATATGCAATCAATCCAAGGCATAGAAAGTTTGAGAACTTGAGTTAGAATACGTACAAAAACACCTTAATAAAAAGATGGATAATGCTTTAGGTTCCAAAATGTACTTCCAAGCACCTTATCACCATGGTTATTTTCCCACGAATTGCAAAATGCAAAACCTACATAGCTTTGTTCTTGAAACAAAGTATCATTAGAGATATCAAAATCATTATAAGAAGAAAGAGATGATATAGTATGATATTTCATAGAAGGAGGAGATTTATTATAAACACAATTATCCATATCTTGTACAAACTTACACCTCTCAACCTCATCAATCTCAAACCATGACTTTATATAAATAGAAAATATGGCGCTCTCATCATTCACCCTTAGTTTGAGTTTTCCCTTCCTCATATTGATCAACGCTCCACTAGTGGCTAAAAATTGGCATCTAAGAATGAACGGGATATTTTTTAAGTCAATCACAATTTTAATTTAATCCTCCTCTCGAAATGATTAAACTGTAGATTCTAAGTATGAACAGCGTCTCCATTCAAAATCACATTTAGAACTCCAAAAGGTTTTAAATATTTAGAAGACTTAACTCATAATCAAAATCCTCTTGCTTTTATTCATTAGAATGGTTTATGTTTGAAATTCTAATTGATAAATCTCATCTCTCTATATTGATTCATCAAAAATAGTAGTTATAAAAATTTGTCAACCAATTTCAACTATATAAGCATAATAGGGCACCAATCAATTATACAACAATAAAAATTAAATATAAAATTAACAAGGAGATCATACTCAATTGAAAGAAAGATTAATACATCAATTATTAATTATTTCCAAACCCTAGAATAGAATGAATTTAGTTGTATATAATCAAGTATTTATCTAGTCAATTCATCGAACACTTCATGTTCATAAAGAAAACTGAGATAAACAAGATAGAACCATAGGAATGTATTGATTGGGTCCCTTGATCTTCACGTTATACGTGTTTTCCTTCCCAAACTTGCTCTTATTCTCTCAATATAGCTCTTAATCACTCTTTATGTGTTTCTCTACTCTTATTCATATTCCTGAATGGTTTTTAAGCCTCCTACTTATAAGTCTAAGTCAAATGTACCCCATAAAGTCCGAAAATAAAATTTTTGTAATATTTCCTGACTCATTAGAGACCTGGGTTGAAAACACTAACCGGGTTGATACATTTTGCTTGAAAACAAACACACAGTAGTGACCGAATTCGTGACCACTAACTGGGTCGCTACATATGATAGCTCGCACGATTCTCATCATAACTCTCTCGATACAACTCTGAATGAAAATTGTAAAAAGCATTGTAAAGAAAAATCAATTATGTTTATATAAAAACATTCTAAATATAAATATTATAGTTTATTTAAGAGTTATAAGAATCTCAGTACCCATGTGTTGCGAAACATTTGAATCTTTTGTGAAATCTTGTCTAGTTGTTATTTTTTCATGCATATTGGACTTACGTAACTCCTAAATTTGATTCTTAATCATATAAATCGTCTAAACACTTTTTAGACTCCAATGTCAGTTCTCTTTAATATTGTGGAATCTCAATTATGCTAAACATCTTGTAAATAACCTACAAAACGAGCAAAGCATGTAATAACGTCCAAATACACAAAATATAACTAAATCTTGTTGTTAATGCCTAATTTATAATCAAAACCTCATGAAATGATATCTAATATGCATGCAAAAATTTATCAATTAACAAAGTTTATTTTCAAAAACTAGGATTAAGTTTGAGGTTAATTATGGATCATTTTAAAAAATTAAGCTGAATTACAATTATTTTGTTAATTAGGGCTATTTTCAGAAACTATGATTAATTTAGAGGTTAATTAGTGATTATTTATTAAATGTGGTTTCAAGTTTAATTATTTAGCTGATTAGGGTTTCTTTTGAAAAGTAAAATTAATTTGGAGTTTAATTGGAATTTTATGGCCAAATTAGGAATTGTTTACATAACTATGATTAATTATAGTTAGTTTTATTAATGATGTTTTTTTTTACTATACCATGACCTCATGTAATATTCTTAAATTATTTTTTGCCATTTATTTGTATGAGTGTTTGTAGACTTATGTTTTGCAATTGCTTGAGTTTGTGATTATACTAGGTATTGTGATGTGTTGGTGTTGTGGCGATGTTGGTGATGACGTGGTGTATAGCATTGTATAGGAGGTTTTGTCCCTCTAATAGTGGAGTTAAAAAGTTTTGAAATGTGTTGGTGGTTTTGAAATGATGTGGTGATCGGTGAATGCTGTGTTTATGTTTTGAATTGTGAGTTTGAATATTGTGTAACATGTTAAATTATTAATAATTCATTGATTATCGATAGTTTGATTATTTCTTTCTTTCCACACTCAGAAACCATACCTTACACCCTATTTAGGATTTATTATCAAAAAGAGAGTTTGATACTTAATTCTAAATTACCCACATATTTGGGTAGTTTGAGAATGTGATTGTAATGTGATTATCTTAATACGTATATGTTTTCTGGGCTTTTAAATTCTAGTTTCTATCTCTTATTTGTTCTTGGGTGCACTGCAATATATGTGTACTTACAGAACTAAAGTGGTTAGGAGACCAGAGGGCGTACACCCTAACTAAGCCACATTACCCCCTGTGAGATAAAACTACGGATGTAGAGTTCTTAAAACAAGAAATTGTCATGATAGAGCAGAGGCCGAGGTGTCGACCTAATGTAGATGAGCTCCCACTTGACGCCTTTTTATCACTCTAAATAAGATCATAAATCTTACAGGAAAACTTAAAGATCTCTTAAATCCCACTTTGTATTGGAGAGTTCGACCAAGACTCACACCTCATTCCTTACCAAAACCTAATAGATATCCACAACACATGAGACGTGGCTCATTGCCAAATGTTCTCCCTGACTCTGGATGAATGCCCACTCCATTGGTATCGAAAGCCGCCCAGGGACTCAATTCGTTCGTGGCCCCAGCTAAGGATAGCATTTCGTACCTACTTCATGTCTGCCAAAGCAAGTACCCCCCTTATGAGAAAATCTCTAGAATTTTCTAACAATTAAACAAGTCGCTCAAAATATACATCACATCATTCCTGAAAGTAATGACAGAATGCAAAACTTGCTCAAAAGATTCAAAAATCATATACAGACAAGCAAGTTTATTAGAAAACTTATTCTTCAAGTGACTCTATAACACATAAATGCCCAGGACATTCAAGGTTTTCCTATTGATGGCAGTAGCACATATCTCACTGATTAGTTTAACACACCACCCCTAATTAATTTTGGCGAGAAGAAGGCATCGAGTAGGATGCAAACTGAAAAGGGACAAGCAATGTCGACACTTAAATTAAGAAAGACCATGATGGAAAGAAACGCCGAGATAATGGCACAATATTAGTTGGTGTACTCGGTCACAGCGAACAAAGTCAATAGGTAAATCAAGGACCTCAATCTATTACTTTCCCCTAGACCACTCAAAAAACATATGTCATAGCTGGACAAGAAGCATTTTGTGATTGTCACAACTCGGTGGGTCATACCAAAAAAGAGTGTCAAAACCTGGTAAAAGCTCTAATCAAAATCTATCATGACGGGAACATCCGGCACTATACTAAGAACTCGACTAGATCATATAAAAGACCCAACAACCACATGCTACCGCCACCACCACCAGTACATACAAGGGCAGCAAGAAATCTTGATTTTGATCAACACCATCTAGGTAGAAGAAAACGCGATCCAAGAATGAAAGGAAAATCCTGCTACGAGAAGTACAAACAACCTATTAAAGAGTGAAGGTGTTCGATATGAGGATTTATTAAGAAGAGAGCAAGATAAAAGTTTACTTTTTCAAGAATCAGACGTGCTTCAACTCCTCAACCCACACTCAAACACCCTGATTATCACAGAGTGCATCCTAGGAATCAAGGTGCATAAGATCATGGTCGGTTTAGGGGCGAACTAGAGCCTAATATATTAGCATGCCCTAAAGAGGATGAAATTAAGTGCAGAAAGAAATACATCAAACCATTCAACGATAGAATAGGAGGATTAGGAGGAGCCTCGGTAATGACCATAGGGAGATAGACATATTGATAGAGTTCAGAACAGGATTAGAAAAGAAGACAATAGTTCTCACATTTTAAATCATTACTGTGCATAGTGAGTAGAACGCCCTAGAAGGGAGACCAATGTTGTATGATCTAAAAGGTGCATTACCAGCTTACCACTATTGAATCAAGTTCCCAAGAGAATATGGAGAAGGCAAATACTATGCAGATCAAATTATGTCCAAAGTGTGTGACCTAACACTAAGGCTTAGGTCGACCAATATGGTTGAGCCAAAAGAGTCACGCCTCAAAGAAAAGCATGGAGCAAGATTAACTACCAATAGATAGAAGATATTTTAGAATTAGAAGCCACTCAAGACCACCCAATGGCCTTCAGCCATGAACCATTAATTGAAATGATCTATAAGACCGAAGAAACGAGAATCCCACTTAATAACAGAATTGCCCAATACAATCAGTAAACTTGAGCAACGACCCACTTGAAGAGAAGGAGCCATATGATCAAGGGTAGTCATATGATAATATTGAAGGAATAGTCGATTAATAACCAAGAAGAGTGGGTTCACAGTACCCAAATTCAAGCCTGAGAAGAAGAGGCTAGGATCCAGCGATCCAAGAAAGAACACATGGTGTATGAGGACAAGTTGGATCCCATAAAGTAGTTTGATGCGACCAAAATGATTGGTGCCTCAAGAATAGAGGGTACCGACATTGAATGTGAAGTCAGCGACCTGATCTACCTTCGATATATGCACAGCAACCTTATAGATCCAGCAAAATAAAACCCAACCCAAGGCGGTGGATGGCCCCAGCGTAGGCCTTTCGATGCTTAAGTTCAAGAGCGTTTGAGAGAGATGTGAGAGCTGAAAAAGTGAGATATGAGAGCTCAAAAACATAGGATGTAAAATCAACTTAGATAATAAATGAGGCTTGAGTCCACTTTATATAGATATGAGAAGTATTCCTAATCTGGGGTTCGCGTCTCCTGTATAAGATCTCAATTCTCCTAAAAGAGATCTCCTATAGGAGAACTCTCCATAAAATCCATAATATCCCTAAGATCCATGATCCATGATAATTAGAGATGAGAGAATTATTCCATATAAAATAGAGAATAGCATGAGCTCCATGATAGAGAGAGGGGTGGACTTATGAAATAATAGCATGTAAGGGCCTGAGAGATCATGATATGTGAGAGCATGAGATTAATTGTAAAATAAGGTCCTGAACCCTTATTTATAAGATTATTGAGACATGTCCTATGGCTAATAGGATTCCTTCACAAGGTAGGATTAAATCTGCTAATTATACCCAATCTCAACAATTAGGAAATATTCTCATAGTAAGATTCTTAGTTCCCATAATATCCATAAATATATATTACCATATACGCTGGGAACTAAAACCTCCTACCCCTTTCGTTACTTTCTTACCATATATAATCAAGTAGACTTTTGATGTCGTATCATAGTTCTAAATTGAAAAGCAACCCAACCCAAACCAGTCAAAGAGCTCGGCCGGATCCAGGTGAATGAAGTTGATAATAGAAAGCAACTCCACATTGGTTGAAACCTAAAAGAGCCAGTTAGAGTAAAACTCATTAAATTCCTTTAAAGAGAATTAGGAGGTCTTCGCTTGGATGCACGCCGACATGAAAGGGATCAATTCAAAGAAATCTTCCGCAGGCTCAACATTGATAAAACAATGTGGGTAGTTATTCATTAAAGAAGGACTTGAATGACATAAGGCCCTAGAGACCAAGGTCGCAAAATTGCTCCATAAAAAGATTATCCGAGAGGTGAAATACCCTATTGGGTATCAAACCCAATCCTACTTAGCAAAGTAAGGGGACGGTGGTGATTATGCATTTGTTTTTTTAGATCTTAACAAAGCATGCCCTAAAGACAGTTACCCATTGCCGCATATTGATTATATGGGTTGACGCGACCTTAGGGCATCAGCTCATGAGATTTATAGATGCTTACCTAGGATATAATCAGATAAGGATGCACCTATATAATGAAACAAACTTGGGCATGAGCTCATGAGATTTATGGATGCTTACCTAGGATATAATCAGATAAGGATGCACCTATATAATGAAACAAACCTTTTTTTCTCTGGTACATGATTATTTTACTATACAATGATGCCCTTCGGATTAAAGAACCCTGGTGAGACCTACCAACAATTAATGAACAAGATATTTGATCAATAGATAGGTAAGACAAAGAAAGTCTACGTCGATAACATGCTATTCAAGTTGTTACGTGAAAGCGACCACATCCAACACCTAATGAAATTCTTGATATTCTTCAAGCGTATAAAATGATTTTGAACCCAAAAAATTGAGACCTTGGAATCAGGTCGGGAAAATTCTTAGGTTATATGGTGAGCCAATGAGGCATAGATGCTAACCCCAACAAGAACTAGGCCATGATCAAGATAGAATCTCCCCGGAGTGTGAAACAAGTATAAATTCTGACTGGGAAAGATGAACTGTAATAAATCTACCTGGCGGTATCAGCCATGGAAATAAGTTCGGCACTTATTCGGACCAATGACTCTGGACAACACCTGGTGTAGTACGTCAGCCATGCGCTCTAAAATATAGAATAATGATATAACCCGATGGAAAAGTCAACATACACCCTCATTATCTCTACTCTAAATTTACGACGTTAATACCTAGATCATCAGATTGTCATTCTAACAAGCTTCCTACTTAGACAGGTAGTGCACTGACCAGAGACGTCAGGCAGAATGACAAAATGGGCACTGACAGAGACCTCGGGAAAATATTTATTTTGAATATTTATCAATATTATTATTTTGTGTATTCTTTTTTGTTAGTTGAAAGAATAATTCTTATGAAATAAATGTTGTAAGTTTAATAATAAGAAATTTGTTTTGAAGATTGCAATTATTGATTTTGTGAGGGGAGATTTATTATTAATTCTCATTAGTGACAAATTAATATGACTAATAATTACAAATCGTTATCACTAAAGAATCATATAGAGGGGGAAAATGATAATGAGCATCGCCGCATATGGATTCTCAACTTTTTGCTATATAAATCGATCTAGTGACAATAGATATTGTCATCTCATGTTCCCCTTAGATCATCGCCAAACATTTACTTTTCGTGATGATTATAATATTCAGAACATATTGCAATTCTTTTGATGACATTACATGTCATCACTTTTCATAGTAAATGGTGACACATAGTTTTCTCATCGTGAATATAGTTGTTCAGTGACGACCAATATTTCATCACTATAAAATAATTCTCTCATGATGAATTATATTACATTTGATAAATGTTTAATGCAATTTGCAACAATCGAAGTGTCATTATAAGTCAATGAATATTCTCACTCTGAAACTCAAATACTTTGATGAAAAAAATACAAGTTCGTTATTTAAAATGGCAACATATGGTGACAGTACATACCTTTAGATGAAAAATATTTAATCACATGAGTGACAAATTAGTCATCCCAAAATATTCAATCACATGATGACAATGTTCATCAGCATCATCGAAAGTTAACATTTAGTGGCTCATTCAAATAATCATCACTTTCACCTATCATGACGGTCATACTTTAACGACCTCTACGATGCTCAAATTTTGTCATATATTAACTTTAGTGACAAAAAGAACACTTTATATGAAGATTTTTGGCGTCATCTAACCTCATGTTTCTTGCAGTGAGGAGCCGGACGAATCCAAAAGTTGCATAGAACAAAATTAAAATAAAAACGTTCGAGAAAATAATTGAGCAAATTAATCAGGGGAGGGGAGGCACATTGGAAGCTTGATCATCGAGACTCTCCTCGAGGATAGTCATGATAGCTAATTCAACTTCTTAATTAACTGAGTATCGAAATTAGTCATGCCCACCGGTTGATGTGAAGAAGGCCCCATACCTCCAGGAGGTGCTCACATCGATGAGACATCTTCTACCTCCACAAACTCCTCTTCAATGTTTCTAATGACCCTATCCTTCTCCCCAAAGCAAACATTAATGGAAAGGAATTCTCTCACACCGTCCCCCATGGCCTCCTTGATGATCATGTGCTTCTGCGATGTTAAGTCCTTAAGGTCATCAATTGAGCCCCTAGTTGTAAAAGCTTTCATAGCGTCCTCTAAGACCATGTCACTTGTAGCAAGATGAATTAGAGGTATCTGATCCCATCAAAAGTCCACCAAATCAAGCCTCTTTCCCTTGAGCAGGTCCTCTTCAATACCACCATCAAACTTCATCTTACAAGATACTTGCTTTCTCACATGCGAGCTTAGGCTCTTCAGCATGACATTTATCTTCCGCAACCTGTCGTTTCCTCTAATTCACAAACTAATGCTTTAGTTTGTTGACCTTCACTTAAAGTGAAGCGCAGACTCCCTTGGACAAAAATATATACTTATCCCTCCTAACTCACTTCTCCCTAAGCACCTCGACCTCTAAGGCCACCCCCGCTGCTCGACTAAGATACCTCTAGAAATCCTTAAAGCCCCAATTGATATTTGCTAGAGAAAGTTGGTTGGGATCATAGCAATCCAACTGGTTGACCCAACTCTCAATTTGGGGGATGAATACCTTGCAGGGATCTATAGGATAATCTCCCCAACTTATATGGCCTCCCCATCGAGGCGTAAAAGAAGGAGATGGTAGGGAATCGCCTGAACCCACAACATCAACAATGAGATTGAGTGGCATAGCCTTTAACTCCATTTGTAGGGGGTGAAAAGATCAGCCTTTTCTATTCTTATATTTCCTGTGAGAAAGAGGAAGAGACAATCTAACTAAGTACTTGATCAGGCGACCAACGTCATAAAGTTTTTCATCCTCCATTTGTTCCGGCATTAGGCGGGAGATGAATGAAGAAGAAAAAGGATTGGGAAGAGAAAGAAAAAAAAGGGGAAATAAAAGTTAGAATAAAAACTCAACAATAAAAAATATAATAAATAGCCAAGGAAGATCCATGAACTAACAAGAATGGAACATCCCATATGAGACAACAATGTCCCCACGTGAAGGTGAGCCGAACTTTTGTGTTCCTTTCAAAATTAAAATCCAGTTAACCAATACGCGTCTACGCTTGAAAGGGTTTAAGTTCGCCCGCAAGAGAACGAGGTCACTTGTAGACTAGCAAGTTAACTCGAGTCGATCTCTCGAGGAATGGAACTCGGAATTAATGAAGTTTATTATACCAATAGCACAATTTCTAATTCTAAAACACGCGATCAAGTGGGGTTTTTGAAAGTGACTTATCCTTAATAAACACAAGCTCTTCTTGCCTCGAGGGTGTCAACCTCTCGACAACTAGTACGAAAAGTAATTTGACGAACTCGATTAAGAACTAACTATTATCTAATGGAAAATTATGAAACAAGCTCAACTCTCGTCTTGCTTAACCAATAATTAACTAACACTCAAATCACTTCACTAATCATAGAACACTAAACGATTCAATCACGTTACTACTACTAGATCATTACCCAATACTAATCATGCTCAACATTTAATCAATATTCTAAACAATTGGAACGATTAAAACTCAACAACTTGTGCAACTAAATTGTTCATAACTTCATCAACGATTAAATAACAATTCCTTATCCAAACATCAACAACCAAAATACGGGCATATCAAATCCAATCAATCAATAACCCTGCAAACTATCAATACAGTATCATCCAATAAGTTCAACAAATGATTCATAACAATTCCCGAATTCAACTAATTACAATCATTACAAGAAAACGAGTTTAGAGGTTACCAATCGTCGAAACTTCTTCCAACGAACATTGATGATGAACTAGACCACTCCGGAGGTTGCTTTAGAATCTCAAGACTTGTCACAAACCTTAGATTCCAGCGATGAACGATGGCTGTGAATGATCGAACCGTGTTATGGGTGTCGTAAGGGCTTTATGCTAGAGGTATGAGAGATGTGTCAAATTTCTCTACCTTCGAGGTGTTTGGTGGCTTCTCTAAGCCTCTTCCAAGTCCCCTCTTGTCAGTGACCTTGAACCCTAACCTTTCTTTCCAGTTTTAAAGACTCCAAGTCGTTTTGTAACTAAAGATTTCCAAAAATTTGTCATGCGCAACGTACATGTCCGATCGGACGTTGGTATTATCCGATCGGACGTTGGTATTGTCCGATCGGACGATGGCTTCTGTCCTCAGATTCGATTGGTGCGCCAGTTTATCTGGACGGTGTGTGCTTCATCAGTTAGTCCGATCGGAGATACACATTGTCCGATCGGATGAGTTTCCTTTGGACTAATTTTGAGAGTCTTTCTTTCATCTTTGACCTTCGGATCCACCGGACGCTGTAGATGTATGAGAAACTAAGGAATTACTCTCGTTTGGACCGGTTATTAACCAACAAGTTGGAAAGTTAAGAAAGAAGGAAAAGAACGCAAAACAATGTAATTTAACCTAATCTCAACCCGAAAAAGATAATAAAAAGACTCAAACATGACTCGATTATGTACAGATTTGTAACAAATGAAAGAATCAAAATCTAGAGAAGTGAAAGTAGTTAGAGCTAAGAGTCATGTTGTGCATATAGTTTAGTTTTGAAAATATAAACACTTTCGCCGAAAACCATGAGGCTAACTCATATTACCGTTTCACCTTGAATCAAAAGTATGCGTCCTCTCAAAAGGGAATTTTATAGTGATGCACTCATACGCTCGTGTTTTTCAATAGGTATGTGTATATGCTCGGATTAACATAAACATGCATTCAACGACTTGTGAAAATCAAAGACTCGTACCATCGCAAATTTGTACAAATTTAATCAACGATCGGATTAGGACTTTCTATGGTTGTAATGTAGGCTCTTTGGTAAGGTATGTCATATATAAAGATGTGTGGCTAACTTGCGAACAAACGCAATCAATAACTCACTTAATCTAAAATTTTAAGCATAGAGCATAATTTTGCTCCCCATTCTTCCTAAACAACCATATACCATTATTTTTAGACTTTTATAGCTAAGGCTATTTCTAACCCTAAAACTGAATAAACTCGCCCGATCTTAAGGAAAAAGAGTATTAGTTCCTTCTATACTCGTTTGCCTTTATAAATAGGCTTTATTCTTAACATCTAGATGCTCTTATGATTAAGCACCCTTAAACTCTATTTTTTTTAATATATTTTTTCTTCTTTTTATTCTTTTTTTTATAATAGTATCTCACTAATTCCCACCCTATAGTCTTCATATCTCATTAAACCAATGAAAAACTCTCATCTCACAAACTTTATCGAAATAAGAGCTACAATTAAGCTCGTGGCTAACAAATAGACAGAATAAAGGCTCAAAGGGGCTCATTAGGAATTTATAGTGGTTTTTATTTCTAAATATAGCCAGAATCGAGTTTTATATGTGACTATCATCAATTCCAAACCAAATGTACACATGCTAGTTTAGAGACTTCTCAAAACACTTATCGAATCACAACATGAAATGTTGATACACACACAAGGCTTCTTACAAGGGTTTTATTCAAAATTTTGAAAACGAGGTGATCAAGTTTTAAGAGTTTCGCAAAATTGCTAACGATTATGTGTTGTTTTAAATAAATATATATAAGTAGTTTTTGGAAATTTTTGCACTAAACAAGCTCAAAGGACTCTAACGAAAGATCACACAATACATGATTCCGACAGGCAAGCCAGTACAAACACAAATAAGCGTGGTAATGATTTCAACATACGTCGACAWAAATAATCGGTTGATTCGTACGTCGTCACAAAGAAAGACTCAAACAGAACCATTCGACCGAAATGACTACGCATGCATAATACGACTATTCCCACCCACCCACCCCCGACACAAAAGTAAGCAATGTCTGCATTGCTATCATACAAATCAACACAAGGAAAAAGGAAAACGTCGAATCAATTATCATGCAAAAAGTTAGTCGAATGGTTATACAAACACTCAAGCACAAAACACATAAAAGAAAAATCAAACAAAATCACTAAAAATGAAAAACGAGAGTTGGGATAGAAAGTGATACAATACTGGGGCTCGGACCCGCCTAAATGTCCATGCCGTCCTGAGGGAAAGATGGAAATCTGCAAATGGGGAGACGGTAAGTTTGCAGCTTCATCCGGTCAAACAATCATTAGTCCGATCGGACAGTTGTCCAGTGTGTTTCGTCCGACCGGTCACCTTCTCTCATCCGGTCGGACAGCAGTCCAGTGTGTTCTGTCCGACCGGTCACTTTCTCCCATCCGATCGGATGTCCTGGAAAAGAATCATTTTCCACACTCTTGCTGCACAGCTCAACAAATCAATACCACACCTATCCAACTCCAGTTAAGAACACACAAAAATATGTACCAAAATAAAATAAGAAAAATAAACAGAATTATGGACAAAAATAACAAAAACTTGGGTTACCTCCTAAGAAGTGCAATTTTTAACGTCTTTCGCTCGACGACTTGCAAAAGTGATGTTATCCGGGATCCAGGAATAAATGACGATCGTTCCATGACTTAATGTTCTCCGAAAGTAATAGCATGTGATGAAGATTACCAAGATGGGCACGATGAGCAGTTTCCATGATGAGAGAAGTAAAAACTCCCACCGGCTTTGGAGGTCGGAAACGCGAGTAATCGATCACCGAGAAGAGATCGAAAGTCAGCCGAAGTGTGGAACAATCCTCGGTCACCGGAGTGGCTAGGAAATCGGTCGAACAAATGGAATTATCATTGACCGTCCCAAACTCCTTCTCGATTGCTTCTTCTACAACCTCAACGTTAAAATTGGTTAAAGCATCGGGTAGAACACAATGCGTCTCAACAAACATAACCTCCTCCAATTCCGGTAACACAACTCCAACATCTCCACAAAGAGCAAGTAAGTTTGAGTCGCCAACATCCTCACTCGAAATCTCCAACGGCAACGCCCCTACACTATTACCCAAAACTTCATGTTCAATCGCAAAAGAGGTGATCTCAACCAAATCTGCAATATCTATCTCCTCACACACCTCTACCAAACAAGCATCCATGCTCGAATCCTCAACATCCAAGATTGGCTCCACCACATCAAGAATAGGCAGCTCGTTAAAGGTAAGGTGCTCCTCCTCAACATGGATAACTGAGTAAGATACAAAATCGAGTGAAGCATCGGGATGATTGTAAATTTGTTAGTTTTCCCTCTCTTCCAAAGAATTCATTATTTGACCCAACATCGTCTCCATATTTTTCATGATTTGCTCAGTAATTGCGCCAAATTTTGATTTGATTGCGCATGTTCATCCTAATGGCGAATGGTCACATCTTCTAGATCTTGCTTCCGCGCCAAAAATTGGTTATCTAGTATATATTCTTCATAGCTCGGATGGTACGGAATCAAGTTGGGATGGGCATAAGAGTCGTATCTTGGATAAGAAGACTTTAATTCGGATAGAGCATATGAGTCATATCCCGTGTAATGAGAAGGCGAGGCGGAAGGAGCGTATGAAGGTTCGACACCCGGATCATAAAAATTTTCATCAAGGATCGGGCAATAGAAACTACGTGGTGGGGTGTTAGGTTCCAAACTCGTATTGTAGTGGTTGGGTGAAGCATGTGGGTCATCAAGGCTCACGTTGTAAAAATTTGGAGGTGGGGCCCATTCAGATGAGCAGAATGTCTCTATGAACCAATCGTGTACATCCTTCCACGCTCCCGAGGAATAAGGTTCTGAATGTATAAATAATTTTCTTGCCCGACCCTTCAAGGTGTAGAGGAAGAGTCGCACCTTCACTTCATCCCTCTTAAGGCTTAAGAGAGAGAAGGTTCTTGCTATGGCGTCGTATTCTTGGATGAAATTGAATAGACCCTCACTCGGGAGCCCATGAAATACCGGGAGTCGCTCATAGTAGAATTCATCCAGATCGTAGTCTCGCATCGCTTGACTCCATCGAGTGGTGGGGTTCCCTTCCGTGGAAGGAAATAATTGTCTCAGTCTTGTCACTCGCTCGATGCTATTGATGAATAGGATCAATTCTCCTGTAAGACTTCATCGACTTTCCATCAACAATAAACAAATCACCGCAACGAGAGGCAAACCCAAAACATTATAAAATTATCTATATGAAATCATTAACATAAATAAACATCATTAACACTATTGTCATTCCCAGAAACGGCGCCAAATTTTGAGCCGAACTTTTGTGTTCCTTTAAAAATTAAAATCCGTTAACCAATACGCGTCTACGATTGAAAGGGTTTAAGTTCGTCCGCAAGAGAACGGGATCACTTGTAGACTGGAAAGTTAACTCGAGTCGATCTCTCGAGGAATGGAAATCGAAATTAATGAAGTTTATTATACTAATAGCACAATTTCTAATTCTAAAACACGCGTTCAAGTGGGGGCTTCGAAAGTGACTTATCCTTAATAAACACAAGCTCTTATTCCCTCGAGGGTGTCAACCTCTCGACAACTAGTACGAAAAGTAATTTGACGAACTCGATTAAGAACTAAGTATTATCAAATGGAAAATTATGAAACACGCTCAACTCTCGTCTTGCTTAACCAATAATTAACTAACATTCAAATCACTTCACTAATCATAGAACACTAAACGATTCAATCACTGTACTACTACTAGATAATTACCCAATACTAATCATGCTCAACATTCAGTCAAGATTCTAAACAATTGGAACGATTAAAATGCAACAACTCGTGCAACTAAATTGGTCATAAATTCCTCAACGATTAAATAACAATTCCTTATCCAAACATCAACAACCAAAATACGGGCATATCAAATCTACTCAATCAATAACCCAGCAAACTGTCAATACAATATCATCCAAGATGTTCAACAAATGATTCATAAAATTTCCCAAATTCAACTAATTACGATCACTACAAGAAAACGAGTTTAGAGGTTATTAATCGTCGAAACAGCTTCCAACGAACATTGATGATGAACTAGCCCACTCTGGAGGTTGCGTTAGAATATCAAGACTTGTCACGAACCTTAGATTCCAGCGATGAATGATGGCTTCGAATGATCGAACCGTGCTATGGGTGTCGTAAGGTCTTTATGCTAGGGGTATGAGAGATGTGTCAAATCTCTCTACTTTCGAGGTGTTTGGTGGCTTCTCTAGCCTCTTCCAAGTCCCCTCTTGTAAGTGCCCTCGAACCCTAACCTTCCTCTCCTATTTTAAAGACTCCAAGTCGTTTCGTAACTGAAGATTTCCAAAAATTCTGCATGCGTAATGTACATGTCCGATCGGACGTTGGTATTATCCGATCAGACGATGGCTTCTGTCCGCGGCTTCAATCGGTGCGCCAGTTTGTCCGGACGGTGTGTGCTTCATCAGTTAGTCCGATCGGAGATACACATTGTCCGATCGAATGAGTGTCTCTTGGGCTAGTTTTGAGCGTTGGTTCTTTCATCTTTGTCCTTCGGATCCATCGGACGCTTTAGCTGTATGAGAAAATAAGGAATTACTCTCATTTGGACCGATTATTGATCAACAATTCGGAAAGTTAAGCAAGAAGGAAAAGAATGCAGAACAATGCAATTTAACCTAATCTTAACCCAAGAAAGATAATAAAAAGACTCAAACATGACTCGATTATGTACAGATTCATAAAAATTACGTACGAATCAAACGGCTCGCCAAAGAACTATTTTTAGATTAAACAAAAAAAAAACTCACCTTTTCTTATTCAATGTTTGCTCGATCAACTTTAGATAGTTGATGAAACTATCGCTTGGGTCAATGAGATCACGTACGACTGAGAAGGGAGCAGGAATTAAAGCGAAACAACACAAACATGAGGCTGAAAACTAATGAAGACGACAATAAGAACACATGAAAAGAAAGGAATAGAGGTCTTTCTAATAAAAGGCGTGAAGGTCAGTAGAGGAATACGGCGAGCCGACCATCAATTTTTCTTTGCAACAAATCCCTATCAACAAAGCACCACCAAGGTTCCCAGGTACTCGGTGACTGAGAGACACCCAAGACCGGGTTGCTGAATTGGTCGAAGTGAGCACTTGCATAAATCTAGCCTCCACCAGCTCACGATGATTCTTTCCACTAGAAGAGTCAATAAATCTCTGTAAACGTGGGTGTCTCCCATCTCTCTCGGCATAAGATCACATATTGGCCCAGGATCCTGGCCCAAGAAAAAGGGTGAACGTGTCTAAATGCCAAAAACCATCGATCCAACCACTTGTATAGAAATCAAGGGAACGGCAGGATAATCCAAACTTCTATCTCTACTAATAAATACCGCACAACCTTTCAGGGCATAGTAAGCTCCCTCGCTCAGGTGCAAAACTAAAAGGTAAATAGACTAAACTCCTACAACCCCTATTCTTAGAAATTACTTGGTCATGCAGCCGCCTGAAGAATGGAGTTGGGCGCCTCGCACATAGGAAGAAAAGTATGAGAATCCACCAGGGCCCTTGCATTGGTAGCAATCCCTTTCATGAGAACGTCCAAATCCATACAGTTAATATGAGCAAAAGTCTTCCCAGAAATGGTCAAATTGCCTTTGAGCAAATCATCATTCTGGTCATGTCTACGATTAGAACTACTCAAAGAGGTTGTCATCGTTGGAGATTTTTGCAAAAATGAATAAGAAATGGTTAGAAAAAGGGAGGAGATAAAGACAAGGCTTTGTGATAAATAAAGAATGAAGTGGGGAATGAAATCAGATGAAGGGAAATACAAAACGACATGAAAAGGTGGGTTTGGGCTAACACGATCCTTTTTGATGGAACGCAAAAAGCTCAAAACATATGCTAGCCCTTTTTTCCCGCCCATAAAATACCTAGGGTAGGGTGGGAGATCATTGTGATGGTTTAGATCCCGAAGTAGGACATGTGGACAGCTTGACCTATAAAAGTGTGCAAGCTCATTCTTATAAATAAAAACCTGCCGCGCTCAGGGGCCATTTTTGGTGGTCATCTAAATTCGGCTTCCAGATATAACGAGTCTCACTTAGGTGGCAGCCCCATAAACACAACACGTCACCTACTATCACTTACGCCACCTACTCATTAGTAGATTATCAGTCAGGCTCTTCTCATCTGTGGTCCGTTAATATATGCCGACAGATAATTAATCAATGGGCAAGGGTATCCTGACAGGCATGTCTTGTCAGCATCTCATTGATAAAATACCAATGGGCAGGTGATTCGAACTTTTCGCACCTAGTTTTATAAATATGTTTGTCAAACATTTAAATATTGCTCGCAAGAGTACAAGTTCGATTGTAGGTTGGTATGTTTAAACCGAGTCGACCTCGAAGAAGCTAACAATCGGAATTTTAGATGTTTGTTTAYTCACAATATCACACAAGAACAWGTATWWTTGYGGTTTTTGAWTTWATAAACTACGAATTGAAAAGCAAGAATAATTAATGAAAACTAATTAATTCTAATTAAACTAGACTAACTGAGGAAATAAGGCTTAAAAGCTAAAGTAATTAAAACTATAAATTAGGGTTTTGAAATGAAAGAACAAATAAATAGCATGAACTGAATTAACACTAAAATCACCAAGCATAAACGAAACGAAATTGAAAGGAAAATGATTATGATATATATTAACTATGAAATCCAAAGTACCCAAGCAACAAAAGTTCAAGATTTGAAAAGAAAGAAAAAATTATCTAAAATCTAGAATTAAATAAGAACTAAACTAGAAACCAATAAAAAGGTTTAGAGTACTTATTATTATCTAGAAAGTGGTAAAACTCCAGCTATTCTAGAGAAAAGAAAGTGGATCTCGATCGAAAAATGAATCATAAACGAAGGAATGGAGTTTTGGAACTTGTGATCTTGGATCTTCTATCTAGATCATATACCTACGTAACGATGGGTGGAGTCGGGCTCTCTTTGCCTCTCGGAACCTTAGGAATGTGTAAAACGTGTCCCTTGATGAATTATAGAAAAATATATATAGGTTTCGAAGACTTGGAACAAAAGCTCCTTATTTTTCACGATTATGAGCCCTTTAGCGGTAGCTTAGCGGTAAGGGCTACCGCTAACTTGTTGCTAAAACTCTCTGTACGTCCCTAACGATGGCGCTAACGGTAAGGGCTACCGTTACGCCCACCATTAACACCTCTCTGAAGCCTCCTAACGGTATAGCTAACGGTAAGGGTTAGCATTAAGCCTGTCGTTAACTCCTCTCTGAATCTCTCTGTCGACACTTAGCGGTTCGGCTAACGGTGCAGGCTACCATTAATGCCACCGCTAAAATACTCTGGGAGCTCTCTGTCGCTCTTTAACAGTTGGAATAACGGTGACAGGATCGCTTAGGACTTAACGGTAGCTTAGCGGTAAGTGCTCCTGCTAAGCCTACTGTTAAGTAGGTAAATTTGCTACTTTATTGCTGAATCGCTCATATTCGTCTCTCGATTCTTGCAACGGATTGCAAGCTTCATCTATTCAGTGGTGAGCTACTTTGGCTACTTAGCTAAAAACATAGAATAATCACCCAATTGCATCAATCACGATCAAAACAAGGTAAAATAAGCTGGAGACACAAAAATACGAAAATATGCTCGATCTATCCAATTTATACCCAAACTAATAACAAATCTAACTAAAACACTACCTAAATATCATGTGAATCAACTACCCCACGCTTTATTGGTTTGTTTGTCCTCGAACAAATGATAATTCCAAAGAATAACAAGCATGAAAATAAGCTCAAGCAAAGATTCGTGCCATGCTACATAAATAATTTTGAAAATATCGATAATTGTAACACAAACTCAAAGGCCAGACCCTTTATTACATTGTCGCTCCAAAAAAAAATCATGCATCCTCACAAAGGGTAATATATATATGTACGATCATAAGAACTCAAGTATTTTTTATGGGAAGTGTATACGCTCAAATAATCAAAATACATGTATAACAAACAAGTACTTAAAATCAAAAACTTCTCCATCACATTTAAGTGTGTAACTAACAAAGAATCGAAAAAGGTCTTTTCGGGTTGTATTGGAGGGTCTTTGGACGGGTATGGAATATATAACGTACTTCACCTCATTCAACGTGATCAATAACTCACCAAACTATTCTATTCATGAAGCAATGTACTTCACCTCATTCAACGAAACCTCACATAACTCTCATAACGTAGCCTTTATACTTAGGCTATTTCTCAAGTCGAAGCCCAAGAACCAACTTCTGAAGGGAAAATTGCTTTTTTAGTCCATTATATTGTCCACTTTCCAAAAAAGGACCATGATATTGTTCTGTATCAAAATACCTTCACTAAGTTGGTAAAATTATCAAAAAAAGGTACAAAATTATCCCGATCGAGGTTTTTTTGATGACGTGACGTGATTACATAATTTCTTATCATTTTTTTAATTCTAAACATTAATTGAACAAAAACACCTAAAAAATTTAATTTTGGTCCATTATATAGGCCACATTTTAGAGAAGTACGTGACATTGACTATCATCAAACCACGTCTGCTAAGTTGACCATTTCATCAAAAGTGGTCCAAAAAAGATTAATCAGTGCATTTTTCTGATGTGGCATTATTCTATATTTTCTTATCATTTTTATATAGTTTTATATTTTAAATTGACGACAAAATCATATTTGCCCTTCACTCTTTTTCCTTGAATCAAATTAATATATATTTTATTATATAAAAAATTAAAAAAAAAATCAGTGATAAATATAAATATAAAGTAGATCTTAAAAAATTATAAAATAAATATAATATGTGAAGCCCCGTCTGTTTATCCTTATAATTTATTTAAATAAAATTGATTATTCTTTTTATCACTATTTTATTTCATTTCAATCGAAATGTTTTATTACAATAATAATTTATTGGAATGTATATTGGGTATCATGCAATTTTTTATTTATATTTATTTTATTTTGTAACGAAAATAAATATACATTGTATATTTTTTTATTTGACCAAATGTATTAAGTTGGGCTCAAAATCCTTCGAAGTTATACCAATTAGTCAACCCAAAGATTTGCGCCCATTTAAATTCCAGCTGACCAACATTTAGGCCCAGACACTGAGCCCAACCACCTTAGAGTGCTGTTGCTGCTTCATTTTTTCCATCAGAAAAGACCCGAAAGGTTTTCATTTTGTTTTCATTTTCGTACATCACCACCGTCTTGTGGCCACTGATTTCGCCGGCACGGTGATGAAAATCTAATCGTCGAATCATAACAAAATTTACACCGTAGATAGTCCTTTTCATATGGTTTCCAAAGCCATCTTCTGATCGACGGTCGAATCCGTGGATCATCGACAAAACGCCGACGAAGTTTTTGTGTGCTGTCACGTTTCGGCCGACGCCGTCGAACTTTGGCGGCCGATTTCCGGCGAACGGCAGGTCCAAACTTAACATAAAATATATCAATTTGTTTGTCTTTACTTCATATTCAAAAGACCTTAATTAATTTCATTTTACGGTCCTATCCAGTTGGGGTTTTGAGCTTGAAAGGTTGTGCGTATATGTAAGTAATTGTGTGTGTGGTCGCGTGTTTTGTGTGTGTTTGGGGATGGTGGTTGATGTGAAGTGGTCGCCGGAGAGGGTCTGGGCTGACTAAAGGAAAAAAATGAGCATGGCAGGAGGTTTTTAGAAATTTGGGGCTAAATTGAAATGTGTCAAAAGTATATGGGTGGGTTTTTGATAATTAGATATAGTTTTGGACCCAATTGATAATTTTTAAGATTTTAATTTGAACCCTCTAATTTTCAATTTAGTCCTCTAAAATTAAGTTTTTACTTATTCCGAATTGACCACAAATCAGATTTTTTGAAACTGCAGATTGACCCCACTAACTTTTAAAAGTTCGTAAAATAATATTTCGACCCCAATTACTTTATTAATTCTTCAAAACCGTACAACTTTCTTATTTTTGAGCCGAAATGGGTCAAACGACTTCCAAATTATTTCAAATTCGAACCATAGCTTCGTTATAACACCCTCCTATGTAACACGTATACAAAATTACAAATTTACAATTTGAACTTCAGATTTCAGGAATCGAGGCCTGAAAGTTCTTACTATCATATTCTGTGTTGTGGATTATTAGTTTCACTTCCAAGTGTCTTAAGATCTTATATATTACTTTAGTTTATGTTATATTTATAATTATTATAAATATATTATATTTTAGGACTCAACATGGGTTTTTATTTGGAAGTGTCGAGCTCTTTCATGTACTGATTGGAAACCTCGTAAAGCTGACTTAGCAATTTACTTGATATAAGCGTGATTGAGGGAATGAAGTTGACTTCGATTTCAAGGTGAAGACTGACTCTTCTAGAGCTTTCTTTTGTCGACTTCCTTTTATTGTATTTTATGTATATGAAAGCGAACTTAAGGTGAGAGTTTTATTTATTTATTTATTTTATTTACTATTAAGGTAGTATTTTTTTTGTGGGCATTACATAATAATTTTTATAATTTTTTTATTTTTAATAAGATTTTAGTTAATAAAAATTTAATAAAATTAGGAAGAAAATATAAAAATATAAAATGAATTTTAAAATAAATTATTTAAAATATAGATATTTATAAAAATAAATCTAATTTTATTCATATAAAATTATATATATGATTGATAATTTTTTATAATATATCTTATTATTTTATATTTATATATAATTGTATTACCTAATTCATTTTATTAATAATAATTTCCTAGTATAAATTTCTATAATTATTTTATAACATTTTTAATATATATTTTATGTTTTTATATTTATCTTAGATTTTCAATAATTTTTTATTGATTCAAATTTTATTGACTAGATTAAAAGAAAAATTGAAAATAAAATGGAGGGCAAACATATTTGTAATGTTTATAATTATAGAAAAAAGATAAAAAAATATAGCATCACGTCAAGTCAGAAAAAAGCCCCGATCAATCTTTTTTGGACTATTTTTTATGAATTGATCAACTTAGCAAATGTGGCTTGACGATGGCCAATTTCACGTACCTTTTATGTAATGTGACCAATATAATGGATAAAAATGAATTTCTTTCTCAAATTTTTGGTCAATTAATGTTTAAAAATAAAGAAAATTGATAATAAATTGTTGAATCACGCCACGTCTGCAAAAAAGCCCAATTAGGATAATTTTATACCTTTTTTGATAATTTTACTAACTTAGTGTAGGTATTTTTATACTGGACAATAAATGGTCCTTTTTTAGAAAGTGGACAATATAATGGACAAAAAAAGCAATTTTTCCAACTTCTGAACAAACCACTTAGACAATCTAGAAGTTTTACGATATGCTTCTTATTTCAAACTCAACTCTTGCCTCTTAAACATTAGGCGTCAAAAGAAATAAACAATACTAAGCATACACCTTTATAAGCATAGGAAACAACTCAACAAGATTCACCATCCTTTAATTCTCTCTTCTTCTTGTTTTTTTTTTTTTTTTTTGAAGGATGGTGATCCTTAACACTTGTTACAAACTTTTCATAAATCCCTGATCATAACTTCAAGACACAAATAACCAACAAATATAACTAAATCTTACCCCATGCTATTAATGACATAGGAGTTAACTCATAAACACTCATGGCTATAGGAAATCTATATTTGGCAATGAGGGGCTCATTCGAAATTTATAATAGCTGATATATCTATATATGGCGGGAACAAGGATCATTTCTGTTTATAATCGTCATATTCAAAACTGATATATATGCAAAGATGATAAACACTCAGGCTACTCAGAGGCTTTTGCATGAAAGATATTTTGAATTGACGCTGCTTTTAAGGTTTTGCGAAATCATTTGCGTTCAATTACCATTTTATAATATATAAATAATAATTTTTAAGAAATTTATGCACTTATACACGCTCAAAGATAAGAACCTCAAGTCATACACGCTCAAAGATAAGAACCTCAAGTCATACATATATAACTTTGACAGGATAAACCAGACAAACATTATAAAATGCAGGAATAACAATAAATCATGTTCAATTACAAGTTATTACAGAATCACGAATAAAATTGCACAATTATTAACAATGCATATCACTGCTCGACTACCCTCTCCCTCTCTAAAAATTCGGCAATCTCCGAATTACCATAAATACATATAAGAATTAACTCAAAAGAAGAAAAGAGTAAGAAAAACGTCCCTGAAGGCAAAATTTTTGAGCTGCTCCGAACAGAACTGTGCAATTGTCGCCTTGTCTCGAATTACATGATGTCTATTGTCTTGATTAAAAACTACGAAGACAAACAAACAAATGAAAATAAAACAAAAAAATAACAAACAAACTATATTCTTTGAATTTTCAAGTTTTTTAAATTTTTTTGATATTAAGTAAAGAAAACTAAAGAAATAAAATATACAGTAGAAAACCGATCATCCAGCCTTGCTCAAGGGCCCGATGGCACATCATCGGGGGGACCCTGGTACGGAACGACGTCCATCGGATCAGTAGGGGGAGCAGGTGGCCGATGCCTCATCATGTCCATCTGGAACTGAGCGAAATTTGCCATCAAGGCCGTCAAAAGCTTGTGGTTCCTATCGCCAACCTCACGAGCTAGACAACTGTCGTCCTCCATGACTGATAGTCGATCATAGGTATTCATCTTAAATCCTGCATAATTGGCCAAATAAGCATCGAACTCAGCCCTCCCTAAACGATATGACTCGGCTGGTCCCTCGTCACCGGACTCAGCAGGAGTCCCAATGGCAGTCCCGGTAGCCTCATCTGTCTCAGCACGACTACCTTCATCCTCCTCGTCATCGTGCAGGATCCACTACCACAGCTTCGTCAATGGCTTCGACGTGCCCTTAGCTCATTCCGGAAGGCGCACTATCCTCGTCATGAAGAGCAATGGCTCATGGGTGACGTCGTCCTTCTTCGGTGTGTAGCTACACATCATAGCGAGTCCAGTGAAAAAAGTTCCATGGGACATCGGGACAGGCCTCTCCTTGCCCATCTTTCTAATGTTCCTCACGCTACGTATAATGAGGGGGACAATCTGAACCGGCTTCCCCCTTTTCATGCTCCACAATGTGTATATCTCGTCTTTGTTCAAAAGTGTCGACTCTTCCTTGCTGAGCATGCATCGCGAGAGGAAACGATAGGCCGCGTAAAGGGTATTGTCTTGAACCATGGTGAGAGGATATTAGTTCCTCGCCTCCACACTTGGAAGTTTGATCTCCTCCCAAAAGCGTCATTCGCTGTAGGTGCTATCATGTTCGTGTAGGGTCATCTTCTCGTGATTATCAAAATACGCCTCAATTGCGTAGGATTCGAAATGATGCTCCTTTCCTCCTAAGCGGCACATCAGCGTGTAGTTGGCCAAGATCTCGAAAGATGTGTAGAATACGAGCATCAACTACTCGTAGGCCAAAACTCAGAGTCGAGCCCATTCAATACACCCAAGATTTCAGATATAGTGCACAAATCGCTCGATGAACGGGTCGTTGCTTTAGGCCAAGGCGAACCAATGGTCGATGTCGATCACCATCAATTGGATAAATCTTTCAAGATATCAATAATTCATACAGCCCGACTTTAGAATCATAGATCTTGAATTTGGCCCCCACTTTCTTCTCCATAATTTGGGCTTTTTTGGTGGTTGAGACGATGACATTGTATCGGAATTAAAGAACTACAATTGGTCGGATTGAGGCTAAAAGTTGAAGTTCGTCGGAATGCGGCTAATCAATGGTTGTTGGCGTACTGCGGCAAAAAATGGGTCAAATTAGAACCTCGATTGGCGGGTACGAATCGGTGAAAAATTGACAGGCATAGGTACTAACGGTGGGGTTAGCAGTAGCCTTCAATGTTAGTCGGACTGCTAGCTGTTAAATGTAGGTTAGCGGTCACAGTGACTCTTAGTGCTGCCGCTAGGCTTTTTGTCGAGCAGCTTGTGTGCAGAAAGCTTCGCCAGAATTTTCAACTTAAACCCACGAATTTTCAAGCAAATCCCTGCAATCCCAACCCAATCAGTTTAAAATCAAGTTCAAGAGTCAAGCCACGCTTACCCAATTGTCTAGAAGATGGCCATCGTCTTTCTTCGCGGTTTTTTGAGAGTAAATTGGCCAGGAAGCGGACAAAACACATTGGTGTGCAATTCGTGTTTACTGGAATGTGAGGGTTTCAATTTGTGCGAGGGATTTGGCGATGAAGATGAAGATTTGGTGAAGTGGTTCTCTGCTCTTCTCTCTAGTGGTAGGTTTACGGTTATAAAATAAGAACCCTAATTTTTTTATATTTATAACTCCTGCAACAGGCCGTGCTTTTAACGTAGCAGCTATCGCTAACCCTACCGCTAAGTACTTAAAACTGTGAAACTCACGAAATATTAAATCGTTCGAGCATAAAATAGTAAGAACACCAAATCGTACGAACATATAATATTAATTATAGCAAATCGTGAGAACAAAATAGTAGAAATAAATTAAAAAAAATGAAATAAAAATAAAAATCTAGATTAACAGGATAACAATCCTGTTTCAGCCCCAAAAGTGAGCCACCCGAACAATACTTGAAAGACCAAGAGCTTCCTGAACCTACACCACAAAAACAGATTAGAAAGGACCACCGGTGGTTTTTCCGGTGGAAACCTCTCCGATGCTTAAGTCAGTAAGCGTTTGAGGTGTTTTCCAGAAAGAAGGCAAGAATGCTCAAAAGAATGACGTACCTCTCTCAGCCTTAGGGCTGAGATGTTTATAGTTTTTCCTAGTGGGGACCCCAGCCGGGATCCCAGGAGCACACGCCYCGAATCACGGGCCGTTACGCAACCAATTCTGACAAGTGGTCCCACTTGTCTCCTTATTAAGAGTCCGGAAAACAGGTCTTCCCCATTTCTTTTCTCTGTATCACCTCAGTGTCAGTACCAGGTTTGGCTCTGATCAAGCATTTTCCGGTAAAGCTCTTCTATCAGCTCAGGAGAAAAGGAGAGCTGTATCCATCTTTCCTGGTGTCCTATTTTCCCAACACTTCAGCTCGGCATAATCCTCAGGCTTAGTGATCTCCTCAAGATAGCTACCTTTAGGGGGGGATACGAGTGATAATCACCTCTTCCTGATATTCCTGACGTCAGCAGGAGGGTTATTTAGATCTTTTTCTAAGACAGAGCTTCTCTAGCCCTCCCTTAATGTTTCTAACTACTCTAAGTCAGAGCTACCCCAAACCGGGTCTGGCGTACATATATTGCCCTATCAACTCCTCCCCCCGAAAAGTTGGGGTAGATCTATAATATTCTAAGGCTCCTTTTTAAATAAATGAGGTCGTTTTGTTTTTATAGGCGGTGGTGCTTAGGGCTACTCTCCTAGCCCGGGCTTGGGGCTCTTTACTCCAGGCGGACCTGAAGAGGGAGATTGAGGGTCTGAAAAGACAGAAGCAAGAGCTACTGGCTAAAAATCACGGTCTTGGTGCTGATCTGGAGTTTCTCAAGGCAGAAGTGGTAGGAACCAAGGCAGCTCTGTCGGCCTCACAGGAGTCCGATGCAAAAAAGCATGCCCAGATAGTCATCTTGGAGCACGAGGCGAAAGAGCTCCAGGAGAAGGTTCAATTTGCCAGAGCTGAGGGGGAAGCTGACGGAGAGGCTAGGGGTCTCACAGAGGGTGAAGCAAAGGGGAGACTTGGGTTTTTAAATTCGGACGAAGGTCTTCGTTT
>BMAC01000701.1:243167-255451 GCA_014905375.1 Phtheirospermum japonicum
GCGATTTTATTCAACTGCAAATTTAGGCATTACAATTAGGTGTAAAATTTTCGTAAATTGACGACATTCCAAACGCGAGGAACCGCCGTGCCATCCAATTCTTCCAATTTGTAAGCTCCTCCAGATAGGACCTGAGTAATTCGGAAGGGTCCTTGCCACGGGGCATCCAATTTTCCCTTGGACTTCCCTAAATCAGATCTTCTTAAGATCAGGTCTCCAACCTGGAACTGTCTTTTCACAACAGATCTGCCATACATGGCCTTTACTCGCCCTTTGATATGGGCCATCCTTGTGGCAGCTCTGTCCCTTTTTTCCTCGACTAAATCCAGAGCGTCTTGCATTAAAGACTCGTTCTGCCTCTCGTCAAAGTTCTGAATTCGATGAGTCTCCATGCTAATCTCTGCAGGTATCACCGCGTTCATACCATAGACCAGGCTAAAAGGCGTTTCCCCGGTACTCTCCTTAGGGTTAGTTCTATAGGCC
Source organism: Phtheirospermum japonicum (assembly GCA_014905375.1). NCBI lineage: Eukaryota > Viridiplantae > Streptophyta > Magnoliopsida > Lamiales > Orobanchaceae > Phtheirospermum > Phtheirospermum japonicum. The sequence continues at coordinate 243,651 of BMAC01000701.1, forward strand.
CATACGACTGCGCTCAGCTCATCCACCCATTTGCCCCCAGCTTTTTCCAAACGAGTTTTGATCCCCTGGGCCAATATGCGATTGGTGAACTCTACCTGTCCATTAGCTTGGGGATTGTAAACAGAGGTGAAGTGCTGATCAATTTTCATTTTCGAACACCATGCCCTGATTCTAGAGCCCATAAACTGTGTTCCATTATCTGAGACCAGAATTCTAGGGACGCCATACCTACATACCACATTTTTCCATAAGAACTTCATAACTGCGTCTTCAGTAATTTTGGCCAAGGACTCCGCTTCTACCCATTTACTGAAATAATCGATTGCCACTATCAATAACTTCTTTTGAGCGGGGGTCATGGGAAAAGGACCAACCAGATCTATTCCCCATTTAGCAAATGGGCAAGGGGAGCTCGTTGTCGTGAGTTCCTCGGCAGGCCTGTGTATTAGCGTTGAATTCTTCTGGCATTTCTCACATGCACGCATGAAGTTTTCCGCTTCTTTTCATAAATGGGGCCAGAAATACCCTGCCCGTAAGATCTTACTTGACAAAGCTCTGGCACCCATGTGGTTACCACAACATCCCTCATGGATTTCTCTAAGAACTAGAGCTCCTTCCGTTCGACTTAAGCATCTTAAAAGGGGCTGACCGAATCCTCTTCTAAATAACTCTCCCTTAATCAGACAAAATCTAGCAGATCTAACTCGAACCTTTGCTGCCTCTCTTTTATCATTCGGCAAGGCTCCCTGTTCCAGGTATGTCTTTATGGGGGAACGCCAATCATCTCTTTCCATAACTGAGCCTACCTGCTCTGTCCCGAATTCTCCGCCCGCTTGTAACAAGGTAATCACCCTCTCTTGACAATCTAAAGCCGAGCTGGCCAACTTCGCCAGGAAGTCAGCCCGTCCATTTTCCTCTCTGGGAATCGGAAGGACTGTTAACTCTTTCATTTCCCTGGCCAGCTCTCTGAATTTGGACAAGTACCTCTGCATATGTTCCTCCCTTGTCTCAAATTCTCCGTTAATTTGTTTACAAACAAGTTGAGAATCAACCTTGGCACATACGTGATCCGCACCGAGGTCTTTCGCCATCTGAATACCTCTCAGAAGAGCTTCGTACTCCGCAGAATTATTAGAGAATGTTGTATTTAACCGGATAGCAAACTCAGTAGACACGCCTTCTGGATCAATCAGAACAATTCCTGCTCCACAACCCTGATTACACACATAGCCATCCGTAAAGATCGTCCATCTCTTTAGTTCTTCGGGAAGGCCAGTCATTTCTTGCATGAAATCTGCTAAGGCCTGAGCTTTAATCGCTGTTCTGGTTTCAAAGCTGATATCAAATTCACTTAGCTCGATTATCCATCTGACCAGTCTTCCCGACGCATCTGGCTTATCCATGACCGCCCTTAAAGGCAAATTCGTTCTTACAATTATACTCTGCGAAAGGAAATACGGACGTAATTTCCGGGCCATTCCTATGAGGGCCAGTACTGCCCGTTCCACCTCTACGTACCTTACTTCGGCATCCTGTAAGACCTTGCTCCAGTAATAGACTGGTTTCTGGATATTCCCCTCTTCCCGCAGTAAGACAGAACTGACTGCCTGTTGCCCTACTGATAAGTACAAAATGAGGGGTTCTTCTCGGACAGGCTTTGTTAGCAAGGTCATGCTAGCCAAATGCTCCTTTAATGCGATAAATGCCTCCTCACACTCATCACTCCACTGAAATCTCGCTCTCTTCCTCAGAGCTTGAAAGAATGGTAAACTCCTTTCTGCGGACCTAGACACAAATCTACTTAATGCGTTAATACGCCCCGCTAAGCATTGAATCTCCTTCACATTCCTAGGCGCCCGCATGTCCATAATTGCTCTGACCTTCTCGGGATTTGCCTCGATACCCTTCTCCGTGACCATGTAGCCCAGGAATTTGCCAGCTCTAACCCCGAATGCGCACTTCTTGGGATTAAGCTTCATCCTATACCGTCGCAGAGTATCAAAGGTTTCCCGCAGGTCTTCCACATGTGATATTGCTTTCACGCTTTTGACCAGCATATCGTCCACGTAAACTTCCATGTTTCGCCCAAGTTGATCCTTAAACATCTTATCAACCAAACGTTGATAGGTGGCTCCTGCATTTTTCAAACCGAAAGGCATCACAACATAGAAATACGTCCCCTTTGGGGTAATGAAGCTGACCCGCTTCCAATCATCTCTAACCAGTCTGATCTGGTGATACCCCTGGGATGCATCCATCATACTTAAGAGCTCACATCCAACAGTAGAGTCGACGAGCTGGTCGATTCTAGGTAAAGGATAGTGATCTTTCGGGCAAGCACGATTGAGATCTCTGAAATCGATACACATGCGCCAGTCCTCCTGAGTCTTGGGAACCAAGATAGCATTAGAAATCCATTCAGGGAATTGTATTTCTTGGATTTGTTTAGCCTTTAACAGTTTTTCCACCTCAACTTCTATGACGGCCTCCTTCTCAGGGCCGAAATTACGTTTCTTTTGCTTTACTGGCTTGGCACCCAAGCTGATGTTGAGGTGATGCTCTGCCACTTCTGGGTCGATCCCTACCAGATCTTCTGGGGACCAAGCAAACACATCCGCGCTACTCCTCAATAGTGCCACTAGATCTGTCAAAGTTTCCAGACTGAGGGTTGTCCCTACTCGAAGGACCCGACTCTCATCCCCTGGGATTATTTCGACCAACATCAGCCCTTCCTCTCTATTGGCCAGTTCTGTCCTTGGCGGCTCTACTCTAGCCCTTTTGTTCTGTCTTTGTTCCTCCTCATTCCTCCTGATGAACTCTACGTAAGTCTGTCGTGAGGCATACTGGTCACCCCTGAACTCTCCCGTTCCGTCTTCCGTTGGAAACTTCATCTTCATATGAAAGACGGATATAACAGCCTGGAACTGGTTCAAGGATGGTCGTCCCAACATGACATTATAAGAAGAAGGTGCATCCACCACCAAGAAACGCACCATTCTTGTCACCCTATACGGCTCTTCTCCTAACGTCACGAGGAGCCTCACTGCTCCCAAGGGCTTCAGGGATCCCCCCGCAAAACCAACTAGGGAGGTGGTGACCTCTTCCAACTCAACATTTATTTTTAACTGCCTAAAGCAATCATAAAACAAAATGTCGGCGGAACTCCCAGTATCCACGAAAATTCTACGGACATTATAATTAGCAATGGTTGCAGTTATAACCAGAGCATCTATGTGAGGGGATAAAATACCATCGCCGTCTTCTGACCCGAAACAGATGTTAGGGGTAGAGGTCATTTGTCCCACGTCCCGTGATTTTCAAAGTAGGTGTCGTGCAGCTCTGACATAGTTGTGTTGTGTCCGCTTGAAATGCTCCTCAAATTCTCCTCCGGTAATCATCTGGATTTCTCCATGGATGACCTGGGTCTGATCAGATCTTCTCGCCTCAGTACGTACCCTATCTTGGCTGCCCCTATTCGTCAGGGACCGATCATAATTCTTCCTACCAGACCTGGCTTCCTCTCTCCTTATCCGAACATACTCCTTTAAATGTCCAGCCTGAACTAGCCTCTCCAACTCATCCTTTAGATGGGTACACTTGTCAGTGTCGTGCCCATATTCATTGTGGAAGCGACAGAAACGATCTGATTTTTCCTTCCTGGGCCTCTGCGAGTAGGTCTTTGGCCACTTCAGGTCTGGATGCTTCTCAATTGCCTGTAAGATTTATCCCTGTGGGGTCGCCAAAGGAGTGTACTTATCAAAGCGGGGCCTCCCTCCAGACAGGCCTGGCCTAAGCTTTTTTATAACTCCCTTTCCCTCGCGATCATGCCTTTCCCTCTTCCTTTCTCCCTCATCTTTGATCTTCAGAGCCTCTTCAAGATGGATATACTTTTCCGCTTTCTCCAAGAGCTCCCCAAATTTCAGAGCTAGTTTCACCACCAGCGACTGAAAGAAATCCCCTCGTCTCAAACCTTGCGCTAGAGCATTCACCAACAGCTCTTCAGACGCAGAGGGCACTTCTAATTTAGCGGTTGTAAACCTATTGATATAAGCACGAAGGCTCTCATTCTCCTTTTGCTTTAAACTGAAAAGTTCAAGCGGCATTTTCTGATATTTTTTGCAGCTCGTGAACTGGTGTAAAAAGGCTGAGCTGAACTCGTCAAAATTGCTGATAGACCTCGGCGACAGCTGACTAAACCAGAGCAGCACTGATTTAGTAAAAGTCATCGGGAAGACCCGACACATGACAGCGTCCGAAAATTTATGTAGAGCTGCCGCGATCTTGAAGCGACTGAGATTGTCCCACGGGTCTGTAGTTCCATTGTACTCGAAGCCTAGGGAGCGATATGAAGCCGGCACATCATCTCGCATAACTTCCTCAGTGAACGGCGTACCCCTTCTCGCTGGAACCACACTGCCAGTAGCCATTTTTCTCTTAAACTCCCTCACTTATTTTTGCAAACTTTGCATCTGTGCAGCCAGACCTTGATTAGTTTGGCCTGAAGTCTCACTGTCAGAGGTGGAGAAGTGCTCTTTCCCATCATGTAAGGGAGCCCGATCCGCATGCTGTCCTCGTAATGGCTCCGTTCCCGCCGCCGGGACAGTCCGTGCTGGTGGTTTGTTGGATGGCGGTGTCGCCATCTCCTTGAACTTCTTTTCTACCGCCGTCTCTACGGCTTTGCCGATTAGCTCCGAGAGCTACAAAAGGAAGGATTCGTTAAATGAACCACCCGTGGCTGGCATAGATCTACTAAGCGGGGGAGGCGTAGCGCCTGGCGCGGTCCCTGTCGACGGCGCTGTCTCTCCTGGCCCCATCGCCGACGTATCTGTCGACCTGGACATCCCCCATGGCACGGCCGAACTAGGGGTTCCACCGAGTTCTCCCACCAAGTTCCGCCGTAAACCGTCTGAAGCCATGAAATAAACAGAAAATCTCACGTCTTAACCTGATCGCCTTCCCACAGACGGCGCCAATTGTTTCAGCCCCAAAAGTGAGCCACCCGAACAATACTTGAAAGACCAAGAGCTTCCTGAACCTACACCACAAAAACAGATTAGAAAGGACCACCGGTGGTTTTTCCGGTGGAAACCTCTCCGATGCTTAAGTCAGTAAGCGTTTGAGGTGTTTTCCAGAAAGAAGGCAAGAATGCTCAAAAGAATGACGTACCTCTCTCAGCCTTGGGGCTGAGATATTTATAGTTTTTCCTAGTGGGGACCCCAGCCGGGATCCCAGGAGCACACGCCGCGAATCACGGGCCGTTACGCAACCAATTCTGACAAGTGGTCCCACTTGTCTCCTTATTAAGAGTCCGGAAAACAGGTCTTCCCCATTTCTTTTCTCTGTATCACCTCAGTGTCAGTACCAGGTTTGGCTCTGATCAAGCATTTTCCGGTAAAGCTCTTCTATCAGCTCAGGAGAAAAGGAGAGCTGTATCCATCTTTCCTGGTGTCCTATTTTCCCAACACTTCAGCTCGGCATAATCCTCAGGCTTAGTGATCTCCTCAAGATAGCTAGCTTCAGGTGGGGGGGGGATACGAGTGATAATCACCTCTTCCTGATATTCCTGACGTCAGCAGGAGGGTTATTTAGATCTTTCTCTATGACAGAGCTTCTCTAGCCCTCCCTTAATGTGTCTAACTACTCTAAGTCAGAGCTACCCCAAACCGGGTCTGGCGTACATATATTGCCCTATCAAATCCCAACATCTCAAAAACAATAGAAAAAAATGCTAACTAGAAATAGCTACTCTAAACATCATAGGAGTTCACGGAACTAGGGCTCGGGGGTGGTTTGGGTCCAAATAGTAGATCTTCTATCTTCTCGATCTCTGCAGTAAGCTAGTCAATCTTTCTCCATGCCTCCGCCAAGTACCCCTCCATCTTGTCAATATTCAAAACAAGCGTCGCTTCATCAAGTAGCATCTCGTTATTCTCATACATTAACTTTTGTATCGTTGCTTCAGCCTCGTTCAATTGACTTTGAAGTCACTACTACAAAAATTGCCATTTGGAACAGGGTTATAGGCGTCGGTTGTCGTCAAAAACCGATGCCTATAGTGGCGGGGTCTTTTTTATAATTAGAAAAAGTTATAGACGTCGATTTTAATCCCGAAACCGATACCTATAGTCGCGTGGTTTTTTTTTTTGTAATAAATAAAAGTTATATGCATCGGTTGTATTTTGACAACCGATGCTTATAAATTAATAGCATCGGTTGTTTGTCAACAACCGATGCATATAATAATAAAATTACCAAAAAATTTCATTAAAATAAATAGACATCGGTCTTGGTCAAATAAACGATGCCTATATAATCCCGAAAATTCAATATACATCGGTTGCTGAACATCAATCGATGCCTATAATAGAATATAAATCCAAAAAATATATGAGCATCAGTTCGTGCAGAGCAACCGATGCCTATAACCAAATACAGGCACTGGTTCCTGTTAGAACCGAAGCCTATTCAAATTTAATTACGTGCCCAATTGCGGGAATAAGGTGATCATAAGTGGCTGAAAAAAAAATTCAAAACATTAAGCATCGGTTCTTATGAAAATAACTGATGCTAATAATAATAAAAATATCTAAAATTTCTGTAAAATAAACAGCATCGGTTGTTGTAGGACAACCGATTCCTGGGACCAAACCAGATCATCGGTTCTGTTGAAAACCCGATGCTTATTAAAATTTAATTATGTGCGCGCCGCGGGAATAAACATTAAAATCGGCCGAAGATTTTTCAAAAAATGAAGCATCGGTTGATTACTGAACCCGATGCATATATAAATTAAAGTCTATGATAATAATAACATCGGTTTACTTTCAAAACCGATGCTATTTATTTTGTCATCATATATGCATCGATCTCTCTGTTAAAAACCAATGCATATTGTGAAATCCTGTACAGTTCTCTAAAAATGCCTGCATTTTTAAAATTAGTAGAAAAACTCATAATGCTGAATTGAATCTTCACATTTATAATTGATTATCAGAAATTCAAAACTCCACCCAAATATCTTTCATCTTTGCTATTGAATTTGTGCACCGTCTCTTTGCAAATTGCAAGGTATGTATTTATTTTTTTGAATTTATTGTTTTACATATAATTTATATGCATTTAATCTGAAAAGGCGTGAAGCAGCATTAATATTTGTTTAAAACCTAGAATGCATACGGTTATGTTGTTCCTGGAAATTGAAAAGGCATGATGCATCGGTAAATTGAAAAGTCATATGAATTCAAAAAGGTGCACTAAACTTTTTTGTATAAATAACCCTAAGACTGAATTACCTGGGATGCCTTCGCCCATAAGAAATCCCGGAACCACCCATTAATAGTAATAGAACTTGTTTCCTCCCCTGTTTGTGGAAGAATATTAATCTTCACAACACCTTTCTGCCCCTTGAAATTTAAAGCTCGAACTCTTCTTAAAAAAATAATGGCTGACAACACGATTTCAGGACCGCTTCGCAAATTAATGGAAACTCATGAAAAACAAATTGTCCTGCTGATGAAGCAAATGCAGGAAGAACGTTCTGCAGACATGCGGAACGTAGCCGACAAGTTAGAAGCAATCACCAATATTCTGAGCAGTATAAATGCTCATTGGGGTGAGGTGGTTCTCTCCATCTCCAAGCTTGAATCTATTCTCATCACCAAGCTTAGTGCTGATGGTGATGATGTTGGTAATTCTCAGGCAGGGACGAAGAGGAAGGCTGCCGACGCTTGATTTTTCTTCATGCATTTGTAATTTTTATTTTTACTTTTTGCATTTTTAAATTTTTTGACTTTTGGTAATTGAAATAAAAATCATTATATTAAATTTTTGTGTGCTTTTTTTTTTTTTAACTGTGCTACTTAATAGTAAGGAATAAAATAAAGTTTAGGTTTGTTTTGAACTTTTAAGGACTACAAACAAGTTCAGTTGACTCATACATGTACATGTGACTGATCTAATAAAACATCATGTAAAATAAATTGTACGTAGCCTAATAATAGAGAAATATAATTATCACAAATTTCTGATACACATAAAACAGTAGATGACTTGTTGGAGGAACACTTGTCTTTCGATAGTCGACTTTGGTTTGCTTAACATAATAATAAAAATAATAATTATAATTAGTTGAATTTTTTATCTCAAAGTTAATTATAATATAATATGAATTCTAACACTACATAAATTTTGTCAAGAAACAAAATAAACAACAAAAAAATTAATTAATAAGAAAAATAAATTATGAACAGAGATATATGCATTTATATTTTCTGGTAAATTAATTTTTTGTTTCTTTGTTAGTTTTTTTATTGAGTTCTTAATTCAATTGTGCAGCGGTAGAGAATGGATCGATGTTGGATGAATGGTAGACGTAATACACTTGAATATATTCAAGGGGTTGAAAGTATTCTTAAATTTGATGTGGAGAATAAATCTAAGACTGCTTCGGAGACGATTGTGTGTCCTTGTGTTGATTGAAAAAATCTGAGGCAATTTCGGACTACGGACCAAGTGAAGAGCCATTCGATACATCGTGGTTTTAAAGAAGGTTATTCACAATGGATATGGCATGGTGAAACTTTACCTGATAATAAAGATCACTCGCCAGCTCCGTCTACGTATGGTACTAGTGATAGTAATACAGAGAACGAAGAGGATCTTGACAGTGATCGATTAGATGAAATGTTGCATGACATAGGAGGTGATATCAATAATGTTGTTGCATTTGGAAGATTATCTGCTGATGCTGGGAAACCGTTGTACCCAACATTTCCAAATTTACAAAGTTATCATTCATGCTTAATCTATATAACCAGAAGTCGAAGAGTGGATGGAGTGATACGAGTTTCTCGGGGTTACTAGAGCTTCTAAAAGATGCATTTCCTGATGATAACGAGCTTCCCACTTCAACCTACAAGGTAAAAAAAATGTTGTGCCCATTGGGTTTGGAGATCGAGAGGATACATGCATGTCCAAATGATTGCATATTGTATCGAAATGAATTCAAGGATCTGCGGGACTGCCCAAAATTCAGGGAATCGCGCTATAAAAAAACAGGCAGAGATGATGGTGGGCTTGTACAAAAAAAAGTTCCTCCGGCCAAGGTGTTGTACTATCTTCCAGTTATTACCAGATTCAAACGGTTGTTTTCAAATGCTAAGGAAGCGAAGAATTTGCAGTGGCATGCTGAAGGAAGGAAGAAGGATGGAAAACTAAGACATCCGGCCGATTCTCCGCAATGGAGAAACATTGATAGTAAGTTTCCTGAATTCGGTAGTGAGAAGAGAAATCTTCGACTAAGCCTGTGCATGGATGGAATGAACCCATATGGAAACATGAGTAGTCGTCATAGTACTTGGCCGGTTCTTTTAACAATTTATAATCTTCCTCCTTGGCTATGCATGAAGCGTAAGTACATCATGCTGTCTTTGTTGATATCCAAACCTAAGGAACCAGGGAATGACATAGATGTGTACTTGGCACCTCTTATTGAGGATTTGAAAAAATTATGTAACGAGGGTGTGACCATCTTTGATGCTTATACTCAAACAAATTTCACATTACGAGCCATGATATTTTGCACGATCAATGATTTTCCAACCTATGGTAACTTGCCAAGTTATGCAAATAAAGGAGCTAAGGCATGCCCCATTTGTGAAGATGAGACAAGTAGTATTTGGCTGAAAAATGGTAGAAAAGATGTGTACATGGATACCAGGGCCTTTCTCCCAAGTCAGCATCCTTATAAAAAAAAAAAAAGAATTTCAATGGGAAAACTCTGGACCGATTTGCTAGATCGCCATTATCCGGATGTGCAATTTACGATCATGTTAAAGATATTGATGTTGAGTTCGGCAAACTTTCTAAAATTGTCTCAACGGGTGGTTGGAAGAAGAAATCCATATTTTGGGGTCTACCATACTGGGAACATTTGCTGGTTAGACATTGTATAGATGTGATGCATATTGAGAAGAATGTATGTGACAGTGTTATTGGAACATTATTAAACATTTCGGGTAAGACGAAAGATGGTATTAACTCTAGACAAGACTTGGTGGAAATGGGGATACGGGAGAAGTTAGCTCCGAAAAAAAAAACTGACAAGCGAACTTACCTACCTCCAGCTTGTAATACCATGTCAAAAAAAGAGAAAATCATTTTTTGTGAGTGTTTGAATAAAATCAAGGTTCCTTCTAGTTATTTTTTGAATATTAAAAAGCTCGTTTCAATGAAGGACCTGAAATCGGTTGGTATGAAATCTCATGATTGTCATATATTAATGCAGCACATACTACCGGTTGAAATTAGAGGCTCATTACCAAGAGATGTGAGGCGTACAATAATAAAGATTTTTCGTTTTTTCAACGCAATTTTAGTAAAGTTATTAATCCTGAAATATTAGATGATTTGCAGGCCGACGTTGTTAAAAAGTTATGCGAGTTTGAAATTTTTCCTCCATCGTTTTTTGACATTATGGTGCACTTAATTGTCCACTTATTTCGAGAGGTTAAGTTGGGTTGGACGGTTTTCTTGAGGTACATGTACCCGTTCGAGAGGTACATGGGTATAATAAAAGGATTTGTAAGGAATCGTTCTCGGCCTGAAGGGAGTATCATTGAAGGTTACGCTGCCGAGGAGGTAATTGAGTTTTGTAAAGATTACTTGGAGAATTTTGAAACTATTGGAATTCCTAAATCTCGCCACGAGGGAAGGCTTGCGGGAAAAAGGTACTATTGGGCTCAAAGCATTCTTTGCAAATTCTGAATTGCGCATCCAGGCACACAAACTCGTATTGCAACATATTTTTGAGGTCCATCCATACCTCGACCGACACATCACTACTACAGAAACAGGATTTAACGGTGGCTTATTAACGGCGGTTCTGGAAAACCGCCGTTAAAAATTATTTTTAACGGCGGTTCTGTGAAAAACCGCCGTCAAATCTATATTTTAACGGCGGTTTTCAGAAAAGTGACGTTAATATTATATTTTAACGGTGGTTTCTCATAAAAACGCCGTGGTTTCCTATTATCGACGGCGGTTTACAATGAAACGCCGTAAAAACTCAACTAAAACTACGGCAGTTATTCCAAAACCGCCGTAAAAACAGGGGGCAAGTTTCTTTTAACGTCAGTTATCAGATAACCGCCGTGAAAACAGAAATATGCGACGGCGTTTATTTTAAAACCGCCGTAAAAACTCACACTTTTTATTTTCGGTGCACGTGTACACGGCCGCTTTTTAAAAAGCGCCGTAAAATATATTATTTTTTTTTCGGCCATGATTTTTAAAACATCTCGTCATTCCCTTCACACTTAGCCCTTGCACTTCCCAGCTCTGAAAATGCACTTCCCATCTCTGTGAACGGCGACGACTCAATCTCTGGCTCCAGTCCCACACCACGACGGCCTCCTCTTCTTCGGCCAGCAAAACACAGCCCTATCCCGTCGATTTTACCCCAAATTCCACACACTTAGCCCTATCCTCAAAATTGTACATCCTAGATTCTGAAAGTAGCTGAAGACCGAATCTCCGGCTTCACCAAGATGGGATCCTCTTCGCGGGTCCAGTCCCAGACTCAATCTCCGGCTAGGGAAAAAATTTCTTTGTAAGCTCTTCGCAGTCAATTATTTTGCTTTTCAGATTTTATGTTTCTATTTCACCTAATCTTGATTGGTTGTCTTTGTGGGTTTCTTTATTGAATTGAAGTAGCAAAACTTTGCTCAAATCTGCAACTTCTGTCTATTTTCTGAGTAAATGCAGTCCCCTCACTATTTTCCTTTAATTAGGTCATATATAAT
>BMAC01000701.1:266621-298829 GCA_014905375.1 Phtheirospermum japonicum
TGCTATGTGGCAACTGATAACATTTCTCAACTTTGCACGTGGAGTTTTAACGTCTCCAAAATAAAAAGAAAAATTACATAAAATCCTATAGAGGGTATCGGAAAACGGGGCTAGTAGAGAGTATTCGACTCTTAAGAACGAAACATGAATAGAACAAGAGACAAGACACTTCATAGATTATTTACACTTCATTCCCCACAATTACACTATTATTCGAACGAAAGTCTAAATATCCTAACCAAAGCATCTAACCACGTCACTTCGTCAAGGTTCCAGTCAATATCAATACACACAACTCAAATCAACCACAAGCAAGCATACAAAAATTTACTAACCAAACCAAGGACAAACCCCCCACACTTAAACCATACAATGTCCACATTGTTATAAAATGAAAAATTTAGCTAAGTATGGTAAAAGAAATAAGAGAAAGAGAGATACGTCCCTGAAATTCGCGCTTGTGATGAATGAGTTGAGCATCAAAATCATCTAACGGGCTTCAATAATTGAGGGGAACCTGAAACAAAAACAAAAACAAAAACACACAAAAAAAATAAATTAAAAAGGGCTTGGGTTGCCTCCCAAGAAGCGCTTAATTAACGTCTCTAGCTTGACGTGAAAAGCTTTAAAACGATTAATAAAAACGAAGGTCAAGTGCCACCGGAATCGTCTCCACGATCGGGGTTGTCAATCCCGATGGTTCTAAACGACCCTAAGCACGCTTTGACCAATAAACTCAACCAAAGCTCATGTTACTCTAAACATCATGCAATTAAAAATGAGAACTTAAGCATTTAAAACCTGCAAATCACCAAGCATCTCCAACAAAGAAATGAAAGCTTACGAAATTAACGAGAAAAGTCGCGAAGTTCAAACGAGAAATTAAACTACGAATTACAAACTAATCTATCTAACATCTAAAGTCTGAAATCTAAGAAAACTAAAACGAAAATACAGAAAGTAAAACAAAGACGAAGAACAAACGAGGAATTGACGACTCGAAACTTGCAATCTTCGACTCTTCAACCCGAATTATGCGCGTAATTGAAATGGTGGCATGAACCGAGGGTTCTCTACAATATCTGGACCTTTCCCCTCGTCTCAGCCCTTGAAAATGAAGAAAACCACCGGCTTTTATAGATTTTTCGAAAATAACCGCTCAAACTGCCGGAGCGTCGACGGTGCGTCAGTCGACGCGAGCCAGGCTGCACGCGTCGACCAGGCAGTGCGTCGATCGACGGAGCTAGGATCGACGCAACAGAACATTTGCGTCGACGGTGCGTCAGTCGACGCGAGCCAGGCTGCACGCGTCGACAGGCAGTGCGTCGAATCGACGCGAGCCAGGATCGACGCAACAGAACATTTGCATCGACGGTGCGTCGACAGTGCGTCAGTCGACGCGGGCGTAGCGTCGACAGGTCGCGGTCAGTCGACGCACCTGCATGGCTTCGGCTCGTCGCTCGTCCCGTTTTCCTCGTTTTGAGCTGAGATATTAACATTAAACAAAGTTAGATTATTTCATACAAAATAAAGTAAAAACACATTAAACACCATAAGAAACGAGAAAAAACATTAAAAGGAAGAAAAACGATAAAAGATAAACTTAAAACACATAAAAGCACACAACACACGATGCAAAAACACACGAAAATCACATACAAATATGTACAAATCAACTCCCCCACACTTAGCTTTTTGCTTGTCCTCAAGCAAAATCTAATCTAGACGTAGACAAGGAAAAGCTAATTACCCGATGACTTAATTACTAATGCATCCATATGATTCAAGAAGTTAATGCATTAGATCGACTAAAAACTCAACTAAAAGGACGACACGATAACGTTGAGATAAGAGATTTAGACTAGCTTCCGAACACCTAAAAGTAACGAGTTGACCTCCATGTACGTCACCCATCCATGCCTCGGCCAAAGTCTATCCCTGCTCAAACCGCCAAATCGTCACCCGACTAGCCCAGTCATCTATACACCTCTTTAACAATAAAATCTAAGAAATAAAAAAATTAAAAAGAACTCAACTTGTACAAGGTTTTCTCTTCTTGTACTTATTCTTTCTTTTTTTTCTTTTTCCTTTTCTTTTCTTTTCTTTTTCTCTTTTTTTTTCTTTTTTTTTTTAATAATAGGTACCCATAAAGATAAGGTACAAAACGAGCATAATTTACATACATCAAAAGCGAGAGTTCATTGACTCCAATCTTACGTTGCTAAATGCAACTGATAACATTTCTCAACTTTGCACGTGGAGTTTTAACGTCTCCAAAATAAAAATAAAAATTACATAAAATCCTATAGAGGGTATCAAAAAACGGGGCTAGTAGAGAGTATTCGACTCTTAAGAACGAAACATGAATAGAACAAGAGACAAGACACTTCATAGATTATTTACACTTCATTCCCCACAATTACACTATTGTTCGAACGAAAGTCTAAATATCCTAACCAAAGCATCTAACCACGTCACTTCGTCAAGGTTCCAGTCAATATCAATACACACAACTCAAATCAACCACAAGCAAGCATACAAAAATTACTAACCAAACCAAGGACAAACAAGTCATCATATGGCGATCTCACTCGATAAATTTTGAATCGAACTTTTTCGCGTTTAAAATAATAAAAGCTCGTCCGCAAGAGAACGGAGCTATTGTAGGCGATAAGTTGACTCGAGTCGAAGCACAAGAAAGACTAATCGAAAACTATTCTCGGTGTTCGATTTTACGTACAATTATACGAAAATAAAAACTAGACTAAAATAAACTAAACACACGATCGAATAAAGTTTGAGGTTTTCTAACATCTACGTTCAATAAAATTAAAAGCTTTTAAAAACGAATTAATAAAAGCGAGGGTCTAGTGTGCCGGAATCGTCTCCACAATCGGGGTTGTCAATCCCGATGGTTCTAAACGACCCAAAGCACACTAGAACAATAAATCTAGCTAACAAGCATGATCGTAATCAAATCATAAATGCAACGCAAGTATGATCACAATCGATAATAAAAGAAATACAAAACTAAATTAACATAATCATTCATCTAATCTTACGAGAACTAACAACTAACTACTAAAGCAATAAAAATAAATTAACAACTAGGAAAAAGCGATAAAAGGAAAATGACTAAATTAACGAAACTTAAAGTGCATAATAACATCAAAGCAAAGGTCATTGAAGCCAAATACACAAAGCAAATAAAAGGTGCAGAAAAACCTATAATCTATAGAAAGCATCAGCCATCGAACGATCCTCAGCGGCGATAAACGGCCTTTAACGTCGGACGACGTAGAAATCGATGAAACTACGAATTATTAACTCTAATCTTGCTTGAATGGAATGGGTGGCATGAACCGAGGTGCCTTATACAATATCTGGACCTTTCCCCCTCGTCTCAGCCCTCTAAAAATGAAGAAACCACCGGCTTTATATAGAATTTTGAAAATAACCGCTCAAACCTGCCGGAGCGTCGACGGTGCGTCAGTCAACGCGAGCCAGGCTGCACGCGTCGACCAGGCAGTGCGTCGACTCGACGGGGCTAAGATCGACGCAACAGAACATTTGCGTCGACGGTGCGTCAGTCGACGCGAGCCAGGCTGCACACGTCGACAGGCAGTGCGTCGATCGACGCGAGCCAGGATCGACGCAACAGAACATTTGCGTCGACGGTGCGTCGACAGTGCGTCAGTCGACGCACCTGCATGGCTTTGGCTCGTCGCTCGTCCCATTTTCCTCGTTTTGAGCTGAGATATTAACATTAAACAAAGTTAGATTATTTCATACAAAATAAAGTAAAAACACATTAAACACCAAACGAGACGAAAAACATTAAAAGGAAGAAAAACGATAAAAAGATAAACCTAAAACACATAAAAGCACACAACACACGATGCAAAAACACACGAAAATCACATACAAATATGTACAAATCAATTCCCCCACACTTAGCTTTTTTGCTTGTCCTCAAGCAAAATCTAATCTAGACGTAGACAAGGAAAAGCTAATTACCCGATGACTTAATTACTAATGCATCCATATGATTCAAGAAGTTAATGCATTAGATCGAGTGAAAACTAAACTAAAAGGACGACACGATAACTTTGAGATAAAAGATTTAGATTAGCTTCCGAACACCAAGAAGTAACGAGTTGACCTCCATGTACGTCATCCATCCATGCCTCGGCCAAAGTCTATCCCTGCTCAAACCGCCAAGGCGTCACCCGACTAGCCAAGTCATCTATACCCTCTTTAACAAAACAATCTATGAAATAAAAATAAAAATAAGAACTCAACTTGTACAAGGTTTTCTCTTCTTGTACTTATTCTTTCTTTTTCTTTTCTTTTTTTTTCTTCTTTTTCTCTTTTTCTTTTTCTTTTTTTTCTTTTTTTTTAATAATTTTTTTTAGTACCTAAAGAGATAAGGTACTAAACGAACATAATTTACATAATTCACAAACGAGAGTTCATTGACTCCAATCTTATGTTGCTATGTGCAACTGATAACATCTTTTCAAATTCAACACACGGAGTATTAACGTCTCCAAAATAAAAATAAAAATTACATAAAATCCTATAGAGGGTATCGGAAAACGGGGCTAGTAGAGAGTATTCGACTCTTAAGAACGAAACATGAATAGAACAAGAGACAAGACACTTCATAGATTATTTACACTTCATTCCCCACAATTACACTATTATTCAAACGAAAGTCTAAATATCCTAACCAAAGCATCTAACCACGTCACTTCGTCAAGGTTCCAGTCAATATCAACACACACAACTCAAATCAACCACAAGCAAGCATACAAAAAATCACTTACCAAACCAAGGACAAACCCCCCCACACTTAAACCATACAATGTCCACATTGTCTAAAATGAAAAATTAAGCTAAGTATGGTAAAAAAAATAAGAGAAGGAGAGATACGTCCCTGAAATCGCGCTTATGATGATGAGTTGAGCATCCAAGATCATCTAACGGGCTTCAAAGTCGAGGGGAACCTGAAATAAAAACAAAAAGAACAAAAACACACAAAAACAAATAAGATTAAAAAGGCTTGGGTTGCCTCCCAAGAAGTGCTTAATTAACGTCTTTAGCTTGACGTGTCCACGGTCGATGTCATCCCGGTTCTAAAAATAGATGACGGTCGTGCCACGCCTTGGTATTCTCTAAAAGCAAGAGTTGGCGATGATAATCACCAAGGCGGGCATAAAAATCACGTCCCGAGATGCAAAACACTCCAACTAGCTTCGTAGGTCGGAAACGCGAGTAATCGATCACCTCGAATATGTCAAACCAAAATTGCGGCATGGGGTGATCGGGCACCTTCTCAACTATCTCGTCTACCACCTCAAAATCAAATTTCAACAAATCTTCGGGTGGTTCAAAATACAACTCAATAGTCTCACTCTCCTCCAAAATCAGCATCATAACTCCACCTTCTTCACCAAGAGTAGGGAGACTCGAATCTCCAATATATTCCGGGCACTCCAACGGCAACACCCCCACACTTTTATCCGCAATGTCATCAGAAATCGCAAAGGGGCGGATCTCAACCAACTCGTCAATCTTAGCCGTCTTACAAACCTCTTCCGAACAAATATCCACYGTAGGCTCTACCACATCAAATAATGTCACCTCGTCAAAATGAGGTCGATTTACCTCAACTCGAGTTTCATGATTATTAATACACGAATGAGACATAGGATAACAATCGTAGCTCGGGGTATAAGAATATGATTCGCAAGGAGCACACGGATCATTATATCTCGAATCGTGATATGTGGTTTTGGGAAAAAACTGCTCGAAACTCGAAACATAAGAGTTTGATGTAAGAAGAGGAAACGGTTCGTAACTTGAATAATCAAAATTGGGTAGAGCGTACGAATCATATCCCATGGAAAAAGGTTCCAAACCCGGGTTATAAGAATTTTCATTAAATGTTGGGAAATAGGAACTTTGTAGTTGATCAAAGTGACTAAGTGAAGTATATGGATCATTAATGTTTGAATTATAAGAAACCGAAGGTGGGACCCATTCAGTCGAATAGAGCAACCCCATGAACTGATCCACTACTTCATACCACGTTTTCAATGAATCAGGCTCTAGATTTGTCAACCATTCACTGGCCCGATCCTTTAATGTAAACATGAAAAGCCTCATCATCACTTGATCCCATGTAAGTCCGAAAAGAGGGAATGTGCCAGTTATAGCTTCGTATTCTTGGATAAAATGGAGCGAGTCTTAGTTCGGAAACCCATGAAAAATCGGAAGTTGCTCGAGGTAAAATTCATCAAGATCGTACTCCCGCATTGCAAAGCTCAAAGGAATTGGCGGTCGAAACCCACACCAGTCAGACGTTGGGCAAAACGTCTCTTCATCGAAAGGTGAAGTGCATAAGTCATCATATGGCGATCTCTCTCGATAATCCGCCATCTTCGGTCTAAAATCTCGAATCGTCAAAGAGTTGGCTACAAGAACAATACTCAACAAATGAGATTAAACGTACCAGAAAGAACAAAAATAAACAAAAACAAAATTCAACAACAAACACTAACACAAACAAACAAATAAAAGCAAACACCAAAAATCGTAGCCTTTAGCCTTCCCCGGCAACGGCGCCAAATTTTGAATCGAACTTTTTCGCGTTTAAAATAATGAAAAGCTCGTCCGCAAGAGAACGGAGCTATTGTAGGTGATAAGTTGACTCGAGTCGAATCACAAGGAAGACTAATCGAAAACTATTCCGGTGTTCGATTTTACGTACATTACTACGAAATTAAAAACTAGACTAAAATAAACTAAACACACGATCGAATAAAATTTGAGGTTTTCTAACATCTACGATCAATATAATTAAAAGCTTTTAAAAATGATTTATAAAAGCGAGGGTCTAGTGTGCCGGAATCGTCTCCACAATCGGGGTTGTCAATCTCGATGGTTCTAAACGACCCAAAGCACACTAGAACAATAAATCTAGCTAACAAGCATGATTGTAATCAAATCATAAATGCAACGCAAGCATGATCAGAATCGATAATAAAAGAAATAAAAAACTAAATTAACATAATCATTCATCTAATCTTACGAGAACTAACAACTAACTACTAAAGCAATAAAAATAAATTAACAACTAGGAAAAAAATGATAAAAGGAAAATGACTAAATTAACGAAACTTAAAGTGCATAATAACATCAAAACAAAGGTCATTGAAGCCAAATACACAAAGCAAATAAAAGGTGCAGAAAAACCTATAATCTATAGAAAGCATCAGCCATTGAACGATCCTCAGCGGCGATAAACGGCCTTGAACGTCGGACGGCGTAGAAATCGATGAAACTACGAATTATTTAACTCTAATCTTGCTTGAATGGAAGGGTGGCATGAACCGAGGGTGCTCTGTATTATTCTGGACCTTTCCCCCCCTTGTCCCAGCCCTCAAAAAACGAAGAAACCACCGGCTTTATATAGAATTTTGAAAATAACCGCTCAAACTGTCGGAGCGTCGATGGTGCATCGACGGTGCATCAGTCAACGCGAGCTAGGCTGCACGCATCGACCAGGCAGTGCGTCGACTGACGGGGTTAAGATCGACACTTCAGAACATTTGCGTCGAAGGGTGCATCGACGGTGCGTCAGTCGACGCGAGCCAGGCTGCACACGTCGACCAGGCAGTGCGTCGACTGACGGGCCTAGGATCGACGCTTCAGAGCGTTTGCGTCGATGGTGCGTCAGTCGATGTGGGCGTAGCATCGACAATGCGTCGACGGTGCGTCAGTCGACGCACCTGCATGGCTTCGGCTCGTTGCTCGTCCCATTTTCCTCGTTTTGAGATGAGATATTATCATTAAACAAAATTAGATTATTTCATACAAAATAAAGTAAAAACACATTAAACACCAAACGAGACGAAAAACATTAAAAGGAAGAAAAACGATAAAAAGATAAACCTAAAACATATAAAAGAACACAACACACGATGCAAAAACACACGAAAATCACATGCAAATATGTACAAATTAGGTGTCTCAATAGTTGTATTAACGAGCGATTATTCTAGAGCGAAAGGTAAAGGACCAGTGGATGCTTCTATGTTGTTTTATGGGGTCATTGAGGACATTTGGGAACTTGACTATAAATTGTTCAAGATTCCTCTTTTTTGATGTAGTTGGGTCGATAACTTACGGGGTGTGAGGGTTGATGATTTGGGATCCACTTCGGTCGATTTTAGTCGATCGGGGTATCGGGATGATCCGTTTATACTTGCATCACAAGCAAAACAAGTCTTTTATGTTTCTAATCCTGCTGATTCTAGGTGGTCTATGGTCCTTCCCAGCAAAAGGAGTATTGTTGGTGTTAACGATGTCGTAGATGAAGACGAGTACGATCACTTCGATGAAACCCCACCATTTTTCATTGATATTAATGAACCTCCGATAATCTTAGGTGATGGTTATATTCGTTCTGACCATGGAGAAGGAGAGTGGGTTGAAAACAAAGATTAATGCACTAAACCTGTAAGATTAATTTTTGGGACACTGAAATTTACTTGGTCATAATAAGTTATACCAGTTGTTTATGACTCATTTTTTTGTCTTAATTATAAACAGACATCCTTATGCTTGGAAGCAGCTTCATGCGGCGTTAAGAATCGACTCATCACTGTGTCTTCATCTCCATGGTGATTGCATTGTGTTTTTATTTTATTATTATTATTATTATTATTATTATTATTATTATTATTATTATTATTATTATTATTTATTTTGTGTGTGTGGTTAGAAAAAAACACACACAAAACTTTTATTATTATTTCAGTCTGGTTTTGCTATTGGTGGATCTCCCTTTGTATTGGTGAATTTGGTTCTTTTACCAAAATAGCAAGTTATGAAAGACACTATGTAATTTCATATATACAGTTTAAGAATAAATTTTCAGTTTTAACCTAAGTGAAATATGGTTGAAAGCCACATCTCAAGTGTGTGTTTTGTAATGATCTCTTGCGTAAGTATGAAACTTGGAAGTGTTTGTATTGTAAATATAAGTTTTGAACAGGGTTTATTTTGTAAATATTTATTTTTTTTGGTAGATGTATATTGACCCATAAAATTCAAACCCTTCTCTAAACAATAAGCTTTGTTCTTGATTTTTCCATGCCAGAATATGTCAGTAGCATCGATTTATGATTTGGAACCGATGCTTAAAGTGTGTCAAAAGTTTTGCATTTTTTGGAATCTCAGATATATCCTTAAACGAATATAGTTTTGTAAGATCAATATAGATATGTGTATATATCAACGAAATGTTGTTTTTAATAAATGTATCTTGTAATCAAAGGTTTGAAACAGAAAATAAGCATAGAACTAATTGAAGTGAGTTGTTTCCTATGGACATACTTTAAGCATCGGTCCCTATTAGTAATAACTGATGCTACTGTTAATATCTTAGGAAAAAAAAAACTTGTGACGAGATACGGGCAGGCCCTAGCATATCCGTTTAAAGATCAAAGCCCGGGCCACGCGCTAAGTCCATCAAGCAAAGTAGTTCTAGGCCCAGTCGAGCCCAATAGTGGTTCCCGGGACCAGGGATCGATTCCGAATGGCCCAAGGCAGGAGAACATTTTTAAGTTGCCAAATTTCCTCTTAGAAAGGCGATGTGGGATATAGGAGATTATGCAGTAAAGGAAGCTGCTGGTGGGAAGGAATAAAGAAGCAGCTATTGAACCCTTGTTGTTACATTGAAGATTGTTCCTTTTCATGTGGTGTCCCAAATTATGATGTATGCCAAACGATTGTTGTTAATAAATCTCAGTATCAAATGGCTTTGTAATTTTTTTTCTCGATTTTTTTTTTTGCTGGTCGTTCAAATTGCTTTCTTTTTCCAACTGGTTGCTACCATTATTTTATAAGGATTGGTTATACAGCTCACTTCAAAACCGATGCTTAAAATAATTTTCAGGCTCACTGGGTAGCTGGAGCACTTCGTCTAATCAAAATAATTAAAGTATTCATTTCGTTTGCATGCATAAATACTTTATGTTTTAAACCGACTTATTTAAGAGCAAGACATTCCAGCACAAAACTCACAAATTAGGAATACCCTCGTTAATATATACACTAAGTCATGATTTTCTTGATTTTCCATTTGCCTAAAAGTCTTGTGAAAGATTTTTTTGGTATAATTGTGGAGTGAGTTTATTGGGAACTTACAAATAATTAATGTGTGGCTAACTAGTATAAGGGTAAATTGGGAACTACAAAACGTATATTCTGATTGTTTCCCAATAAAAAAAGGGTGTTCAATGGATATGTGCAGGGAGTAGTAATCATTTCATATAATTAGTAGGAGGTGTTAATAGCATACCATTTTCACGCAAGCTGAAATTAAGTGCCAATGTGGTTTGTGGTTTGAGGTCATGTAATTAAATGATCAGTTTCACAGTCTTTTGAGCTTCCCAACCTCTTCATTTTCTATTTAAAATCTGTCATCACCCTTGTTTCAACTCACTTTTCTCTTCTTTTATAATCCTCTCCCTTCATATTTTCTCAGATTTTCTTAATCATATATGATGTCGAGCTCGGGGTCCGGAAGCGACGACGAGGCTGGTCCATCCGGCCTCATCGAACAACTTGAGGCGAAGATAGTCCGCCTCAAGAAAGACTTTGTGGATGAGTTATTCCACATTGTTGAAATTCTTCTCGAAAGCCAACACTATGAGCAAGAGAGGGACCGATTGGCAGCCGAGAATGAGGTATTGAAAGAGAAGCTGAAGAAGTATGAAGATAAATGAATTGTTGTTGTTTTTTTTTTTTAAATTTTTTTAATTTCTGTATGGTTTATTAATGAAATTTCCTTTGTGTGTTTTTATCCTTTCTAGATGTTGTGGTTGATTATCTATTTTGTCATTATTGTACAAATATATTTTTATTATTTTTCGCAAATAATTATATGAAATGTACAGCTGCTGAATGGAAGGAATAAAAAAGTAACCTTTTCATGTTCAAGAATTAAAAAACATCAAACAACATCAAACAACATCAACAATTAAAGGATGAAAAAACGATGCATATAATGGTAGAGGATATCAACACAAAACGAAAATTTCATTAAATAAACAGAGTACAAAGTTCATTCATTAAAAAAGATTTTATTGCATAATCCCCTATCCCACATCGCCTTTCTAAGAAGAAATTTGGCAACTTAAAAATGTTCTCCTCCCTTGGACCATTCGGAATCGACCCTTGGTCCGGGAATCACTATTGAGCTTGACTGGGCCTAGAAGTGCTTTGCTTGATGGATATGGCACGTGGCCCGGGCTTTGATCTTTAATCGGATTTTCTAGGGCCTGCCCATACCCCGTCTAAAGTTTTTTTTTTAAATTTTCCTAAGATCTTAACGGTAGCATCGGTTATTACCATTACGACCGATGCTTAAAGTATGTCCATAGGATCGGTTTGTATGAAAAAAACCGATGCATATAATATTGGTTGACCTTCTTTCCCGCATTTTTCTGACCAGCGATGAATAAGCATCGACTCTTGTCAAACAACCGCTGCTTAACCCTAATTTTTATGATATATAAAACCTCAGAAAACACAAAATCGGCCTTGAAAAATTCGTCCACCTTGCCGAACTATCCCAGATTAAGGATGACTTTAATTCCGACATTCACCAAGACCATCCTCATGCCGTTGTCACGTTTCATGGTATAAGTGATTTTATTTCATCCTTTTTTTTTTCTTTTTTCTATTCTGATATATATTTTCTGATTTGTGTTGTATGAATTTTTGTAATTCCGAATAACTGTCGACATAATTGCAGCATATCCCGCATAAAATTGTCCATTTTTTTTGCAGAGCTTCCGAGCAAGGATTTTAAATTGCGCAATCCCATCGGGCAGACTTGGGATGTCACAGTGGAGTTGTTTGGTGAAGATTTTGTCCAGGTTTATTCATAACTAACTCAAGTTTATTGATGAACAACTTTGCGTGTTTAAGTACCCTTATTCGATTTGTGTTATTTGTGTTCTTCTAGGTTCAAGACGATGATACGACTGATTATTGTATTTCTTCGTATGTTTATAATAATGTCATTCTAGATGTGTTGTTTTAAGTTGAAAGAAACTACATACGACTGAGAGTTTGCATTTATACTCTCTTTTTTTTTGTTTATTGTAGGCACGGTTCAAAGGGGAGTGGCTCAGTTTTGTGGAGGACAACAAAATTAGAGAGGACTATTCCGTTGTCTTCATAAATAATGAGCCTTATATTTTTTACGTAATAGTCTTTGACGAAAAAGGCGTTACAAGCAATCGCTTTGTAGGTGTGAAAGATCCTGACCTTGAGCTCACACATTTTCCTTCTTTCAAAGTAACAGTATCGAAGACTGTTCTAGAGTGTGGACGAATATTAAGTTGAATACTTTTTAAACTATCTGCAACTAACATACTTTCCACCAATTTTGATTTGACGTTAGCAGCTTCTAATCATGCGAGCTTTTTATAGGCCATTACAAAAGACTTCTGGACTGAGCATGTGGTCCCAGGAGGTAATGGTCATCAGGTGAGGGCTACAATTATAGGGTTTGCTGATCAACGTTGGGTTCTTGATGTATCAAACTGGGCATCAAATGGTCGCCTTATCCTTACTGGCTTCCAGGAGATGCTTGAAGACTTATGTTTGCCACTCGACTCAACCTTCGACCTTCATATCGTGGATCTCCCATATTTAGTTTTTGTTTTGTCATTGCAATTTTTGATGTGTTTGGGATGGAATCAGATGTAATAGGGAATTGTTTTATGTTTGGACTATGTGAATGCTTAATCTTTTGCAGTAAGGGTTGTTATGAGGCCAAAAATTAATTACTTTATAGCCTTTTTATTTATGTGTCAGGCATTTAATAACCTCTAAGATTGGTTGTGTTTGTTCTCTCCTCCTATCGTTCATTAACGAATACCCTGTGTTCGATTAATTGATTTAGAGTTGCTCAATTAATTTAAGATTCCATTTTCCAACTTCTTTGGAAAATAAGAAACGTAAAAACTGGATTAATTTATCCTTCGGTTAAAAAACATTACTCTCCCGATCCCAACACATGAACAACTGAACAATCACATTAGCAAATTCCCTTTCTCGGTATCATACTTATCAATTTAAATAATAAACAGCGTACAACACACTAAAACCAAATACACCATAGAGACACCTTTTAGCTGTTTTTTATCCAGATAACAAACCAAGTAATCAAAAGCGCCCTGCACAACCAACGTTCCTGATTTTGCTTCTTCTTAACATATTCTTCAAGCTTACAATTTTGAGCTGCAAGTGCTTTCAGGTTTGTTTGGTTCTTCTTCACATCTAATTCAAGTCTCTTTACGTCAGCCTTCAACACTTGAACTTCAGCTTCAAATTTATTTGCTCGTCTTAAAAGCCCGGGAATAATTTGAGTAGCTCTTGGGCACAGTGGGTCCTCAAGCCATTTGAAAAAATTGCACCCTTCAGTCTCCTACAATATAATTTACTCCAATCAAAATTAATGCAAACAACCCCTTTAACTACGAAAAATGAAGACTATCAGAAAATTCAAGCAAAAGCACGACACACCCTCATAAATCTTAAGTAACAGTCATTTTAACTACAATCGGATCCCATGTTAACATCTTACACAAAATCCCAAAATAATTATTAGCCCTAATATCTAAAAATATGAAAGAAATTCAACATTTACACGAAATCTTGGACAACTTATATATCTCCTCCCGGGATTGAGGTCGGTCCATGATGTCCGACAAACGACATCATCATCACAATTTCATTTTCCTCTTCCCACAGTGAACTCAGATGTTTGTCTCCAGGCCATTTCCAAACAGTTTTTCGAAATAGCACCCTTAGACTGAAATGTGGTATATTTATTACAAACAGTTTTAGGAATTTTTAGATTGCACCCTAAAGTTTAGATGTTTATGTTTTTGGCCCTAAATTTCCAGAATTTGTAAATACCTTTTATGGGAGTTTAATTTTGTGATAGTCAAAATTTAGGCTTAAATGAACAAACAAGTCTTTCAAAGATATAATTATGTTTTAATTTCATTGCCAATAAAGACTTGAGCCTGCCTATCGATTTCGTAGGGAGGCGTTGAAGACATTGTAGGGGGTTGGAAGGGATAATATCTGCTTCTGGGAGTCAAGAGAACATGGGAATTTTGTAAAATATTTACTATTATAGGCATCGGTCATTACTAATAACTGACTTTAGTTGTCTGATAAAACTTATGAGCATCGGTTGTTTTTATACAACCAATTCATATAATCGTGAAATTCGGCAACTTTTGGGCGAGGGAGGGATTTGAACCCGCGTGGCTCGTAGCCTCTGAAATGTCCAATTTTGCCCCCAAACACACAAAAAATAGGTTCTTGAATTAAATTCACTCCAAAATTTTCATATTTCCCACTCAAAAAACCCGCCAGATATTCATAATCTATATTTTGGAAAAGTTTGGACGATTCATTCAACCTCACCTGATGTTCGCCGTCGACTCCCTGTCTTCTGCTGTTCGCTGTAGATTCCCTGTCGCCTTGTTTCATCCTCGCCTGCTACAAATTGCGCAAGAGTGTATATTTTTTAGTAATTGTTCAGTTTGTTAATTAACATGTTTGGGTAATGTTCAGGTGTAGAAAATTAAATTCTCCGAGTTGGTAAATGGGGTTGGAACTAAGAATTCTTACCACAACCATTTTTCGCTTCCCGTTGCCAAGTCGGACCTTTCAGATAGGACTAAAACCTTTAAATTCGGACCTTTCATGTTGATTAGGTATTTGTTCAGTATTTACACAGTTGAAGACTGGACCTTTGAATTCCATTCCATAACCAATGTCTATGACAGGTTTAATTATCATATTAAATTTAGTTATGGTTGATTAATTAACACACCCACATGCATGAATTGGTGTATGGTTGATGCAATTTATTTGATGAATAATTTCACTGTTGTATTTTGGACATCCTGTTCACAAGCCATTTGAACCCTCTTGAACTATGTTATGCGGTAAGTACCTTCACAAAAGTTGTTGATATGCTTCTTAGTTGTCTGTAGCTGCTAGAATCATCCAAGTATCTATTTTCACTCTTGTAATCTATTTAAAATCTTGGTGTCTTCACAGTAGTTGTCGATTGATGTGTTAGCTTTCATCGCCGTATAAATTATATATTTCATCTAATGTTTTAAGAATTTTATCAACTAACAGCACAGAGTCATGACTGATTCATCGAGCACCCACTGTGAACACGAGTCTGAGTCTGAGTTTGTGAGAAGAAGATCTAGAGGCTCAACGACATGCATTAAAATGAAAGCCAAGCCTTCAGAGCAAAAGCATGTCTATTTCGACGATAACAATAAACCCATCGGGAAATATTCTGCCAATTTCAAGAAATACCTGGGTTCTCTAGTTCGGTCGCATGTAGATATTAACATCGACGAGTAGAAACACGTCGAGAGTAGTCTGAAGGATGTGATTTGGGCGGATTTGCAGGTATATAATAATAAATTTTTTTTTAGTAAATCATCTATTGATGAACACATGTGTTAATATATGTCTGTTTCTTGTTTATTCATAGAGAGTTCAATATCGAAGGGGATGAGAAGAAGAAGCACTTCCTAAAGTTTGAGTGAGTGAGGTGGACGACTTTCAAGTCGCGGTTAGTACGTGACTTCATAAAGAGGAAACACCTAAAATATGATCATCCATCCCAGTTATATCATTCCATCAAAGCTGATCAGTGGGAGAAATTCGTTAGTGATCATCAATCTGAAGCATTCGAGGCATGTAGGAAAATTCACCAGATATATATATCTAATTTTCCTAAAAACTTTTTACCAGGAAAAGAGTAGGAAAGCTCGGGAGAGCCAGTCTCACAACTAGCATCTGCACTTTTTAGAACCTGGTGGATATGCTAGTGCAAAAGATAAGTGGGTTGTATCAGACCCTCTCTCGTCATCGTCTTCATGTGCTTCGCTCAGCTCGAGTATAGTTTGGATGATCGCAGCTTGGATTGGGTTCGAGCAAGAATCAAGAAGGACGAAAAGGGAAATTATGATATCCCGAATGATCAAACGAAGGGGGTGGTTGATAAAATGGAAATTATATTTTATTGTAAGAATATATATTTTTGGGAGTACTTACTTAATGACATGGGGAAAGTGTATTAAATGATGTTTATCATTTCTTGAAACAGGTTGAGAAGGCTCGAGAAGTCAGCGAAGGGACGTTTCTACCGTAGAGGCACGATGACATATTGAATTCGTCTCTAGGGAAGAAGGAGAACCCGGGTCGGGTGCAAGGTGTTTGTAGCCACATGAACGTGAGGTCTGTTTTTGGTCGACCGAGTCAGACAAGCAGGAGACAAAGTGGAGTGGTGTCAATAGACGAGGTGAGGGCGGCTATGACACAAGAAATCACGCAGCAGATGCAGGGCAAGTTTGATGCTATACAAGCTCAATTCAACCGGTTGTATGAGCATGTGAATAATCAATGTCCGCAGACTCCAGTTATTGACCAAAACATGCCATCAAGAGTTGACGAGGGGGCTGACTTCCACACGCCGACGCAAGGTGATCCATATAGTAGTTGTCAATCGGTTGGTGGGACTCCATTTCCTATGGTTGAGGTATAAATTAGATAATATGTAGTGTATTTTCACAAACCTACTCATTCAAGCACCCTGGTAGTTGATAAATAAGTAATTCTTAGTCAAGATTCATTATGCATTATCCTTTTCAGAGTCGTCTTTTCATTATTCATTTATTAGAAAATATCAAGTCTCATTTTTTGCTCGTCCTTTCATTATAGAGTATTTAGTTCTAATTATTTCCTCTTAATGGCATTGCATCGTATTATTTCAAGAAACAAACTTTCCTAATTAAAAGATATATTTACCTGTGTCCAGAATGTAAATACAAGACTAAAGGGGCTGGAAGTAATTAGGTTTGTTATATAATATACTCAGGTCGTTACGGTCAGGGGATTTTTGCATTTTTGCATTGTTAATACCTGCATATACTCAGGCCATTACGGTATAACCTATAAAACCCGAACTCATTATCATCAAGTTTTAGTTTGTATTCATCATCAGAATATAATCATTTTTATTCAGACCATTAACTTTAGGCTATTTTGAGTAAAAGAGTCTGACCGAGTGCCGCCTGGCCCTGTCCATTCTGGGGGACAAAAAAATTGTTGCATCCGGGATGGTTTACCCAACCGGTGAGGACACGATAGTGCATCATCAGAAGGTGACACCCGGTCATGTCAAGGTCTCAGTAGATGAAATTGTTGAGGGTGCAACAGAACTTCCTCTATCGGTGACGGCTCATCCAGAAATGAGGCACGTGGGTGAAGCGTTAGGTAGCTTTTTGTAGTGGCCGGTCAGATTGGTTCAGGCAAGAGAGGTAATAATATATGTTTTAATTTCACCAATTATTTATTTAGTTTTAGTATGCTCAATCATGGCCATATGTACAGGAACTTACAAGCCCATATTCAAAGAAACAGAGAAAAAGTCTCATGGAGACAATTCTGCAAAAAAACCAAGGCCACCTCTTGTTGATGATGTAGTCTTGGAGACTTGGGGACCTAATTGCATAGAGCTACACAACCTGATATTATCGATGCCCGTGCATGTGGACCACGTCTCTATGGACCTAGAGAAAACCTTCTTACATGATAAAAGAGAAACGAAAATCCACGTGCCAATTGATGATATTCGGAGCCTATTCAGAATGGGGTTGATCAGTGTTGCTGTTGTGCAAGTCTTTGCGCGGTATGAGCTTTCTTTTTCCTTATCAATTAGTTCAATATTTAGCTTAAATTTATTTAGCTATGAATGTACTAATGATTTACAGGTGACTTTGTGGGTTGCCTGAGAGTCTTTGTGCCGGTGCGTTCGGACTTCTTTGTCCAGCGAAGATCTGCAAGAAAAGTATATTAAAGGACCCGAGTGCTGTGACGACGTACATAAGCCATGCCTTTGGTGAAATGTTTAGCCGGACATTCATTCTAACACCATACCTAGACGAGTAAATAGAGATTTCTTGTTATTTTTTCCTTTACTCCTTTACAATTATTATAACTTATAAAGATAATTAAACTTTGTGCTTATGAAAATGTGTAGTGACGACTGGGTGCTGCTAGTGATATGTCCTCTCAAGAATTAGGTTTTCATTTTAGATCCAAATGGATATATGAGGGACTTGGATATGAAGACACATGTTAATACGTAAGTAACAGTTTTCCCCCTATATTTGTGTTTCTTATTTTTTGAAAAGGTAACCTGTTGTCCTTTTTTACAATAACATCATAAAAAAGAAATCACTTTCAGGTCTTTATTGTCAATGTAGTAATGTACTGATTCTTTTTTGTGGGCATTTGTTTCGTGGGCAACTTGTTTCATAGCATTAATGCAATTTTGCTATTTTCCACAACTTGATTCTTTTTAGAGCCTACTCTGTGTGTTTTCATTCATAAAACCGCTTGAAGTTTTTCATTGGATGTAATATAAGATTGGGTGATTCATCCGCTCATTTTGGTTTTAAAACTGTAAATGTTTAATATATAGGTAGCAATTTCTTATTGTTTATGAAATAATACACTGCGTGTTATTAACTGCTTGAGTGGAATGATTACTATTTGCAGGGAAGTTGGACCTATTGCTCAAAAAAAGGAAAAAGAGGAAGAAACATGGTGTGGAATCATCTGCCTGTATGTTATTTTTTATGGTATTAACTAAAATTTATCGGTTACCCTAGTACGCAATTTAGTAAATGTCGTCGACCCATTCATCTTGACTCACCGATAGATCTATTGATAGGGGGATATTGATCTGCTTTCATATGATTTTTGTAGTGTAATCAATAACGAGGAGGCAATGAGTGCGGTTATTATGTCATGAGGTATATGTATGACATTTGCTCCCAAGTCAGTATGAATTCTTCATTAGACAAGGTACGTGTAAACTCATTTTTTAGTAGTAAAAATTACTGAATATTTTTTAAACTCCAAACCTAAACTTCATTTTTAAAATGACAAGTAATTTGAAATCGGAATGTGTAGGGCTCATTTGGAGTTGAACCATACGAGCAAGAAACAATCGACAAAATTCATGAGATATGGGCAGAATACATTACTCGGTAAATTACTCGTATATATGTATTTTTTCTCTTAGTTTTAATTACTTTTTCTTAGTTATTAAGTTATTTATTTTGTAACTTGGTGCAGAACATTATGAAGACGTCGGTGGATTTCCTCTGGATTTTATCAGTTAATAATGTGACTTTTTATTCATTCACATGGAAAAGCATGGAATGACAAACAAATAGCAGTAAAGAGGTTGTCTAAGGATTCAGAGTTGGAATTCAAGAATGAGGTGTTGTTCGGAGCCGAACTTCAACACAAGAATGGAGGAAAGGCTCTGGGGATTCTCCTTTGGAAGGAAACGAGATGCTTTTTATTTATGAGCTTTTTGCTGTTGAACATGATAGATTCTATGAGGTTGGGGTTTGTTTGCTATACTTGTGGGATGAAAATAATTAGCTCAAATTGAATTTATTAGATATGATGGGAGTTTCTACATTTGAATTATTTATTATTGAATAGAATGCTTTTTTTTATTAAATTAATTTTTTGCAAATGGTAATTATCAATTTTCTGGATAGGTTTTAAAATAAAATTTTTGAAATTCTGGAATTTTTTATCAAAAGATTTGTGCATTGGTTTGTGCAAACTGATTCATATAATCAAATTTAGGCATCGGTTTTTAATATTATTATATACATCGGTTCTTGACAACAAAATCGATGCATATACTTTAAAAACCGATATCGTTACTCAACAACGACCGATGCCCATAGGTCACTATAGGCATCGGTTATTTAGAAAAGAAACCGATGCCTATAGTTAACCGGTACGCATCGGTTGTAAGATACAAACCGATGCCTAAATCTCTCCACGAGGCATCGGTGCTTTCAAAAAAACCGATGCGTATACTTAGACATTAAGCATCGGTTACATGTCAAAGTCGATGCCTACAGGTAAACTATAAGCATCCGTTGTGTTGAAAACAATCGATGCCTTCAGAGCACATTAGGCATCGGTTTTTGTAGCATCGGTTCTTTCCAAAAAACCGATGCGTATACGTAGACATTAAACATCGATTACATGTCAAAGCCGATGCCTACAGGTAAACTATAAGCATCGGTTGTGTTGAAAACAACCGATGCATTCAGAGCACATTAGACATCGGTTTTTATAAAACAAAAAACTATTCCTATAGTGCACCTATAGGCATCGGTTTGTATTCAAAAAACCAATGTCTATAGTTCACCTAGAGACATCGGTTGTTTTGCAATAACCGATGCCTTAGATGACATTAGGCATCGGTTGTAGAATAAAATTGATGTCTATATCTACACTATAGACATCGGTTGTTTTACAAAACACCGATGCGTGTAGTGAAAATTAGGCATCGGTTTACTGTGGAACCGATACCTATAGTGCAACTATAGGCATCGGTTGTTTCACAGTAACCGATTCCTTTGGTGACTGTATATGGACATTACGCATCGGCTTGTGATGACTGTATGCATCGGTTATGGTCAAACACCCGATGCATATATCTATTATAGGCATCGGTTGTAAAACCGATGCCTAAAGTCCAGGTTATAGGCGTCGGTCTAATAGGCATCGGTTGTAAAATCGATGCCTATTAGCAAAAACAACCGATATTGTTGGGGGTTTTCTGTAGTAGTAAGTGCATCCAACGCCACGTCATGATCTTCTTCGCTCATCATCTCATGAGAGTTGCGTAATTTTGGCTCGGTGGATTGTTCTGCCATCTTCATTCACGAGTCCAAAGTTGAAATTCGGTGCCGAGAGATGATCAAAATGTGGCAAGAGCTTGAAGGATTTATGAAGAATATGGTTCTCAAAGGGTGGTTTATATAGGAACTAAGGGTCTTGAGAATAGGAGTCCTAGATTCTCTTTTAACCTAAATAATGTAGGATTTAACAAGACTTACCTAATCAAATCAGAACTCACAAAAGGAAATAGATCGGGACCCATTAATTAAACCAAAGTTCGTCTAAAGACTTAACATAGCAGTATTTACCTTATAGAGATAGGTTCCCGAATTCGCACTAAAGAGAATTCCCAAAACCTAGCTTTGTTCACGCTAAAGGTAGCCTTAGCGGTAGGGGCTACCGCTAGTCCTACCGTTAAATGTCTCTGAAGGTGGATAGCGGTTCGGGCTAACGGTCATTTTACATCATAAGGACCTGCAACACACTAGAGGTAGACTTAACGGTTTAAGCTACAGCTAAGGAAACCTTAAAAACTCTTTGTTCGGGGTTAGCGGTAGCCATAACGGTTTCAACTACCGCCAAGTTGACCACAAACCTTCTCTGTTTCCCACTAGCGGTGGCCTTAGTGGTTATAGTCACCGCTAATCCACCATTAAATCCCCTCTGTTTTCAAGTAGCGGTAGGTTTAGCGGTTGATCCTCCTCATTAACGGTAGGGTTAACGGTAGTAGTTACCGCTAACCGACCACTAGGTCTCTAAAAAAGGCAAATTATCCTAATTTTCTGCACATCAACACACGCATAAACGTACCACATCAATTAAATAAATCAAACAACATATATACAACAAACCAAAGAAAGAAAATGTCAAAAGAAAAACAAAAGAGAAAAGAAAAAGAATACAAATGCTTGGGTTGCCTCCCAAGAAGTGCATCTTTTAACGTCGCTTGCTCGAAGAGAGCCCTAGCGATCAAATTTCAGGCTTATGCGGATCCACTAATTCTAACACTTCACGATCTTAAGTAGTCGGCATCCCATCATGATAAAGTTTAACTCTGTGCCCGTTGACTTGGAAAAAGCGAATCCCTCCTCTCATCGAAACTCGTTTATCTCTTTAATCAAAAAAGGTCCACTCCACCTTGACTTGAGCTTACCTAGAAACATCTTATGTCTAGAATTATAAAGCAGAGCTAACTTACCAACCTCCAACTGTTTATCAACAATCCTCTGGTCGTGGAGCTCTTTCATCTTATTCTTCTGCATCCATGCGCCATCATACGCCTCGTTTTTTATCTCTTCAAGTTCAGTCAATTCTAGCTTCCTATACTCACCAGCTTCGTCGTAATTCATATTCAATGCGCGAATAGCCCAACTCGCTCTATGCTCCAACATTTTCACAACCACGCCTATCTTTAATTTCAACATCAAATTCTTATAACAGCAAAATCAATCGAATAAGTCGTGGTTTGCTTTGAGGCTTAGAAAACAAATGACGTAATGCAACATGATCACTATAAATAATTACTTTCGCTCCTACAATATAAGATCTAAATTTATCCAGTGAAAACACGACAGCTAGAAGTTCTTTTTCAGTAGTGGTGTAATTACGTTGGGCATCATTCAACATGTAACTAGCATAATATATTACCCTAAGTTTATCCACTCGTTGCCCCAAAACGGCCCCTACTGCCTCATTAGATGCATCACACATAATTTCAAAAGGTAGGGCCCAATCGGGGGCAACAACAACAGGTGCTGACATAAGCTTTTCTTTAAGGAAATTAAACGCATTCATTCAAGCATCTTCAAACACAAAAGGAGTATCGAGAGTTAACAATTTACACTACGGATGACAGATTTTTGAAAAATCTTTAATAAATCGCCTATAGAAGCCCGCATGTCCAAGAAAACTTCTAAGACCCTTGACATCACTAGGGGAGGAAGAGTCTCAATCAAATTAATTTTTGCCTTATCTACTTCCAACCCCTTTTTGACACAATATGACCCAACACAGTACCACTCTTAACCATAAAATGGGATTTATTCCAACTCAATGTAAGACTCTTTTCAATACAACGCTCTAACACCCTAGATAGATTAGACAAGCAATTATCAAAAGATGCACCAAAAACTGAAAAATCATCCATAAATACCTCGAGAAAACCATTGATGTAGTCGGTGAAAATGGAAAGCATACATCTCTGGAACGTTGCTGGGGTGTTGCATAGGCCGATGGGCATCCTCCGAAAAGCAAAATTTTTAAAGGGGCACGTAAAAATACTCTTTCTTTGGTTCTCTAGGGTGATAGCCACTTGATAATAGCCCGAAAGGCCATCCAAGAAGCAATAAAACTCGTGTCCAGCTAGTTTGTCAAGAAGTTGGTCAATGAACGCCAACGGGAAGTGATCTTTTCTGGTGGCTGCGTTAAGCTTCCTATAATCAATGCACATGCGCCACCAAGTCGTCAGTTGTGTCGGGACTATCTCTCATTTTTTTGTTTTTGATTATGGTGATACCACCTCTCTTTGGGACCATATAAAATGGACTCACCCATTTTCTATCGACAATAGGAAAAATAATCCCTTCTTCTATTAGCTTCAAAATCTCCTTGCCCACCTCATAAAGTGTTGGAGTCAATCTTCTTTGGACGTCTCTTACCGGCCTCGCATCAGGTTCAGGCTCGATTTGGTGCATACAAGTAGCGGGACTTATCCCTTTGATGTCGCTGATGCTCCATCCTATAGCTTCTTTATACTTACTCAACACCAAAATTAGCTCCTTCTTCTCATCTTCCGTCAATTGTGAAAATATGATGACGGGTTTTGTTTCATTGGACTCGAGAAAGACGTAGTTCAAATGGCTAGGCAGTGGTTTTAAATTCACTTTTGGCTCGAGCTCAAGTGCGTTAGACATCTCGCACAATTCAAAATCAATATCTTCAAGATCATCTTCAATTTAAAAAAAAAATCAACCCCAAGTAATTCCGCTACCTCCTCCCCACTCAGAAATTCCTCTTCGTCCTCGATGTCTGAGTTGTCTAAAATAGT
This sequence comes from Phtheirospermum japonicum, assembly GCA_014905375.1. Classification (NCBI taxonomy): domain Eukaryota; kingdom Viridiplantae; phylum Streptophyta; class Magnoliopsida; order Lamiales; family Orobanchaceae; genus Phtheirospermum; species Phtheirospermum japonicum. Next base: position 290,527 of record BMAC01000701.1, read on the forward strand.
GATGCCTTTAAGCTCATGGACGCAAGATGCAATCGGGTCAACAAATGAACACTCGTCTCGCATGAATGAAGATGGAGTATTATAGATATCCTTAAGTGAAAATGTTACAGATTCACCCAAAAATTAAATAGTCATCCTCCCTTTATGCGCATCTATCAATGTATGGGAAGTAGACATAAACGGCCGACCTAATAAAATAGTATGTTCCTTGCTTCCATTCGGCACCTCACCAACATCCAGAATCACGAAATCGACCAAAATTACTAATTCACCAACTTGAACCAAAACATCCTCAATAATACCCAAAGGTTGCCTGATCGATCGGTCTGCCAATTGGATTCGCATGGTGGTTGGCTTCATCTTTCCAAGATCAAATTCCCTATAGAGAGAGTATGGCATCAAATTAATGTCGATGCCTAGATCAAGCATACCTCGTGCTGTCTGCCCATTCCCGAGTGAAATAGTGATATAAAAACTCCCATGATCTTTTTTTATTATGGGTAATGAATTCTTTCAAATTTTACTGACCTCTTTCGTCAATTCCACGCGCTGGTTTTCCACCAAACGTCTATCTCTCGAAATAAGTTCCTTGAAAAACTTCACATATGCTGGCATCGTCTTGATCACATCCAAAAGAGGAAGGTTAATATTCACATTCTTCAGCAAGTTGTAAAGCTCCATGGACTTCTTATTTTCTTTGGCCGGACGTAGGTGACTATGAAAATGAACTGCATCGCGAATCGTGGTCATGATCTGCTCTTGTTGTGCCTTCGAGGACTGTCTATGATCGCCAACTGGCATTTGAGAAGGGGATTGGTTCAGAATCGTCCCCTTAATGGATCCCGGGACATAGCGGTTTGTTGACTTATGTATCTGACCCACTAGTTTGGCTGCGCCATCTGTCTGTGGGTCCGGTTTATGAACTGTGGCTACCCCTTCTTCCTCCTCCTCTTGCTCGACTACACCATTAACAATCTTCTTCCCACTTCGAAGGACATGAACAGCTAAGGCTTGCTCTGATTGACTTGGGAGTTTACCCTTCTCATTCAATAGGTTCGCTATGGATGGCGCCATTTGACCCATCATCATCTCTATATTCTTCAGCATCTTAGAATAGTCATTGACCTGCATAGTTAATTGTGCAAGTCCATCTCGATAACGAATGGTCTCCACGATTTGATTTTGTTGTCACACCAATAACTGATCGTCTGGTTAAAATGGAGTAGGCACTTGCCCCTTCAGAGGGTATTTGATCGGTGGGAGTGCATATGTAATGTGGGTCTGTTTACGGAGGAATCGGCACTCAGTTTCCCAGGACCATACTTGAAATTCGGGTGATCACGCCACCCTAGATTGTATGTTTTCGAGTAAGGATTATATTCCTCTGTAATTTTCTGCCAAGAATTAGGATAATTCTGAACGGCGTTAAGTTCCTCCTCTTCCTCTTCGTCGAACGTCATTGTGCACACATTCACCAAATGCCCTGGTTGTCCACAATGACTACACACTTCAATGGCTTTTTCTATAGAAACCATGCTTGCTAGTTCGGCTTTTATGGCTGCAATCTCCTTGGATATGTGCTCGAACCTATTGTCATTTTCCTTTTAGAGCTTTAGAGACTTCATTGACTTTAAGTTTCTGAGTCCGCAAGTTTTTTTGCCTGAATTTTTTCACTCATATTCTCTAGCAACTTCTTAGCATCTGAAGTAGTCGAATTCCCAGAATCTCCTCCGGACGCAGTCTCAACTTGACTCTTGTATATCGATGACAAACCTTCATTGAAATAATGATTCACCAAAGCAGGGGTGTGGTATGATGTGGGCACGCTTGAAAAAGTGCCTTATAGCGCTCCCACGCTTCGTTAAATAACTCACCATCTTGGTGATAAAAATTATGGATTTGCCTCATAAGCTACCCCGTCGTTTGGGCTGAATAAAACTGGTTCACAAATTTCTTATAAATCATCTCCCAGTCTGTCAGTGATCTCGGCTCTAGAGAGAGAAGCCAAGACTTAGCTTTATCATTCAGGGTGCTCGGGAAAAATATCATTTTCAACTCATCAAGATGAAGTCCCATGGGCGGAATTTTACTGACTTCGGCATAAAACTCCCGCATAAACTGCAACGTGTCTTCGTGAGCATGACCATTGATTAGCACATGTTTGTCCTTATTTTTATTAGTATTTTAGTTAGTTTTTCTTATTGTTTTTGGTAAAAGTTGGGTAGTGTGAGCGTAATTTCGTGTTTTTATACTTCCAGCTTAATTTACCATATTTTGTTAGTAATTGATTAGAATAGGTGAGTACTCATTGTTTTTCACCTTACAGCTAAGTAACCAGAAGAGTTCAGCCCGTAAATAGATGGAGATTGATTTTCGAGATTCGAGATCGAGCTTTCCGATGAAAGAGTAGAAGAAAGATCGAGAAAATGAGGCGTACAACAAGTAACGTCGATCGACGCGAGAGTCGACGCTATGTCGACAAGAACCTGACCCACGACGGTCGACACTATGTTGACACTACGCCGACGCAAATCTCCTCCCGCTGCTATCTCTACTTCTCGTTTCTCATGGTCCAATAAACCATCGAAGAAAAACTGGTTAGTCATGTCCGGAGAATAGTTGTGGTGGGGGCAAGCTTGCAAAAGTGTCTTGTAACGCTCCCACATTTCATGAAATTGCTCTCCCTCCAACTGCTCAAAAGTAGCAATTTGCCGCCAAAGATGCCCCGTAGTTTGGGCCGAATAGTATTGATTTAAGAATTTCTCACTGATCATATCCCAGTCAGTCAACGAACCAGGCTCTAGGGATAGTAGCCATGACTTTGCCTTGTCCTTCATGCTATATGGGAAACAGATCATTTTTACTTCTTCTTGATTAAGGCCATGAACCACAAATATTCCAACTTCATCTACAAAATAATTCAAAAATGCCCAAGGGTCTTCATGAGCACCTCCTTGAAAAGTTGGGAATAAATTAAGTTGGTGCGGTTGGTCCCAACACGATTGTTGACCTAAAAGGTACAACCTTTGGTCGCGCCAAATCACGCTGTCTAGGTGTAACGCCTCGATTTCACTTTAGTCGAAAAATGATTTATATTTTTAAATAATTAAATCGAGAAATCTTGGCGTCACAATAAATGTCTAGTTTTCATGATTTTAATTTAAAAGATTTACATTTTAAAAACGTTCAAGAATTACGCAGCGGAAATATACATAATATAAGTAACCAAATTACCAACAGTGGAAATTGATAGCCATAATAAGCTTTATGTCGAGTTCGACTCTTATTTAAACGTAAAACAAGTTTAAAACATAAAAACCAACATCATGAATTTTTATTCCCCTCCTCATTTCCCTTTCATTCGATATCTTCATTTGTACCTGAAAAACACGTCGTTGATTTGGGATGAGCTCAACGTACTCAATAGTTACACCGACATTTCCATGCAAAATCATACAACTCAAATATAGCACAATTAACCATAGAATTCGCAATTTTAACGTCGAAAAACAGTTGACTGCAGCTAAAACGCGACGGGTTTCCCCGATGACACTTTAGGTCATAGGCACATAAGGCCCCTGGTTTTAATCATTGGGTATAGCACACCGTGATGAACCCGATGACAACTTTAGGTCTACGTCTATATTAGATTTTATAAACATCGAATTTCATGATACACATAGCATGTAGATTTAAGCATGTAAAATTCGACATAGATAAGTCGGTGGTCCCTACCTCGTAAAAATTGTCATGGAAAATCAAGTGGTATGCACGTAGTTGAAATCCTAGGTCCTCTTATTGCTCGTCACCTAATCAATTTGAAAATATATTTTATTAGTATTTTCATATTTAAAATTTATAATAATAATAATAATAATAATAATAATGTTAATAATAATAATATAATAGCAATAATAATAATTAAACAAGGACTAGAGTGCAGTTTTAAAATATGTTTTGGGGCTGGATTGGGGTTTCTATTAAATTGGAGGGCTGAAATTAGGATTATTGGAAATCTGGGGGTTCAATTGAAAAGATGGCAAAAGGCTGGGGGTCAATTTGGAAATATGGGAAAATGGGCTGGGTATAAATTGGATAACCCATCCCTTATTGCCTTAGACCCGTCTCCTTCCTTTCTTTCTCCAAAAAATTGGAAATCGGCCAGCCTTCCTTCCTCGATCGTCGCCGGCGGCTGAAAGGGCTGGAAAGCCGGCAGCGTCTTCCAGCAACAACGCCACGCAGTGGGGTGAGGTGTCATCGAACGATGAAGCCCTCTTCGAATAATTGACGGCACTGGGCGAATAGAAAATGGCGAGCCTCTTTTTCCGGCAAGGGCGCGCGGTGGTGGACAGCAATAGATTGTCGGCGATTGAGCGGCACACTCTCTCTCTCTCTCTGGGGCTCGGCAATTTTTCCTTCTCTGTCTTTTTGAAGTTCAGAAATTGGCCGGCAATTAAGGAGGTTGGCAAAGAACGGGCAAGGAGGTGTAACCGGCAATTGTGTGCGGTGGTGTGACGGCGAACGGCGGCCAGCGGCTTGTGGGTTTGCTTCTCCGACGGCTTGCATTTTTCTTCCCCAGATTCTGAAGTCGGCCACCCCAAACTCTCTCTCTAACTTCAATTCAATGGCAGTGGAAACGGCGAACGGTGGGGCTCCGAGTGGTGTTTTGTTGCCGAGGTTGTTCAGGCGAGTTGGTGTTACGGGTTTTGATCGGGTCACAGCTGTAGTTTTCTGGCCCGGGATTTTGGGGGCGGAGATAGCGTTAGTGGTGTTTCGGCCGGTGGTTTCTATTTTTGGCAGTTGGGGGTTGCGATTTGATTTGAGCTGATCGGTTGGTGGGGTCGTTATTGTGGTTGTGGTGGCTGTTTTGGTTTGGACAGGGGTCCATTTTGGGTTGGGGTGGACTCGGACGGTCGCGGTGGCGATTTGGATGGGTCGGTCAGCGGTGTGGGTGGCGATCCGGATGGTTTGCCGTGGGGGTTTGTTGGGTCCCGGTTTTGAAGCGGGCTGTGGGGTGTTTGATCGTGGCAGAGTCGGGAGCTTGTCCTGGAAGGTGCGGGGCGGCGTGGCCGTAGTTGATGGATTTGGATGGATTGGACGGTGGCTATTTTGCAGGCACCTCGGTGGCAGGCGTGATGTTGGTTGTGCGGGTTTGGACAGGGGTCCGGTTTGGGTTTCAGTCGAGAATTGACGGGAATTTGTTTTGGTGTTGGCACTTTGAGATGTTGGTAGGGTTGAATGGGTCAATTTCTATGAAAAATTTAGAAAAGAAACAAGAATTTGGCCATTACCTTTGCTTGCGGACGTTTGCAGAATTGTGAGGAAAAGTGGAAAAAATTTGTGAAGGTGGAGATGATTATGAAACGGCTGTAGAGAAAAAGATGGAATTTGGTTTATAAACAAGGATGAATTTATTTTTGGAAAGTTAGGGCTAAAACTTAGTGGACTCGGGCTAGTCGTTGGCTCGTTTTCAAGTCCAAAAGGAACGATCCAATTGACGATCTTAGATTTTTAAATCGAATAATTCCATGAATGACCTAATAATATTTTAAATAAGTAAGATAACTATAATATAAATAAATTATAATAATTTTTAGAAATCGGAATTATTTCATACATGACTCAAAAGTAATTTAAATAAATAAATAAATACTAAATAACTATACTAATTTCTTAGAAGTTGATAATATAATTTTATTTGAAAACGAACTATAATTTCGTTTAAATAGAATTCTTATATTATTTAAAACTAAAAATAGGAAGTCGTATTATGGCGACGAACTTGGGACTAGAATTATATTTTTAATGCATGATGATAAATAAATAATTAAATGAATATGCATTGGATGTATGGATGTTACAACCTACCCCCCTTAGAAAAATTTTGTCCTCAAAATTCCGCACTTACCCGAAATGCCGAAATTTGGATACTTCGTTTTGAACTCCTCCTCCTGTTCCCAAGTGGCCTCGTTCATCCCATGACGTCTCCATTGCACCTTGATCAATGCTATCTCCTTGTTCCTTAATCGGTGTATCTTACGATCCAAAATCACTTCCGGAGCCTCTTCATAAGTTAAATCCTTATTAACCTCCAACTCTTCGTAGCTCACAATATGGTGTGGATCGTAGACATACTTTCTTAGAATCGACACATGGAAGATGTTGTGAATGCTCGATAAACTGGGTGGTAGCGCAAGCTCGTAAGCCAATTCTCCTATTCTCCTGAGAACTTCAAACGACCCTATGAATCTTGGTTTCAACTTCCCCCTTTGACAAAATCTTACAACACCTCGGACTGGCGCTACTTTCAGAAACACCTTATCACCTACTTCAAAATGCAGATCTTTTCTTCGACGGTCCGCATAAGATTTTTGTCGATCCTGCGCAGTCCTAATTCGATCTCGGATCGTGGCGATGTGTTTAACCGTCTCTTGGACTAGTTCAGGGCCCAAAATCTTTCTCTCCCCTACTTCGTCCCAGTACAAAGGAGATCTACACTTCCTTCCGTACAAAGCCTCGTATGGAGCCATACCAATGGTGGATTGGTAACTGTTGTTGTAAGCGAACTCTACKAATGGTAATAAACCTTCCCATTGACTTCCCAAGTCAAGTATGCAAGTTCTCAGCATATCTTCCAAGACCTGGTTAGTCCTCTCAGTTTGACCGTCTGTTTGTGGATGATAAGCCGTACTGAACTTCAATTTAGTGCCCAGGGCATATTGCAAGCTCTTCCAAAAGTTCGAGGTGAACCTCGTGTCTCTGTCTGAAACAATCGAGACTGGTATTCCGTGCAACTTAACAATTTCTCGAATATAGATTCGGGCATATTGTTCCATGTTGAAGGTCATCTTAACCGGTAAAAAGTGAGCCGACTTGGTTAAACGATCTACTATCACCCAAACTGCCTTGTTACCTCTCATCGATGGCGGTAAACCTACCACGAAATCCATCGAGATATGCTCCCACTTCCATTCCGGAATCTCTAGTGGTCTTAGAAACCTGACGGTCGTTGGTGTTCAGCCTTGACTCGCTGACAAACTAGACACTTTCCCACAAAAGTGGCAATGTCTCTCTTCATGCTCCTCCACCAAAACARTGTCTTRAAGTCCTTYTACATCTTGGTACCYCCAYGATGTGCAGTGTAAGGYGTGCAATGGYCTTCTTSCAGAWTCCCTTTCCTTAGATCCTCGTCTTTTGGAACACAAATCCTCCCTTCGTAAAACAAAGCTCCATCGTCTGCTAAAACAAAACCTTTGATGGTTCCTTTCCGCACTTTCTCCTTCATCTTGCTTATGAAACCATCTCGAGTTTGAATTTCCTTGATCCTTTCTCTCAAATTTGGTTGCACCACTAAGGATGTTAAGATCCCCTTCGTGTTCTTTCGAGGTATCACCATTTCGATCTTCATCTTGGCAAACTCCTCAACCAACTTATCTTGTTCGGACAGTAAATTCATCAGTCCTCCTTTACGACTCAAAGCATCATATACCACATTCGCCTTCCCTAGATGGTAGCTAATGGTACAGTCATAGTCCTTCACCAATTCCAACCATCTTCTTTGACGCATATTCAACTCCTTCTGAGTGAACAAATACTTCAAGCTCTTATGGTCGGTGAAAATCTCGCACTTGCCTCCGTACAAGTAGTGTCTCAAAATCTTCAAAGCATGAACTACAACCGCGAGTTCCAAATCGTGCGTATGGTAGTTCGTCTCATGGGTCTTGAGTTGTCGTGAGGCATAAGCCACTACTTTCCCATGTTGCATCAAGACACAACCCAAACCTTGTTTCGACGCATCGCTATAAATAACGAAGTCCTTCGTTGGGTCAGGAATTGTCAAGACGGGTGCGGAAGTGAGCCTTCTCTTCAGCTCTTGGAAACTCTCCTCGCACTTCGTGCTCCAAACAAACTTCTCCCCTTCCTCGTAAGTTGAGTCATCGGCACAGCTATCTTAGAAAATCCTTCGATAAATCTTCGATAGTAGTCTGCTAGACAAAGAAAACTGCGAACTTCACTCGCATTCGTGGGGGTGGCCCATCCATTTATCGCTTCAACCATAGATGGATCCACTTCTATCCCTTGAGCAGTGACGATGTGACCAAGGAACACTACTCGGTCCATCCAAAACTCGCACTTACTGAATTTCGCATACAACTTCTCCTTGTGAAGTGTTCCCAACACTATTCGTAAGTGCTCTTCGTGCTCTTCTTGATTCTTCGAAAAGATCAAGATGTCGTCGATGAAGACTATGACGAACTTATCAAAGTAGGGGTGGAAAACCCTATTCATCAAATCCATGAACA
>BMAC01000701.1:314464-368454 GCA_014905375.1 Phtheirospermum japonicum
CAAGCACAACTTCTAATACCTAAGGCAAAAAGCATAAAACAAATGAAGAACAAAGCAGAAATTAAAAGAAAGCTTACTAGAATTAAAGAGAGAATCCAAAAGCTTGATTGAAATTGCAAGAAATTAAAGATCCAAGGCTTTGTTCTTCATTTGTTTTATGCTTTTTGCCTTAGGTATTAGAAGTTGTGCTTGATCTTGTGAATTGGCTATGAATCCTAGTTGAGTGAGACATCTAGATCATAGATCAAGTCCTTGATTTGTTTAATTTCAAGTAATTTCATATGTTTCATGCATTTTTCTTCATTTCATGCTTTTAGCCTTAGCACCTTGAATTCATGATGAAACATATGAATTGGCTATGGAATCTAGATGAGTGACACATCTAGGTCATAGATCGGCTCTTGGATCGTCTTGATTTTGAGTTTTTCACATGCTTTATTTGCAATTTTATTTTTATGCTTTGTTTCATGCTTAATCCTAGATCTAGGCTTTGTTTCTTGTTATTTTTCTTAAAGTTTCAAACTTTCATGTCAACTTGCAATGCTCTTTCCTATCCATGCTTTAATTTTTTACTAATTTGATTTATTTAGTATTTTATGCATAGTTGTACCTTGTGCTTGCATGCTTGTACTTGGTGAAATATTGCATTTTCTTGCTTGTTTTCATTATTGCTTTGCATTTTCTATTTGAGGCATACGATGAGGCATTCTACCCACTTGCAATTTCAATTCCTAGGATAGTTAGCTATTTTAGTTATTTTATTTTCATTTTTCCTTTATTTTTCAAGCTTGAAACACATTGAATACTTCAATTGAATCGAATTCCGATAATACCAAGCCATGAACCCGTTGATTCATTTCAACACCACGAAAACTATGAAAACACCAGGAGGAGGTGCAAATGATTTGTTTCCCTTATAACATGAAGGACAAATCAAAGTCGTGGTTACTACCCCTAGAACCAGGATCGTTAACTGATTGGGATATGATAAGCGAGAAGTTCTTAAATCAATACTATTCAACACAAACAACGGGGCATCTTCGGAGGCAAATTGCTACCTTTGAACAGTTGGAGGGATAGCTATTTCATGAAACGTGGGAGCGTTACAAGACGCTTTTGTAAGCTTTCCCTCACCATAACTACTCCCCCGAGATGGCGAACCAATTTTTCTTTGATGGGTTGTTGGACCATGGAAAAGGGAAGTTGAAATAGCGGCAAGAGGAGATTTCAGGGATTTGACGGACATCGAAGCAAAACGAGTGTTGGAGAAGCAGAGCAAAGAGTCTAGGCAAACCAACTCTCGGTCTCAAAAGTTAAAAGTTAATGATGTATCCATACCCGATCCTGATATAGATGACGACAAATTAGTCAAGGCGAAGTGTGAGGAAATATTTGACGAGATATTAGCAGCTTGGAAAGCCGAGCGGGCAAGCAAAACCTCTTCAAAGAGGACTACTGTAATGTGTTACCAATGCAGATCCCCCCAACATTTAGCAGACATGTGCCTGCTCAACAGTGAACATCATGAAGACGTTAATGCAATCCAAAACTTTTCTAATTCAGGGCAGCAACCCGCTAAGATATTTAACGCGCAACTTGATTCTCCCCTTTTTAAGTGGGGCCCAGAAAACCCAAATTATATGCCACCCGACCCGCAATACCCACCACCACATGCGGAAGAACCACCGACACTACCCCCAAATAATTTCCAAATGCAGGGGTAGGTGTCTACTACAGTTCAAACTAATGATCAGCTGTTGGTTTGGCAGCAGAATCAAGTAGCCGAAACTATTAAAAACTAGGATGGACTCGCGCACGTTCAAAATGAAATCACTGACAAGAAAAAGGCTATTCTTGATAATACAGCTAGGCAAAGGAAACTAGAAATAGTAATAGGTCGGCCAACCTAGCTAGGCTCTAAAAAGAGAAGGATAGACTTCCAAGCCAGGCAGAACAAGCGTCGGCAGTTCATGTACTTCGCAGCGGAAAGAAGATCGACAATGGAATATTTGACCAAGATGATGAAGTTGAAGTCGAGGACAAAACACCAACTCCTAGCAAGGAAGATGTTTTTAAACCAACAGATCAGCTGCATAAATCCTCTAATAGATATGTTCCTGGATCCATTCAAGGGACGATTCCAAATGACACCCTTCGCAAAGACGATATTCTTAAACCATCACAGCCAAAGCAATTGACTTTATTTTCTTTCGCACGAAATAATAGTTAGGACTAATTTGCCTTTGAAAGCAATCATGAGCAAACTAGAAGTCTCAGGACGTCTGCTCAAATGGATTATTTAGATCAGTGAGTTCGATATACGCTTTCAAGGGCGAACAACAATCAAGCCTCAGGCGTTAGCAGACTTTATGCAAGAAATGACCAGCTCTCCCGAAGAGAAGAAGGAATGGACTTTATACACAGATGGATCAGCGGGAAACCTGGGTTATGGTGCAGGTAGTACTGATAGACCCGGAAGGAGTAACCAATGAATACGCGGTGCGACTAAGCTATTAATTGTCCAATAATGGGGCATAGTACGAGGCCTTGTTGAGAGGGATACTTATGGCTAAGGAGATGGGGGCAAAGCGTATATCGCACGTGTGGACTCTCAATTGGTGTATAAGCAAATAAAGGGAGAATCTGATACAAGGGAAGAACACATGCGAAAGAACCTCGCCCAATTTTGTAAGAGGGCTAAAACCATGTATGCCTTGAGTGTATTTCAAGTTCCTAGTGAAGAGAATGGCCTAGAAGACTACTTGGCCAAGATCGCCAGCTCGGAAATAGATTGTCAAGAAAGAGTGATCACCCTGTTAATGGAACATCAACAATTTGGTGAAGATGAATTAAATGAGTTAAAAGAGGATAAAGAGGATTGGAGAACCCCAATCAAGAATTACTTAGAAAGAGGAGATCTACCTAGTGATAAGAAAGACGTAGCAAAGGTGCGGGTCAGGTCATCCAGATTTTGTACAATCAAAGGAGAGCTGTTTAGGAGAGGTTTTGGACAACCTCTCCTACGTTGCCTAAGTCTGAAGGAGGGTGCCCATGTTCTTAAAGAGATCCATGAAGGATGTTGTTGTATGGGTGCCAAGGCCTTATCTAGCAAAATAATGAGAGTAGGTTACTTTTTGCCGTGGATAAGCCAAGATGTGGAAAGCTTTGTGAAGTCATGTAACAAATGTCAGAAACACTCTCCCTTCATGCACCGACCTAAAGCGGAGCTCATGATAGTGAGCTCTCCATGCCCCTTCGCAAAGTGGGGGATAGATCTGGTTGAACCCTTCCCTACAGCTCTAGGCCAAAGGAAATTCTTAATAGTGGCCATAGACTACTTTAGTAAGTGGGAGAGGCCAAGGCCATAGAAAAGATCACGGGGGAGGCAGTAATGCATTTTTTGTGGAAAAATGTGGTGTGTCGTTTCGGTATCCCCAGGATCCTGGTGTCAGATAATGGCACGTAGTTTATAGGAGCTCAGATTCGGACTTGGTGTACGAAGATGAAGATAGAACAGCATTTCACATCTGTATATCACCCCCAGGCAAATGGCCAAGTCGAGGTGACTAATCGCATCTTAGTACAAGGAATCACTACTGCAGAAAGGGGATTTAAAGCGTTTTACGTTTTTAATGGCAGTTTTTGAACCGCCATTATATCGACCGACGTAAATTTTTACGGCGGTTTTTCAAGACTTCCGTAAAAAATAGGATTTAACGACGATTCTGAGTGAGTTATAACGTCGGTTTTATAACCGTCGTAAATTGTTAAGTTTACGGCGGTTTTAGAAATGCCATTAATTTGTGCACTTTTTATATCGATTTATAGAACCGCCATTAATTTAGTGTACTTTTTACGTCGGTTTTTAAAAAATACCTTTTAGAAAGAAGTAAAAAAAACTAAAAAAAAAATAAATGAAAGCAGGTGCACCAAAATTAAATAAAAGCAGGAAATTGATTATGCTTAGCATCAACTAATAATCATTTAACCATACATGTGCAAATCTATTACATGGTTATTGTAATCCAAACGGCCAAAAATAAGCTCCCCAAAATAAGAACGGCATTTTGATAAAGACGACAATTTTCTAACGAATCCCACAATTACAAAGTCCTCAACTCAGGTAGCATGTACAATTCAAAGTTCAGTCTTTCAAAAATTCAGGATTCGAGCGCAAGATAGATTCCATTGCGTTCATTTACAATTGGAGAACGTGTTGATCAAAGTAATTATGGATCAATGAAATAACAAACCAATGAAAAAGAGATACCAAGGGCGCCTGATTTTGTCTTCTGCAGCAAATGCTCCTCCGCGCGCGGAAATGCATCGAGGCTTTTCAGTGCTTGCTTCAAATTACCCATCTTGATTTCTTCGCTTACGCCAATATCTTTTGCAACCTTCAAGCGATAAACCTCAATCAACAAAATTAATGAAATAATTAAAGCTTTCAATCAGAATATAAGAAATTGACAAAAGCCATAATTGTACAATCAGTCCATCAATTACATACCTCTCCACAAACAGATTCAAAAAACAGTTTCATGTCTGCTTCAGTAACCTAAGCAACAATAGATAATCATGTTATCTTCTTTCTCTACAAAGTCGATTCACCCATATTGATAAAGATATACAAATTATAATACCTTCTTATCAATATTCGCAACATACATTGTTCTTGCACACTTCTCACGTTCATCTTCAGTCTGCATAATAGATATATATAATACCTTTTAGTTTGTACATGTATAAGTTAAGCATTACCAAGTAAAAATGTCACCTGAGGCAAAAGTCTTGGATTAACAGGTGCAATGGCCGTCTTTGAAGGCAGCACCTTCACAGGATAATATCCAAACATGGTTCCAGATAGATTAAGTGCGACTCGTGCAGCCTCTGTGAAACCCATAAGTTGCAACAAAGGCCAAAAATACAAAAGAAAGAACGATCACATCAAACCACAAATGGAAGCCATTTGTGAGAATTTAGATTTACCCTCATCATTGAACTCGACAAAAGCAATACGAAGAACAGATTTTGGGTCCCCACACACACGAAAGTCCACAACCTTCCGTTTAAAAATAAGAAATAAATAAAATAAATAAATCATCAAGATACCAAAAACCATTCACATTTAACACAAACAACAAACATATCACCTGCCCACAACCAAGAAACAACTCCGCTAACTTCTCCTTGGTGATCTAATCAAACACAACATTGTAAGCACTTTACACTAGTTAATACAAAATCGTTGAGTGCATACCTAATAAAGACGAGTCAACATATATAGCTGGTCGTGATGATGATTGTCCTGCTCAGCCCTAACGTGTGCCTGTGAGTGAATCGGAGTCTGCAACGGGTGCAGCTCCACCACAGCCATCTTTGATTGGAAAATCGGAAATGTGGAAACCAAGAAAATTAATCTGCAAAACACTACTCAGAGTTTGAGAACATGATATACTAAAAATCAATTGATTTGATAAATTATAAGAAGGAAATGGAAAAGGATGATCAAAACTCACCCTAAGCAGGAGAGATTACTCGAAACGATGAAATCAGCGCGAAAGGAACAAGTATGTGGAAAGCAACAAAAATAATAATGCGAAGAGGGACTGAAATCTGTATTTTAGTTTTTTTTTTGTTTTTTTTGGGAGGTTTGGATAAAACAATTATGCAATCACCCGTCCACTATGTAAAGGCTTGACTGAGTAAACTACGGTTATTGAGATTGTACCCTATGATCTTCTCGATTTCTCCAACACTTTGATTAAATGACTTAGTTTTGGCTTCTATTTGCGATAATTATATTTTTAGCATTTCATTGTCTTTGATGCCCTTCAGGTAACTACTAAAAATATTTCCTGAAAAAGAAAAAAAATAAAAAATAAAATAAAAAAACCACAAAAACACAAAATTAGGACAAAACAAAATATGGCATGGCCTGGCATTTAGGAGAATTCAAATCATTCAAATAAGTATTGTGTATCTCTCTATCCATCAAACATAATGACATAATACATCTGATAAAATGCAGAAATTTATTTCATTTAATCTGATACTTCATTAGGGCTTTTTCAACAACTGATGCACGATTATAGGAATTTTGATTCTTGCCAAGCTACAAATTTTTCCCCAGAATAAATCTATAAATTATTCTTTTTTCCCAAGTAAGAAAGTCTTCGAACATTCAAGAACCTCGAGTATATATAGCTTTCCTTATAAAACTTAACTGCCCTTTATGCTAGAGTCTACGTAGTTTTAACATTTTTCACATTAGACACTTGCAATTATATGACTTCTACAATCTATTAACAGCAATAGGACATTCTTGCGGAGTCTACTTATTAATCATATATCCGGATACAACTCTTCTTTAATTTTTCCTTCTAACAATTGACAGAATATCTGATTCATATTCAGCCTTCCAAAAATTCAGACTAATAATGCTAAAACTCATTGTTAAAAAAAACACTCTTTAAAGAATAACATATTAAGTCTTGAAAAACACTTTTTGGCTATTCTAGTCTCGCATTCTTTAATGTAAATGTGCACATGAAGTAAGAAAATATTATCCAACATAACAATCCTTAATCATCAAGTAAAAACATGATCGGACAATCATTATTCAAACACATTCCACCCTTTTTTTCAAACAAAAGCTCCCTTTTGGTTTTTATCATTTCATCGAGCACCTTTGTATTCTTCAAGCATAACAGCTTGCATTCCTTCTTTCCCAGCATTTTATCCTGGAATTCTAATAAGTAACTATTAATTTCTAAGTTAACTAACTAAACTCATAAGAAGCCAAAGCCCTAACAGGCAAGCACTGAACAAATGAGAAGTACATCATGCATAGATACAGGTACCCAGGCCATTGACATTTTCAATTAACATAATTCAAAAAATGAATCACCAAGAAGATTGCAAAAATGACATTTTCAGATAAGAACATATTTTATAAATAATAATTAAAAAAAAAAGTAATAACAGGAGCAACAACATTTCACACGCCATTATACACCAAAAATGAAAGAAAACTTGGAACACCAAGAATTAATATTGATGTTTTCAATTAACATAATTCACAAAATGAATCACCAAGAAGATTGTAAAAATGACATTTTCAGATAAGAACATATTTTATAAATAATAATTAAAAAAAAGTAATAACGGGAGCAACAACATTTCACACGCTATTATACACGAAAAATGAAAGAAAACTTGGAACACGCACATACAGAATCTACGGAGGTGTCGACGGACAACCCAACTCATCCGTGGAAACAACAAAGAGTCCCACCACGAAGTCATCTCGATTTGAATGACTGATGATCATCACTGCTTACAGTCCAAATTGAAATCCCCAGATTTGTTACCATTGGGATGGGAAAGAAAGGAGGTATTTTGGCAATAATCAACTTATAAATAAAAATAATTTAGGGAAATAAGTCAAATAACCTCCGTAAAATAAAAATTAAAAAAAGATAATCTCAAAAACTATATTTTCATTTTACCCTACTAATCGAATTGATTAAGATTGGAAAATTGCACAAATCTTAAAAAAGTTATTATATTGTAAATCGGGTGTACCTAAAGAAGTGAAGGTCGGGGACCGTGCGGAGCGGCGGTGATTAGCGCCGACGAAGGATGCGCAGCAAGCTCCCACGGCCAATGGCGCTCGAGAGCACAGGGAACCAACATCGATTGCCAGAATCTTGAAGCTCCGAGCGGCGGCGCACCACGCCATCGGTAGTCTTTGGCAGTCTTCTTTCTTTCCTTCCGTTAATTAAGGGGACGGCGGCGATTAGTTGTGGTGGTCTTTGCCATTTTGGGGGTGTTCTGATTAGTTGTGGTCGTGGCGGGGAGGTTGATTAGGGTTTGGAATGTGTGAATTAAGGGGACGGTGGCAATGGCGAGCACCGCCCAGAGAGCTGCCTGTAGGCACTCGTACCACGTCGGTGAGATGTGGCGGAGGTATTCAACGGGCACGAGGAAAAATGACGGAGAGGAAAAGAAGGAAGGGGATCAATAGATTTGTTTAGAATAGACGGTGGAGATCAGTAGATTTGTTTTGAACGGACGCTGGAGATCATTAGATCAATGAGCACGAGGATCCGTGATGTGGCGTTGGACTTTTTTTATTTTCGAAATTTTATTTTATATATACATTCTACGGCAGTTATTTGAGAACTGCCATAAAAACTTAAACATTCTACGGCGGTTATTTGAGAACCYACMTAAAAARTGGAGGCCAGRTMAATTTAACGGCGGTTTACAAAAAACCHCCGTAGAATGTTCGATATTTTARGGCGGTTTTTTGTAAARCGCCGTTAAAWRCAGCTGGCCTCCAGTTTTTACGTCAATTTTGTGAAAACCATCGTAAAATGACCTTTTTAACGGCSGTTTTAGCCACAACCGCCGTTAAAAGTATTTTTAAGGCGGTTTTTAGTGAACCGCCTTTAATTAACAGCCTTAGAAAGTTGTTTCTGTAGTAGT
Organism: Phtheirospermum japonicum; assembly: GCA_014905375.1. Lineage (NCBI taxonomy): Eukaryota > Viridiplantae > Streptophyta > Magnoliopsida > Lamiales > Orobanchaceae > Phtheirospermum > Phtheirospermum japonicum. Next base: position 322,958 of record BMAC01000701.1, read on the forward strand.
GCGCGCCTAGAGAAATTTAGGGGCAAGTAGGTAGAAGATATCAGCTTGACCCTGTGGGCATATCGAACTAACCTTAAGGAGAGCATGGGGAAATGCCATTTAGCCTGGTATATGATATGGATGCAGTACTCCCAACAGAAATAAGCATGGGAACCCATAGGATATTAAGCTTCAAGGAGAAGAAGAACGAGCTATTGGCACAAGACGCACTGGACTTGGTGGAAGAGAAGAGGGGGCGAGCTGCCATAAAAATGGAGCAAGTTACGACAACTTATTATAAGCCAGTGGTTAAGAGACATTTCCAAGTAGGAGATCTAGTTCTCTGCATAGTTGGCTTGGGAAAGGCTAAGGGAAAGATGGATGCTACATAGCAGGGACCATATAAGGTCACCAAAGTTCTCGCTGGCGGAGCTTATGAATTGTACCAACTGGATGGAGATAAGTAAGTTTCCACGAGTGTGGAACATAACGAACATGCAAAAATACTATGTATAAGGTTCATGCATGAGATTATTTAGACTTATTTATGATTTATCGCGACCTGACCTGATTGTCAGCTAAGGCACGAACCCCAAAAATTGGCCCAATTGGCCAAGGGATGGATATCCCTAAAAAATCTGACCTGATTTTCAGCAAAGGGAAGGAGCCCCAAAAATTCGCCTGATTGGCCAAGGGATGGATATCCCTAAAAAACCTAACCTGGTTTTCAGCTAAGGGCACGAGCCCCAAAAATTGGCCCAATTGGCCAAGGGATGGATATACCTAAAAAACCTGACCTGGTTGTAAACTAAGGGCACGAGCCCCAAAATTGGCCCGATTGGACAAATGATGGATATCCCTAAGAGATCTGACCTGATTGTCTGTCACGGGCATGGGCCTTAGAAATTGACCCGATTGTCTTAAGGGCGGATACCCTCAAAACATTTGATTAAAGGCATGAGCCCTAAAAATTTGTGAGGAAACGAGTGTTCCGAAAAACTGCTTGACCTGATTGACTAGTCAGAAGAAGGATCTCAGAAAATCAAAGATCAAACATCCCTTATGAGAACAAAATTGATCTAATCATACAGACATGAGAAAAGAAAACTACAAAGAATCAAAAAATGAAATTATGGCATTGTTTGAGAAACTACAGGGAACGAAACCCCACGGGTTATCAGGAAAATACAACTCTTACGGTATTAAAATAAAAGCATGACCAGAATGGCCTTAAGGATGGGACGAGGAGGTCCTCCGGTCAGCGGCTAAGACTAGTTGGATGCGGTAGATCTCCCGCTCGGTTTCATGAAGGCGATGGCCCAATCCTCCCGCTCGGTTTCATGAAGGCGATGGCCTTATCCACCCGCTCGGTTTCAAAAAGAGTGTCTCCAGCGGCGGCGGTCAAACGACATACCGATTCGAGCAGATCGGCACGTTTCTCTTGAAGCTGACGATTCAGTTGGCGAAGTTCGGCCCACTAGTATTTATAGTTGCGTTTATGTTAGAGTGGATTGTTGGACATTCTAATTAGACTGGATTTCATGCTACTTGTATAATGATTTTATTGGAATTATATTAATAAAGGCAACTTTCATTATCTTATGTTTTCGCTTTTATTATAATTACACATATGACAAAGTTCTTAGACCAATTTAAAATATGGGACATGGTTGCGCATACGATGGCAATCATGGAACATGTCTCTAAGGTTTTGGTCTTAAACATGTTCCAAGTCAATGGGCTTTTTGAGATAGGACATTTAATAACCCGGTAAGACTTGCGCATATGATGCATGCTTGTAAGACAAGGATGTTTCATTCCATTAACATCAGCGTCGTGACGCGAGTGCATATATGTGGGTGCTTGTTAGAGAACAAGTTCATTGAACATGACCTGATGGAAATTCTTAACTGGAAGGTTTGTCTATCGAATAAGAATTCTCATATTGCAATAATACATGATTAATCTTTTGACTTGAGGTATGATTGTAACCTTGTGCACATCATACAATGCTTAGATTTATCTTTTGATTTCTTGAAAATCGTAAAAGGATATTTTGGGTATTGTATCGATGTGCATGGAGGTTTTTTTGTAGCCAACATAAAATTCGACACTTGTCTATGGACAAGGGTGTATCCTATGAGTTCTCATAGTTTGTGATTCAAAGACCTTGGCCAGGGCACAATGAACACTTATTCATAAATGAATTTCTTAAACTTGAAATGTAATCACAGTTATTAAATCAATTAGGTTTTGACTTATAATCCATGCCCAATATTTAATCGGGAAACTAGTTGTCGAAAGGATCGTACATGTATGAACTTGGAAAATGAAATAAGTTTACTCGCTATTTCACCTAACAATGGGTAATCATGCTAATTGCTAGATGTTGCCATGATTTGTAGGTTCTTGAAATTAAAGAGTTAATATCAAGAGAATTAATTAATTGGATTAATTAATATAATAAATTATTATTTATAAACTCACAAAAATTGTAAGCCTAGTGCTAGTGTTAGTGGTGAACCTAAAAGGGCCACACATAATTTTGGTTGTTGACGTTTCAAGATTGATAACTCCAATGGTTGGAATAATTAAATAATTTGGATTAATTAAATGAGATTTTAATTTAATTCAATTGTCGGGTTAAATATTTAGTTATATAATTTGATTATGTAATTAAATCTAATTTGATTAGATATCTCAATTAAAAAAATATATTAAATTGGTTAATTGAATTGATTAATTTAAACTCATGGAATTAATTAATTAATTGAATTAGTTAAATAGTTGGATTTTAAATCCAAGTCCATGTAATTTTCTAGTAGGTCATAATTATAGAAGCCCACTAGAATAATTGAAGACTTTAAAATAAAATTAATTTATATTTGTATATAATATATATATATATATATATATATATATATATATATATATATATATATATATATATATATATAAAGGTAATTGGGACCAAGTCATACTCTTTGTTTTGAAAGAGTCGGATGACTTGTTAAAGAATTATTTTCCTAATTATGTGATTGATTGGTTAATTCACTACTACAGAAACAGCTTTCTAAGGCTGTTAATTAAAGGCGGTCCACTGAAAACCGCCTTAAAAATACTTTTAACGGCGGTTGTGGCTAAAACCGCCTTTAAAAAGGTCATTTTACGGCAGTTTTCTCAAAACCGACGTTAAAATTTGATATCAACTGATTTTAACGGCGGTACACTATCAACCACCGTAAAAGTGACACGTTATACGATGGTTATGTACTCGACATACGTAGAGAAATTTTTTAGCTTTACCAAAAAAAAAAATTAAAATTCTCTCTTTTATATTTACATAAGAGTGGCAGTGTAGTTTTCATTATATTTACATAAATATGTATTTTAGCCAAATGCCGGAAAACAATAGTGATACTATATCCGAAGTTTTGGGGACCATTTTCTCTGTATTATCCAGCCAAAAATATTTGCATATTCTTGCATGGAATGCATACACATTTTGTGCTCTTTACTAGAAGCAGTTGGAATCTAGTTAATTTGTGTTCAAACAAAATTTTCTCTGTATAGATTTTGTTTTAAGTACATAAGTACCCACAGGATTTAGCCAAATCACAATGGAGTTTTTTGTAATTAGACTAAGTTTCAGGGGTAGCTTTGTCTTCATTTATATTCAATTTTCTCGAGGGTGCTGAACTTTGAAAATATATTGGCATATACATGCAAATGTACAACATACAAAGCTTTGTTACATTTGCTCTCATGTTAGAACTCTTTAACCATTCATCTTTAACTGCACTCTGGATTATTTAGCTCAAATCAAGAAGATGATTTTTGGGAAATGAACAGAAGATTTTCTGCTCACAGAAAATCCTACTAGCAATCAGGGATTGTTATATATTTTTTTTTTCATGCAAGTACATATATCTGTATGGCACATGACCATAAATTTCTATAGTACCATAAATATTATAGCAAGTAATTCCAGTATTTTAGGACATAAAATTTATGTATTTTGATGTATAAGTAATACATCATCAAATTAAAGTGTAAATATTTTTTATTTCTGCTCCAAACTCCTAAAAAAGATTGGGAACATGTGCCTTCAAGATGTAAGAGAAGTTAAAAAAAAAAAAGATAGTGATCATTATTAATATATCATTGCAATATTTTTTTAGAATGTTCAAATACATAATTCTGTAGCATTAAAAAAGAGAGGACTGAAAAAGTGATAAAGCAGAGATGAGAGATATCTTTTGCTTTTGATTTTGCACTTGAAAAAAGAAAGTGAAAGAGTAGTTTTGTGCTGAATTCTAAGTCAAGTGAATTAGGAACGAATAGATTGTAAAAGAATGGTCGATTTTTGATATAGTCAAGGTGATCCAATCAGACTTAATTAAACATGTTAGAGATTTTAACTCATAATTGGTTTCCTTGTCTGGAAACGAGTAATATAATGGGAGAGATCGTAATTGTGAGTTCTTTGTGGATTGATTCTCTTGAAAAGTATTGGAATGAATAAAAGAAAAGTACAGAATAAAAGAAATGTCTTGACTTTGTAAATGCAAGTTTTCATTGAAAAGCTCCTTATTATGATATTGCACATATTGTCCTTACCATGTAGGTCTTTAATAATTCTTTTACAGTTGAATATGAATATCTTTCTGAATTTTCCAAATATCCCTGATTAATGTGCTCATATAAGTATATTTCCCTTGTTCATGATCATTATTCTCTTACATGTGTTCAGGAAGTAGAAACGCCAAAAGCTTATCCAGATATTTGTTTTCCAGTAGACGACTTTGATTCCGCTTTTGAAAAAGTGGTAAGGTGCATATTTTGATATTCACTGTCATGAATGTGTTTGGTTAATAAAATTGTGTGGTATTTCAACATTCTGTGATCTTTATGTTGCTTCACGGTTTGACATGTTGAATTTAGGAAAGTTGTTTTGATCTGTCTAGTTTTTATGTCTAGTAAGTTATTAAATTTTATGTCTAGTTTGATATGTCAAAAGAATTAAAAAAAAGTAAATTTTTTCGTACTTTTCTAGGAGCAGTTGGAATCTAGTTAATTTGTGTTCATGGTTTACCGACAAATCACCAATACTAAACTAAATGGAAGTTGATAATATTCTCAAAAAGAAATTTTAATAGCATAACATTAAAACGATATTAGCTATTAAATTTATAGCAACTGATTTCAGAATTTTTTTGTAGTTTTTTTAGATATTTGACACAATTTAATGAAATAAACCGCGATAAAATAATTTAGAATACATGTATATATATACCTTTTGGAAATTATGTCAGAAAAAGTAAAATAATAAAGTAGACTTTAAAAACTTTCAAACAATTCTCAGAAACTTACAAATGGTAGAAACAATTAATTTCTCTTACTTTCAAACATATCCCAGATTTTTTCCTGATACATAAAACAGCAACTCAAAATAAGTTAAAATTGTCCTTGTAGTTGACATGTGCATAAGAAATATTAATGAACATATTTAAACTGGCTCTACATATTAGTATTACACTAATATATAAAAAGATAAAACAGAAGTGTGATAAAGGAAAATGCTTTCAGATACCTCGAAAGTTCATCTGAAGTCGAAATCATAAAGAAACATCGGTTCCGTTTCGGCTGAGACTGGAAAAATATGAAAATTCAGAAACACACAAAATGAATATAAACACAAATTGCATTTTCATATGTATTAATTGTTTCTTTGAAGTTCTGAGAAAGAAATAAATAAATATGGGTCAACAGTGACTGATTACAAAACAACTACCATTGAGATTTGGTCTGATTAAATAAATATAAAAAAGCTAACTTGATTTATAAAAACTACTCTTGAAGTTTACAAGTCTTATATTTTGCATTTGTAGTTAGTGATCAAGCTAGCAAATATTACTGACATCATCAAATATTTTTCACATTTACATCCACAAAATTTCTAAATATTACAAATTGACCGACAAACAATTGGGACCATTTGTAATAATTAGAAGACTAGAGTGTAATTGTCAAATATTTGATGACACCAGCAAAATTCCGTCATGTACAAATTATAATGATCGTAAGACGGAATCAAACCTAACTAAGTATTATTTGTGATCTTCAAAATTAATTAATTTTTAGTTACCCCAAAACAGGGGAGGTTTTTGTAATTATCGCTTAATTTGGGGTTTGAAAAGTATTTAGAAGAATAGAAAACCATTTTGTTAGTAAAACTAATTTCTTATCATTTTTAATTTAAAAATTAATTTCTAAATTAAATTAATTTTTAAATTAATTTTAAAATGATAAGAAATTATTTTTTTAATTAATTATTAAATTAAAAATGATAAAAAATGAATTTTATATTAATTTTTAAATTAATTTTAAAATGATAAGAAATCAGTTTTTAAATTAATTTTTAAATTAAAAATGATAAGAAATGATTAAATCATGTCATGTAAGCATCAAAACCCGATTGGGCTTTTTTTGTACCAAATTTGATAAATTTGCCAACTTAATGTATGTAGTTTGATGCTGGCCAACATCACGTACCTTTTGTGGAAAGTGGCCAACATAATGTATCAAAAATGAGATTATCCCTTAATTTACTATTCTGTATTTCAATTTTATCTTGTCTCATGGGCTCCGGGAAACATAAACTTAATTGTGTTTGAAAGGTCGTGAACACTGTATATGCGTCTCTGAGTCGTGTTAATTTTCATTTGGACTCAAGAAAAGTAAGATTTTCTGATGCAAAGTCAACTACTTAACTCATATTAGTATATTTCCCTTGTTCACGATCATTGTTCTATTACATGTGTTCAGGAAGTATAAGCACCGAAAGCCTATCCTCGAGAAAATGTTTCGATTTTGATTGAAAAGTGGAAACTTGTACCAGATTCTACCAAGACTTTAATCTGGATAGATGTTATGGTATTTCATATCTTTTTATTTTCACATTATTATTAATATTATTATTATCATAGTTATTATAATTATTCTTTTTGTTGTTATTGTTACATGCGAACTTCGAGGTTACAAATTGTTCTAGTTTCAAAAGGAAGGTTTTTCAATCAGTGGGAAAAAAATGGAAAGATTTTAAATCAGCTTTGACAACAGAATATGTATTTGCTAGTTCGAATAACACAAGACCTTGCGAAAAGTATGGTTTCGAATTAAGTGAGTGGGAACAATTTAAAAAGACTCGATTGGACCCTTCTTGGAAGGTAAATATTAAATTCATTATTCATTGTTATTTTTTGTATGCAAGCACTAATTTTCTCTTTTTTGATTCCAGGAGAAAAGAGATAAAGCGCAGGAAGTTGCAAAAAAGAACGATCACTGGTACAGAAACTGCATTCTAGATCAGACAAAAAAGTCAATTTAGAAGGGTATTTTAAAAACTGTTCTAGATAGCACTTTATAGAACGGTATTTTAAAATACTGTTCTGGAATGATGACTTTCCAAAACAGTTTTACAATGCTGTTCTGGAAAGTATACTTTCCAGAACAGTAGTTTTAATACTGTTTTGGAATGTTCGTCAATTCAGAACAGTATTAAAATACCGTTCTGCAAAGTATACTTTTTAGAACGGTATTATAATTATCGTTTTGTATTGACGAACAATTCAGAACGGTATTGGAATTACCGTTCTAGAAAGTCTATCTAAAAAAAACAAATTGCAATCCAGAACGGTATTGAAATTACCGATCTGGATTGTTTTTTTTTTTTTTTTTTGTGAAAAACTTTCCAGAATAGTAATTTCAATACCGTTCTAGAATGTTCGTCAATTCAGCACGGAACGTGCGGTAAATGAATTATTTACAAAAAACTTATGAAAAACGGAGCGCCTGCAAGATATATCTTTTTAAAAACCAGCGCCCTGAAATTTCATAGCTGAAAAAAACCTTGGAAAATTAATCCCTCTCCGCTTCTGCAGAACCACAACCTCCGATCTTTTCACGCCGCCCTGGATCCCCAGAAATCCAATCTCTTGAAGCTCACAACCGAGAGTTTCACAATGGAGAGAGGGCCCAGATTGAAAGAGTACTCTACTCTTAGAGAGAGAAAGCCGAGAATGAACCGTTTCGAAGAACAGTCAACCTCAGAGAGAAAAACAGACAAAAAGGTCGATAATTAATCGGTTTTGACCCCACAGAGAAAGCTGGTGAAATTCAGTTCAGATTTCACCACTCTGCCTAAAAGGTCCAAAATACCTCGGCTTTGACGCAATCCGTGCCTGATTTCTCATCGGTGCTGAGGAAGGAGAACCTAAGGTCGGCGGCGCTGCCTCCGGTGGCGGAGCGGTCGGCGACGACCCCGGCGGCGATGTTGAAGAGCGGGAGGATGTATGGGAAGGTGGGAGGAGGGAGTAAATTGACAAACTCGGCGGAGAAAAGGAGCGACGGTGGATTAATGGCCAGAAAAAGCTACGCTAACATGGATGAGTTGAAGAAATTGGGTGTTTCTGCTGGGAAAGAAATTAACGGTGAAAAAAGAAGAAGCTTTTACTTGTTCATAGTCATATGATATTTGATTGATTTTTTTTCTATAATATTGTTTTCTATTTTTTGAATTCTTTTGGTTCTTCATGTTTTGATTACTGAGAGTGATTGTTCTTGTATATACTGTATTTTTGTATAGACTACATAAGATTTTGAAGTTTGATTCATGAGTCTTTTGAGATATTGAAATCATATTATGTTTTTGCAGGTAAAAAAAAAAACAGAGCGCTGGCAAAGGTAAAGCTCGCGAGTCGCGAGGCTGAAGAAGAAAGGGAAAACCGCCGTCTCTGCAGTCGGCCGCATCCAAAACCCTTGCAGCAGCCGCAAGCCTCTCGGTTTCCTCGCTATTGCAAATAAAAGAAAACAGCGCTTCATACAATTCGCCGCGATGATCGGAATCCTTCTGCTGAGCTGTCGATCGCTCAGCCATAAATACCGCATCCACAATCTCACCGAGGACACCGCCGCTCTGAGAGAAGATCAGGAAAGCCTTTGCACTCGCACGAATCTCATCAAACGAACCCTACTGGCTGAAGCCACTCTTGAGCCGACTGGGAACTTGCGGCTCGGCTTCGGCTCCTCTTCGAAGATGAACGTAATTGAGCAGAAATGTGGCAACACGCTTAGCTTCTTGACTTTATCCAAGCTTTTTTTAATTTTATGGTTCCCGTTGGTGAATGTATGAAGCTTAACAGGTGATTGGTGGGACGAGGAATGAGAACTGGTGTATACGCGTTAAGGCCACTCGTATTGGTTCAGAAACAGCAATATCACAAATTGTTGAGTTGGTTGAAGCTGGTCAACTTGCCAAAGCACCTGTTCAGAAATTGGCTGACCAGATATCTATGTTTTTCGTACCCACTGTGAGTTTCTTGGTTTATTCCTACAGAATTTTCTTTTAAATTTGTTTGCCTGACAGGTTACTAGAATCTTGTACTTGAGAATGGAGTTGGGGATATGTTGGGGGCTGCAATATCTCAGTCTATAATAAAGAAAGATCACGAGGTGGGAAAAAAACATTTGTTGAAATAGATGATAATCTTAAAAAATTGTTGATGTAGCATCTTGCTTTTTTTAGGATTTGTTATTTTACAAAATATTACCATGAGATAATTTGCTTTAATATACTCGAGTTTTTTGAGCCAAGTCAAACATGCAAGTGATCATTAAATATGGATACAATTAACTGAGGTCTTAAGAGATAATCGAATACTAGAGGTACGATTTCAATCTTAATAGAACCTCATTCTACAATCATCATCTAATTAAAACCTAACTAGAAATTAATCAACACTAACATTTTTCTACAGAGCTCACGCGATCAATTATCGAAGATCTATGTCACGGTCAGTCGCCAACTTTACAAATTGACTCAGCTCTTATTGCACTGACGCTACTGAAAACTGGTCGGGTGTCTTCAGTTTGTCATTTTATTATTATGATTATTGGCTTATTGCTTTAGTTGATGATGACGATGTTTTTCATTTTTATTTTATTTTATTTTTATTTTTTTTAATATCGAGGATTGTGGTGTACAGTAAACTGGTGTGGGTGTTTTTTGTGAAAATATCTGAATAGTTATGGTTTGTGAAAATTGTTAGTTTAATGAACAAGTGATTTACTATAGTAAACTGGTGCGGGTGTTTTTTGTTGCAATTATGCAGTTGTTGCAGCTATGATTTGCTAAAAGGGAAGGAGATTCTCATGCTGCTTAGAGAAAGTCAAGTGTGTAGGTTGGGTGAGTAACCCGTCGTCTGACAAATAGGTTATGTGGATGATTATCGAGTTTGAGGAAACCAGTTTTAGGAGATCTTCATCTGTTGGTGGTCAACTTCTATTAAGTACTTCATGGGCAAGCTTTTACTTGGTTTGTTTTGGTTTTCAGATGTATTTCTAAGACTATTGCTAATCTCAGTCTGGTCATTTCTCTACATCACTCTCTTCACCTCCTGCACCTGTTACAACCTATGGCCTACAGTATATGTTACAATTTCTCCCTCTCCCTCTGTTTCTTTGCTCTAATTATGCTGTTATATAACTTCTACGTGTTTGCTATTGTTAAAAAACTGGAATCACACATACTTTGACAAAATTTAAAATTTCATAATTACATACTTTGCCAAGTTTATAAAGAAAAAATAAATATGGAACTGTGTTGTTAATTGGTAGTTGTACTTGATTGTTAATTGTTAGTTGTATTAGAAAATATATAGTTCTAGTTTTATTAATAAAAAAGCTTGGTAGTAAGAATATTTAAATGAGTATTTATAATTTTTGAAAATTAATTGGATATTTTTTATTTTTATTTTTTGTTAMCAGGCTAAGCCTTAAGTAGTTTTTTGTAGTTTAGCTAACAAGGTTTATAACTAACATCTACATTTTTTTAATTATGATTATTAATATACAAATAAAACAAAATAATCTTTTGCAAAAGAGATATAGTTATGAACCACAACATGAGATATTTCTTTAAAGCCTTTGTTACTTTGCAAGTAGTATTTCTGGATTGATGATATAATTAATTAATTAATTAATTGCCTCGCAAATCAAATTAAACACCTAAATGCAATGTGTTTCGTCTAATATGCACTAACATTTTTACTAGACAGGGTGTGGTGAAGAACCTGAACACAAATTGCACAAATTCTACTTTTCCAGAACAAGTATGATATCCTTCATTTAGCCTTATTACAAAATTACCCCTGAGGTTTCGCCTAATTACAAAACAACCCAACTCTCTTTTAGAATTACAAATACACCCGACATTCGTTTCTATATTAAAAATGGACCCTCAAAAGGTTGTATTTGTTAGGGGATATATACTAGTAATTTTGAACGATAAAATGGAGTTTTCGTAATCAAGCTAAACTTCGGGGGTAATTTTTATAACTATTTGTAAAATAAATGAGCTATCGGACGATTATATATAGTTTTTTTTTCTTGTAGTGTTTTTTCCCTCAGTATGCATTACCGTATATTAGGACGTCGTTTTTCATATTGAACTCAGCACATGATGTGTTCCAAGTAAGATTATTTTTACCCGTTGTCTCGTATCAATATCTAATATAAGGAAGACTTATATTTACTGTATATGTTGAACCGTTCTTCAAACAGTGGACATAATCTTTGTACTTTTGTGCTTGTTAAATTTTCTTCTTACTCTTCAACTAATAATAATAAATTAAATAAATTAATAATAAGAGAGTTGGATCATCTTCAAAGATATGTTAAAAAATAAACCAGAAGTTAAAGAAGGCAAATCAATCTGACAACGATATGATATAATAAGATACAAATGTTTCCAAATGACGTAGAATTCCATGATGTCTTCTACTTTTTTATATTCGTAAAAAAAAAAGTATTCAGTTTTTTCGGTGCCCCTTTCCCGGAGAAAGAGTTAGATGTCAGCTTTTTTTTAGTTGCCCATCATCTGTATTGCTTTAAATGATTTCTCAATCATGTAATTAATAGAAAGTATGTGCATATTCTTTAGCATGTCTTATGGCCCTTACTTTTGCACTGACAATGATACTTAATTCTTTACATTATATTTGGGTATCGTCTCTGCAGTTGTTTTGCGCATGATCAGCTTTGGGTATGACTACCATTGGACTGAATAAGATACTCGTTTTGATCGAAAGGTATGGATTATAGCCTTCAAGGCCTTTTTGATTCTCCATTGTACTAGTTAAAAAATCTTGTTGTTGACTCTTTTTTATGAAAATAACTCCTTAATATGCATAACTGGTATTTTGTTGCCATGTTTGTCTTATCGGCTAGTATGATTCTTTAGTGTTTTATCAAGCGATGTTAGAATGTGTGATATTTATTTATTTACTTTTCTGGATCATTCTGACATATAATATATGTTTTCTTTATGTGGAAGCATGTTCAGCATTGTGACCATTGTTCATCAGGCAAGACATGCTACTTGCTCTTACAGGGTACCTCATCTCCAATTACGGTTCTGCTAATACAATGTTTGGTACATTTAGGTAACTAAAAACAATCTGTATGCTTCTCAGGTTTGTTATGCTTATCATTAATTTTGTGTTTTTGTTGTTGGTGTTAACATATGTATATTTTGATTCCCTGGCATTTAGAAAAATATTTCATTATTGTATCATATTGGTTTTATTTTTTATATTTTATTACTTGACATAATCAGGGTTGCTAAGTTAAAAACGACGGTAGGGTATTTATTATTTTGTTTCTATTACCGCATATTAGGTGCATATATGAATTTTTGTTATCCCATGAATTATATGAAGGAAAGTAAAAATGGCTTATCCATGTTTGCGGCAGTTGGATTCTCCTCAGAAAATTTACTCAACCTGAGAAGTAGCTTTGTATGGACTCCGTTAGGTTTTTAGTCTTTCCTTAAAGGAAGTAATGACCCATCTATTTTACTATAACGCCTTCGCCATCAGGTGAGATTCTAATAACTTTGAGGATATATATATGACATTCAGTAACTGAGCATGGCATTCTGAGATTTAAAATTTTGCTTGCAGTGGTGTGTGGAAACAATTGTCTCCCATGGTCATCTTCATCATTGGTTATGGTGTAAGTGTTGCTTTATTTTTCTCTTGATTTGGTCTCCTATTCCTCTGAATTAACAGTTTTGTTTTTGTGACAAGTTCTCAACTTCATGTGGCTCAAATTTTTGCTAATCTGATGCTACTTCCGATTTTGGTCTCTAGTAAGTTTTTTTTACCACCACTTGCTTATCTGTGTTAATTTCTATTATATAGACACTTGGTGAAAAGGATTGTTCTGATATTATCACGTGTCTTTAGATTAATGGCATTATGGCTCTTGAGAACATGCCTAGGTGTGTAAACAACTGCCATAACTTGGAGAGTTTTTGGATAAATTGTCATGCTTCATTCAACAAATGGCTTGTTCAGTATAATTCTTCGTACCCATATTTCTGTTTATTCATACTATTTATTATCGAATTGTGTATGATTACTTAATGTTTTATTAGGTATTTTTATATCCCACTTGGAGGTTCTCAGAAAAAGCTGCTGAATTTTGTTGCTATGTGGCATGATTTGGAGTGGTGCTATTTATTTCTCAGAGTCTTGCATAGGCAATGTTATCCTTCTTGTACTTGACAGCTTATTTTTGTTTGAAGAAAAAATATCTATGATAAAACCTTTTTTTGTATATGACTTGTGAGTGGTTGTTGTTTTGAATACATGATGAATATTTTGATTTTTTGTTGTTGTTTTGTGGTGCTTTGAAGGGATTGAGATGTTGTATTTGGTGAATTATAATTTCAATGAGGATTTGGTGTTTTCAATAGTATTTTATATTTGATGTTTTACATTTGAGAAAAGACGTTATAAAAGTGTGTTTATACTATAATGTATATTAAAAATGTTATTCTAAAAGGCAAAACTTTCAAGAACGTATATTCGAAAATACTATTCTGGTAAGTGACACTTTCCAGAACGGTTTCATTAAAAACCGATCTGGAAAGTTATACTTTCCAGAACGGAATTTTTAAATAACGATCTGGAAAGTTGCACTTTCCAGATCGATTTTTCAAAAACCGTTCTGTAAAGTAAAACTTTCCAGAACAATTTTTTGAAAAGACGTTCTGGAAAGTTGTACTTTACAGATCGTTATTTGTAAAATACCATTTTGGAAAGTATAACTTTCCAGATCGATTTTTCACAAAACCGTTCTGGAAAGTACAACTTTCCAGAACGTCTTTTCGAAATACTGTTCTGGAGAGTGGCGGATCAACATGGGATGGTACCATTCTAGAACAGAAAAATTATTTTCTAAAACGCCTTTTTTTCCCCTTTTAGAAAGTCTGTCAATCCAAAAGGGTAAAAAAAAGTGTTATGGAAATTACAGACTTTCTAGAACTATGTCACTACAGAAGGCACAGAAAGGCGTTCTGGATAGGTAGAATTACCCTTCTGGATATGCAGTTTCTGCACTAGTAGATGCACCACATATTATATCTCGTGGGGGTTATGCCTTATTGGACGAGAAGATCCTGGAGAATAAAGCAAAGATACGACGTGAAGATTCATTGCAATCTGTTGCTAATGTTGATTCGGTTATTGATCCTCCATCTCCTCCTTCACGTCACGAGAGGTTTAAGCTGGCTTGCACAAAAATGTCTGGTAAAATGACATCCCATGCCGCAAGGGAGATTGCTAGGAAGATTGTAAGTTTGTATTCAATATATTTAGATTTTTTTATTTATGTCCATACCATTTAGGTTTTTAATTCCTTAAGTAGGAAACAAAAAGTATATAAATAGTTTAACAATTATTAATAAATTATTCCACGCACTTAAAATATTATGTTTTAATTAGTTTTTAAAATCGTAATATAACCGAAAGATCTAAAAATATCATTAAACAATTACAATTTTGTTGTAGGATGAGTTGGAGGAGGAGCATAGAAACGGCTCTTTTGTTGTAGAGGGACGCAGGGATATTCTAAGTGCTGCAATTGATCGACCAGAGCACCCTGGATGTGTTCGTGGCGTTGGAGGTGGTGTGGGGATCCGAGAATACTTTGGCTCTAAATCATTCAGGTCCTCGTCATCCGTAACTCCTGAATTTTTGGGCCGCTTGACATCCATGATAACCCAGCAGGTTAGATCTGAGACAGTCAAACAGGTCAAGAATGAAGTTAGATCCGAGATGGTCGAACAGGTCAAGAACGAAGTTAGATCTGATATGGTCGAACAGGTTAAGAACGAAGTTAGATCTGAGATGGCCGAACAGATAAGGAAAGATGTTACACAACAGTTGTTGCAGCAATTCGCCCAACCAGTTGAAGCCACGAACCCTCCAGTTGAGGTGGATCCAAATATTTGTCGTAGTGGGATGGGGAGCTGTGTTGGCCCTTATGACATTCCAATTCCTTTGTTTCCCCCTGCTAACATTCCAGTTCCTTCGTTTCCCCCTGCTGACATTCCAGCTCGTTCGCCTCCCCCTGCTAACATTCAAGCTCGTTCGCCTCCCACTAAAGTTAATGATCGATATGAGCTATATGTTTATGATCATTCTCTTACCCGTCTTGTGGCCCTTGGGACAGTTCATGAGGGGGGTTCGATGCTATATGGGGTGCCTTTGTCGATAGATTTGGTTAGATTGGTGGTTGAGGACATTCGAGATGGTGATGCTCTCGTCCCGGTGCCCAGTGAAGAGGTAATCACGGTGAGGCAAGCACTAAGTGGTTTTATTGCATGTCAAAAACATCTTGTGAAGCCTATGTAAACACAGGTAATTAATTGTTTGTTTGCTAATTAAACTAATATAGAGTTTTCAATAACTATTAATTTATGTTTAATGTTTTAGGATACTGAGCGACAAACAAAAAAAGGTCGGTCTATTGATAACCCCGTTCTTGAGTTGATTACTATTTTTACTCGCCTTTACAAGCGTGCATTTCGGGTTCCGTGTGATGCAAGCATTTTTGAATTTGAGAATGACATCCTAGTGACCATTCATTACCAAGAAGTTTTGGACGTCGTGCAAGGCAAAACTTGTCTTCAAGTCTCGACTGTACAACTTTGGATCCTGTTAGTATATTTTAAGTCTTATTTAATTAATTTTTAGGTTCATTAATTGATTTATAACTTTTATTGATTACTTGTTGTCATGGATATGTTAGGTTTTTGAAACCACTCGTTGTTGAGAACCGATCGAATGTTGTGTATGGATTCTTTGAGCCTCTATCCTTACAAAAAATAGGTAGCAAGAAACATGCAAGCACTTTGGTCCCGTCCATTCTCAAACATATGCAGGAATATAAAAGGCAAATATACTTGGGAGCATACCATCATAAGTACAACTTAAACTATAAGTTTTAGTATTACTGTAGGTTTCATGAATTATTCTTAATAATATTCATTTCGAAATGCAGGCAACATTGGCAACTCTCTGTAATTTTGCCTCAAGAAGGGACTGCTGTGTGGCTTTGTTCAAATCATCATAAGCTCGACTCAAACATAAAAATGGTAGTACAAAGGTAAACTCTAGCTTAAAATACTTACATCATATAGAATGTGAATGTATGTTTTGGTTCTAAGCATGAAATAGATTGTTTTAATAATTTAAAGACTAAAATGTAATTTTTGAAATTGGGATAATAGATTGTTATAACGTCATTGGTAAGTTTGGTTGCATTTTAGATTTTTTTTTGGAGTTTGGTTCTAAACACGGATTATATTGTTTAATTTTGTGAAATTGGGGACAACAAATTTGGACATTGTTATAATGTAACGGGTATTGTTATAATGTGCTATAATATTTTTATGTTTTTTTAATAGTGTTGTGACCCCATTTAAGATGTTGAGTGGTGCGCATTTGAGTAAATATAAGCAAGGGGTTAATTGGCTTTTTCCGAAGGAAATGTATTACGTTTCTTTGAATATATTTGATTGTTATATTTATGATCGTAAACACATCATCGAAGGGTTTATTTTTGATTGAAACCTTATGTTTCTCTCACAGTATAATAAACAAGATGAAGTTTGGGAGTCGGGTTATTATGTCATGCTTTAGATGTGGACTATTGTTCGAGTGGTATTACGGAAAACTGACAAGAGGTAATATTTATAATATTTTATTTTATAGCAAGAATGTTATAACTCTTTTTTCTTTAATTTCATTATTGCTAAATACGTATATTAAATATTATTTGCAGATGTTTAGTGACCAACCATTTAGTGCAGATAGTATCAAAGAAATACAAGATCAATGGTCGAGATATTTCATTGACATTTATGATGGATGATTGGGTTATGTACTAGATGTATACTCTTGAAGTTTAGGTTTCATTGTGAATTGTTTTGGATTGTTWTGAAGTTTGGTTACATTTTGGATTGTATTGAAGTTTGATTGAATTTTGGATTGTTTCGAAGTTTGATTACATTTTGGATTGTTTTAGTTGTGGATGATGAATTGGATTGAATTATTTTTCAGTTTGGTTGCATTTAAATCAGCGGTTCAATTCGAATTCATTTCGAGATATTTCAGAAAAAAAAAAAAAAAAAAGGGCAGAAAAACAGGCCCAGCAATTCAACTCAATTATTTACGGCCGTTGTAAAAACAGGCGTAAAAAACACTAAATTAACGTCGATTCTAGTAACCGCCGTAAAAATGTACTATTAACGGCGATTTTTAGAACCGACGTTAAAAAACATTAAATTAACGGCAGTTACTTAAACCGCCGTAAACACATACTAAATAATGGCATTTCATTAATTGTTGTAACTAGGTACTTTTTACGGTGGTTTTAAAACAGCCGTTAATTTATTGTTTTTTTTAATGTCGGTTCTAAAAACCGTCGTCGAAGCTGTATATACTACGGAAGTTCTAAAACCACCGTTAAAAAAGCCCTTAAAACCGCCGTTAAATTACACTTATTAACGGCGGTTTTTAAAAACCGGCCGTAATTATTTACGGCGGTCGATATAACGGCGGTTCGAAAATCAGCGTTAAAAATGCAAAATCGCCTTTAAATCCCCTTTCTGCATTAGTGATTGAGATTAGATCTCATTCTTAACTTAATTAACCTTATTAATATATATATATATATATATATATATATATATATATATATATATACTATATATATATATTGGCAAGACTCTTTTTAGTCCAGATTAACGGGTCTCTCCCCGTTAGATCGGGTTAAACCCGGAACCCATTTAATATGTATATTTACACTAATTTTTTTCATAACATTATCCCGTCTCTGCAAACCTGTACGGTTTTGCCGAAACATGATTTGACTTTCCCCAAACCAGATGCCACACAAGAAGAGGAATCCGGGTTTCCAGACGCGATTCGGATCGTCGGGTCCTCGCATGGCTGGCTGACCTTTCTCAATCACCATCGTAACCGCGGCGAGCTCTTCCTCTCTAACCCCCTCTCCGGATACCACGTCAACTTCCCTCCCATCCCACAATTGTCCCGTTCTTTCTCTCTCTACACATCTTCATCTTCGATTCTACAGAAATTTAGGCCAGTCTACCACATCTCGATCTACAATTCTGCAGAACTTTGGGCCTGTCTCTTTCCACCATACGCAATTTCTCCATCTTCATCGGCCGTTTCTCTTTGCCGCCGCCGTCAGCCTTCTCATCGTGGAAAAATCGTAGTACCAGGTAAACAACTTCTTCAACAATAAATTTGATTTTTGACCTAATTGTATCAATTTTATTTCGACCTAATGGTGAAATTTTTTGTAATTGTTGGCAGGTTCTGGACAATATAACAAACTACAGAAGTAAATAGGCGAGATGGGTGATTTGGGACTATACATGGGCGTAGGCGAAGGTAATATAGTATTGGTCTTAGAACTATGATGTATTGGTCTTCTGACTGCATGGTACTTGGTTTTGTTGTTTTGTTATGTCGAAATATTCACAGTAAACATCAGTGGTCTTGTCTGAAATTATGAGTTATTATTCCATTATTGTATTGGTTTTTTGAATGTGATGTATTGGTTTTTTGGTTGTATGGTATTTGTTTTAGTTGTTGTTAATGGAAGAACTTTTAAAGTAAAAATATCATGGCCCCATTCTTGAACTATGAGTGATTAAACTATTATGCTTCGGAGGTGTGATGTATTGGTCTCCTTACTGCATGGAATGTGTGTGTATTTTTATTGTTGTATGAAGTTGGAACTTTCACAGTAAATCATCGTCGGGGCCCGTCTTAAACTATGAGTGATTAGTCGATAATGTATTATTCGATAAATTAATATTTGTTTTACATTTTGATAAATTCTATTTTTTGTATGTAGGTGATACCATAAATTTATGTGGTTCTCTTATTGGTGTTAAGAGGAAGAATTTTGAAGACATCTATGAGTTGTATTGTGGCCATGCACGTCAAGTTGGTTTTAGTGTTCGAAAAATAAAAGGGTGAATGATGATAATATAATAATTGAAAAGAGTTATGAGTGTTCAAGTCAAGGAATTAAGTGATCGAACACCTCCGGTTTGACAAAACAGAAATTGTAAAGCGTCGTTGAGAGCAAGATTAAATAAGCAGGGTGTCTTTGAAGTTCTTGATCACAACACAGTGCGCAATCACATCAAATAGATCAAGTCAAGCAAAGGAATTTGGTTCTAAAACTCCCAATCCTCAATTATTTTAGCATAATGGTAGTCTGTTATATTTATAGATGTATTTACATTAACTAGATTAGAAATTGGTACTTTGATACTGTGATATTTATTTGCTGCTATCTTAATGCTTTATGGTATTTTCTCATTGTATTTGATAAGTGTATCGGATTTTCTATTCAAGCATATTGGTTTTTCTATTCAATCGTATTGGTTTATATATTAGCCAGTTTGTTCGGAAAATAAGAATACAGTGCATAAAAAAACACAAACACATCTTATTGCAAAAAAGAAAATCTTAAACTTATAATACATAAACAACTACTTAATTATATGAAAACTTTTGTGATTGCATAACAAAAACTGTACATTTATTACAAAAACTCAATACATTATAGCACATAAACCAATACATTATTTTACAAAAACCAATACAAAATATTTTGTTAAAGAATTTACAAAAAATGGGGACTAAAACTTCCACCAATCACCAAAAAAATAAAACAAGCACAAAAATATTCACTGCTAGACACAAATCACAGTTCATAACTTTTATGATTGCATAACGAAAACCGTACATTTATTACAAAAAACTCAATACATTATAGCACATAAACCAATACACTGTTTTACAAAAACCAATACAAAATATTTTGTCAAAGAATTTACAAAAAATGGGGACTGAAATTTCCGCCAATTACCAAAAAAAAAAACACAAAAAGTACTTACTGCTAGACAAAAATCATAATTCATAATTTTGTGATTGCATAACAAAAACCGTACATTTATTACAAAAACTCAATAAATTATAGCACATAAATCAATACATTGTTGTACAAAACAAATACAAAATATTTTTTCAATGTTTTATAAAACATAACTGTAGAAAGATGAGTTGAGCCATATATATAAAAGAACAAGCTCATGCAGTGATAGCTTTGTAGCCTTCTTCTCTTTCCACCCTTACTACTGAACACGAACATTTCGAGCAGTCCAACTCCAAACAGAGCAATACCGTAAAAAAGAAATTTTAGTCAGTAAAAATAAAAACAAATTGGTAAAATAAAAGAGGGGTGCACGATGTAGTCACAAGATATCATAACAGTATATCCATAACATATCGACGTGCTAAAACAATCAGTCCATGCGCAGTAAAAATTCTATATTCCTCAAGGTAAAAAAACAACGAGCCAGCAATTACTGAAAGATGGTAAAACATATTATTGCCATATTTCTTCCATTCAGATTAAATCATATTACCATTGATTAATTTCGGCATTCTGGTCCCTGAAGTTCAGTTTTTGTTTTTTGGTCCCTAAAAGGTTTTTAATTGAAACAGGCATGAAGAAAGTCACTAAAGTCGATCAGATAAGCGAATAGGCACAGCACCTATCAAGTGAAAGTTACATAAATAAAATAATGCATCAACATTTGGAATATGACATTTTTTTCTATCTACTAGGGATGCATAATACAAAATAGCAGTACCATGTTCAGTGTAGACGTAGCACTTTAACAATGATTCAGACTTGATTATATTAATCAAAATCCAAAAACAACTCAACATATAACTTTTTCAATTCATTTTTTATTTTTATTTCAATTTTGGGAAAGAAATAATAAAAATACAACATGAGAAATTAGTGGTACCATTCTTGTGTTGGACTAAATAGTAAGAGCAAAAGGCATTTTCCATGCAGTTCAAGAAAAACAAGTTGCATTCACTTTTATGGGATCCAAATGAGTAGCACAGGGCATGAAATAATCGGCTTTCAACATCGGTTTCAACTAATGAGGTCCCATTTTCTCATCGTTTCTCATGCTCACAATCTGGCTCATCTGCAAATAGTTTTTAATTGGACAAAAAAAAGTCAACCCAACAATTTTAAGTAATTAAAACACAAATAAATCATACTCACCCCCAAATAAATTTGGCTACAATAAATAAAGCTTTATCAAAAGGATTCACAGTTCCTATTTTGCATATTTGAATTTACTTGACTGTTTTCAGTTCCAATTTGTATTCCCTTCTTAGAACTTAAATCAACTACAACATTGTCAAGCCCACACACTAATTAAATTAAATCCGTTTGAAAAACAACATCACATATGAAATTATTTTTCGAAATCCGTCTGAAACCCAAAATCGGAATAATAAGCGGCAACTCAATCCCTAAAAATATAGGAAATAGTTAACCCTAAAATACTAATTTCGAAACTGAAATCTTAAAATCGAAAGAAATTTACCTTTGATAAATCAACTGTGAATGGACAAGTCATCGGTGCTCGGTGAAAATGTGACAAACGGACGCGATCGGGTGCTCGGTGAGAAACTGAGAAACGGATCGTGGATGGAAAAGGTCGCCGGTAGAAGCGTAGAGGCAACCATGAATTAATATTCCGCCGGTCGGTGCGAGGGAGATTTGGAATTCGACGGAGCTGGGTTTGGGGAAAAAACGGTGGTGGGGATGTTTATTGGAGGGAAAAATCGCGGTCGAAAATGAAGGACAAAAAATTGGGGAAATTAGCTATAATTAGAAAAATTACAATAATGCCACCGGGTCGCGGTATGAATCGGGTTATGTGTTGGCCTAACGGGAGAGACACATTAATCTGAACTTACGCAAGTCTTTTGCCTATATATATAAGAAAGAAAAGGAGAGGCAGCCATTTTTTAGTTTTTGAAACAAAAAGAGGACACCTCCCTTTTAATATAAAAAGTTGTGGTCGTCCATCTCTTTCATAACAATAGAAACAAAAAAAAAAGTGAGGTTTTTGTTTTTAATGGGCAATAGAGCCTCCTTCCTTTTGTGAAAAAGAGAAGAAAATTTAATTTTTATATTTTACTTTTAGGCTTCAATTTGTAAATGAAATTAATTGATAATTTTTATTTACAATAATTAATCTTCAATCAATTGTTGATTATTGGATTAATTGTTAATCCTTTCAACAATTTTGAAAACGGAATGATACTAGCGAAGAATATTTCTGGTGTCGCAATCAGAAGGTGAGCTTGATTAGAGGGGATACGCTTGGATCTCTACGGCGAGAAGTTTCGTGTGTTAGCCACTTAGCCGGGAATTGATTCCCTCTCAATCGTCGCTTGAAAAAATTAATCGAGAGGTATAATTTATTTATCTTTATAAGAATCAAAATTTGTATTCGATACATAATAATAAAAAATGACGATTGTTAGAATCGCTAACGATGGGGTTTTAGTATATATATTTGATATATATAATTATTTTAATTAATTAAAAATTTTTAAATTCCGCTGCATAGGCCACGTATGATTATAGTAAACCCAACAGTGGTATCAGAGCCACGGCTTGCATTTTCATTATTAGATTTTGATTCAATTTATATTTATGTGATAAACATATTTTAATTGTTATAAGAATATATTTTGTGTGTCATAAAATTGGTTTTTATATGATTTAATTATTGGGAATCAATTCAAAATTAATTGTACAGTGCAAAATGTTAAACTGTTTGTAATGCAGAACGTAATAATTGTAATTGTTGCAATCATTTTATTATGTAAATACGAGAAATGATGAAGGGGCAAAAAGGTTTTGCAAATCCTTTTAATCATTGAAACAAAAGGGTAGATCCCTTTATGGATGGGCGCAATAAAACTACTTTCAAAAGGCTGACGTGTGCTTAACTGATGATCCGTTAGTACGGACTGACTAAAGTCTTGTCCATTTAGAAAAGCAGTAATTTTCTTTTTCAAAAGGTTTTGCAGGTTGCGTTGACTTTTATTTTTAAAAAAAAGAAAAAAAGAATGGTTGTATTAAAAGGACAGAAAGGCAGTCGTTTTCTTTTTGACTGAAAGCAAAAGGTTTTAGATTTCTTTTTAAAACAAACGGAGCCACATACGCTTGTAAAGATTACTGCAATTGTTGCCAGTTTCACGGCCTGACCAATTGTTGGTCAGGTTAATAATGAATAATAATAATAATAATATTTAATTATGCTTTTCAGAAT
This sequence comes from Phtheirospermum japonicum, assembly GCA_014905375.1. Lineage (NCBI taxonomy): Eukaryota > Viridiplantae > Streptophyta > Magnoliopsida > Lamiales > Orobanchaceae > Phtheirospermum > Phtheirospermum japonicum. Next base: position 346,551 of record BMAC01000701.1, read on the forward strand.
TAAAGGTTAATTTTGAAATTTATTTTTTTAATATATATATGTTTATATATATATAGTATAATATATATATATATATATATATATATATATATATATATATATATATATATATATATAAATAAATTTATTTATCCTAAAATTAAATCAACACACAAAATTAGTAATTTTATATGCTTTAAATTAATGTGATAAATGTTGGCATGATTTATTTAAAGATGATCATGAGCCTATGACCAATGTGATATTTTTATCTTTGGGTTTTGGGGGCCTGCGAGCCTCCTATTCTATTATTTGTAAAAGTTTTAATTTTGGCATTGAGTGTAGATTAGGTGGTAAGGTTTTTTAATTTTAATTGGAGGACGTTTCGATGGCAAAGGACCACGCCTGTGTAAATTTACAAGTTGTAATAGAATAGATGATTCAAGGCTCATACATGTATGAGTTTGATATATAAAATGTAATAGAAGTAGTTCTATTTGTTTTATCGCGTAGATTAACTTGTAATATAGTATTGGTCTTAGAACTATGATGTATTGGTCTTCTGACTGCATGGTACTTGGTTTTGTTGTTTTGTTATGTCGAAATATTCACAGTAAACATCAGTGGTCTTGTCTGAAATTATGAGTTATTATTCCATTATTGTATTGGTTTTTTGAATGTGATGTATTGGTTTTTTGGTTGTATGGTATTTGTTTTAGTTGTTGTTAATGGAAGAACTTTTAAAGTAAAAATATCATGGCCCCATTCTTGAACTATGAGTGATTAAACTATTATGCTTCGGAGGTGTGATGTATTGGTCTCCTTACTGCATGGAATGTGTGTGTATTTTTATTGTTGTATGAAGTTGGAACTTTCACAGTAAATCATCGTCGGGGCCCGTCTTAAACTATGAGTGATTAGTCGATAATGTATTATTCGATAAATTAATATTTGTTTTACATTTTGATAAATTCTATTTTTTGTATGTAGGTGATACCATAAATTTATGTGGTTCTCTTATTGGTGTTAAGAGGAAGAATTTTGAAGACATCTATGAGTTGTATTGTGGCCATGCACGTCAAGTTGGTTTTAGTGTTCGAAAAATAAAAAGGGTGAATGATGATAATATAATAATTGAAAAGAGTTATGAGTGTTCAAGTCAAGGAATTAAGTGATCGAACACCTCCGGTTTGACAAAACAGAAATTGTAAAGCGTCGTTGAGAGCAAGATTAAATAAGCAGGGTGTCTTTGAAGTTCTTGATCACAACACAGTGCGCAATCACATCAAATAGATCAAGTCAAGCAAAGGAATTTGGTTCTAAAACTCCCAATCCTCAATTATTTTAGCATAATGGTAGTCGTTATATTTATAGATGTATTTACATTAACTAGATTAGAAATTGGTACTTTGATACTGTGATATTTATTTGCTGCTATCTTAATGCTTTATGGTATTTTCTCATTGTATTTGATAAGTGTATCGGATTTTCTATTCAAGCATATTGGTTTTTCTATTCAATCGTATTGGTTTATATATTAGCAGTTTGTTCGGAAAATAAGAATACAGTGCATAAAAAAACACAAACACATCTTATTGCAAAAAAGAAAATCTTAAACTTATAATACATAAACAACTACTTAATTATATGAAAACTTTTGTGATTGCATAACAAAAACTGTACATTTATTACAAAAACTCAATACATTATAGCACATAAACCAATACATTATTTTACAAAAACCAATACAAAATATTTTGTTAAAGAATTTACAAAAAATGGGGACTAAAACTTCCACCAATCACCAAAAAAATAAAACAAGCACAAAAATATTCACTGCTAGACACAAATCACAGTTCATAACTTTTATGATTGCATAACGAAAACCGTACATTTATTACAAAAAACTCAATACATTATAGCACATAAACCAATACACTGTTTTACAAAAACCAATACAAAATATTTTGTCAAAGAATTTACAAAAAATGGGGACTGAAATTTCCGCCAATTACCAAAAAAAAAAACACAAAAAGTACTTACTGCTAGACAAAAATCATAATTCATAACTTTTGTGATTGCATAACAAAAACCGTACATTTATTATAAAAACTCAATAAATTATAGCACATAAATCAATACATTGTTGTACAAAACCAAATACGAAATATTTTTTCAATGTTTTATAAAACATAACTGTAGAAAGATGAGTTGAGCCATATATATAAAAGAACAAGCTCATGCAGTGATAGCTTTGTAGCCTTCTTCTCTTCCACCCTTACTACTGAACACGAACATTTCGAGCAGTCCAACTCCAAACAGAGCAATACCGTAAAAAAGAATTTTAGTCAGTAAAAATAAAAACAAATTGGTAAAATAAAAGAGGGGTGCACGATGTAGTCACAAGATATCATAACAGTATATCCATAACATATCGACGTGCTAAAACAATCAGTCCATGCGCAGTAAAAATTCTATATTCCTCAAGGTAAAAAAACAACGAGCCAGCAATTACTGAAAGATGGTAAACATATTATTGCCATATTTCTTCCATTCAGATTAAATCATATTACCATTGATTAATTTCAGCATTCTGGTCCCTGAAGTTCAGTTTTTGTTTTTTGGTCCCTAAAAGGTTTTTAATTGAAACAGGCATGAAGAAAGTCACTAAAGTCGACCAGATAAGCGAATAGGCACAGCACCTATCAAGTGAAAGTTACATAAATAAAATAATGCATCAACATTTGGAATATGACATTTTTTTCTATCTACTAGGGATGCATAATACAAAATAGCAGTACCATGTTCAGTGTAGACGTAGCACTTTAACAATGATTCAGACTTGATTATATTAATCAAAATCCAAAACAACTCAACATATAACTTTTTCAATTCATTTTTTATTTTTATTTCAATTTTGGGAAAGAAATAATAAAAATACAACATGAGAAATTAGTGGTACCATTCTTGTGTTGGACTAAATAGTAAGAGCAAAAGGCATTTTCCATGCAGTTCAAGAAAAACAAGTTGCATTCACTTTTATGGGAATCCAAATGAGTAGCACAGGGCATGAAATAATCGGCTTTCAACATCGGTTTCAACTAATGAGGTCCCATTTTCTCATCGTTTCTCATGCTCACAATCTGGCTCATCTACGAATAGTTTTTAATTGGACAAAAAAAGTCAACCCAACAATTTTAAGTAATTAAAACACAAATAATCATACTCACCTCCAAATAAATTTGGCTACAATAAATAAAGCTTTATCAAAAGGATTCACAGTTCCTATTTTGCATATTTGAATTTACTTGACTGTTTTCAGTTCCAATTTGTATTCCCTTCTTAGAACTTAAATCAACTACAACATTGTCAAGCCCACACACTAATTAAATTAAATTCGTTTGAAAAACTACATCACATATGAAATTATTTTTCGAAATCCATCTAAAACCCAAAAACGGAATAATAAGCGGCAACTAAATCCCTAAAAATATAGGAAATAGTTAACCCTAAAATACTAATTTCGAAACTGAAATCTTAAAATAAAAAGAAATTTACCTTTGATAAATCAACTGTGAATGGACAAGTCATCGGTGCTCGGTGAAAATGTGACAAACGGACGCGTCGGGTGCTCGGTGAGAAACTGAGAAACGGATCGTGGATGGAAAAGGTCGCCGGTAGAAGCGTAGAGGCAACCATGAATTAATATTCGCCGGTCGGTGCGAGGGAGATTTGGAATTCCGACGGAGCTGGGTTTGGGAAAAAAACGGTGGTGGTGATGTTTATTGGAGGGAAAAATCGCGGTCGAAAATGAAGGACAAAAACATTGGGGAAATTAGCTATAATTAGAAAAATTACAATAATGCCACCGGGTCGGGTATGAATCGGGTTATGTGTTGGCCTAACGGGAGAGACACATTAATCTGAACTTACGCAAGTCTTTGCCTATATATATAAGAAAGAAAAGGAGAGGCAGCCATTTTTTAGTTTTTGAAACAAAAAGAGGACACCTCCCTTTTAATATAAAAAGTTGTGGTCGTCCATCTCTTTCATAACAATAGAAACAAAAAAAAAAGTGAGGTTTTTGTTTTTAATGGGCAATAGAGCCTCCTTCCTTTTGTGAAAAAGAGAAGAAAATTTAATTTTTATATTTTACTTTTAGGCTTCAATTTGTAAATGAAATTAATTGATAATTTTTATTTACAATAATTAATCTTCAATCAATTGTTGATTATTGGATTAATTGTTAATCCTTTCAACAATTTTGAAAACGGAATGATACTAGCGAAGAATATTTCTGGTGTCGCAATCAGAAGGTGAGCTTGATTAGAGGGGATACGCTTGGATCTCTACGGCGAGAAGTTTCGTGTGTTAGCCACTTAGCCGGGAATTGATTCCCTCTCAATCGTCGCTTGAAAAAATTAATCGAGAGGTAATAATTTATTTATCTTTATAAGAATCAAAATTTGTATTCGATACATAATAATAAAAAATGACGATTGTTAGAATCGCTAACGATGGGGTTTAGTATATATATTTGATATATATAATTATTTTAATTAATTAAAAATTTTAAATTCCGCTGCATAGGCCACGTATGATTATAGTAAACCCAACAGTGGTATCAGAGCCACGGCTTGCATTTTCATTATTAGATTTTGATTCAATTTATATTTATGTGATAAACATATTTTAATTGTTATAAGAATATATTTTGTGTGTCATAAAATTGGTTTTATATGATTTAATTATTGGGATCAATTCAAAATTAATTGTACAGTGCAAAATGTTAAACTGTTTGTAATGCAGAACGTAATAATTGTAATTGTTGCAATCATTTTATTATGTAAATACGAGAAATGATGAAGGGGCAAAAAGGTTTTGCAAATCCTTTTAATCATTGAAACAAAAGGGTAGATCCCTTTATGGATGGGCGCAATAAAACTACTTTCAAAAGGCTGACGTGTGCTTAACTGATGATCCGTTAGTACGGACTGACTAAAGTCTTGTCCATTTAGAAAAGCAGTAATTTCTTTTTCAAAAGGTTTTGCAGGTTGCGTTGACTTTTATTTTTAAAAAAAAGAAAAAAAGAATGGTTGTATTAAAAGGACAGAAAGGCAGTCGTTTTCTTTTTGACTGAAAGCAAAAGGTTTTAGATTTCTTTTTAAAACAAACGGAGCCACATACGCTTGTAAAGATTACTGCAATTGTTGCAGTTTCACGGCCTGACCAATTGTTGGTCAGGTTAATAATGATAATAATAATAATAATATTTAATTATGCTTTTCAGAATTAAAGGTTAATTTTGAAATTTATTTTTTTAATATATATATGTTTATATATATATATATATATATAAATAAATTTATTTATCCTAAAATTAAATCAACACACAAAATTAGTAATTTTATATGCTTTAAATTAATGTGATAAATGTTGGCATGATTTATTTAAAGATGATCATGAGCCTATGACCAATGTGATATTTTTATCTTTGGGTTTTGGGGGCCTGCGAGCCTCCTATTCTATTATTTGTAAAAGTTTTAATTTTGGCATTGAGTGTAGATTAGGTGGTAAGGTTTTTTAATTTTAATTGGAGGACGTTCGATGGCAAAGGACCACGCCTGTGTAAATTTACAAGTTGTAATAGAATAGATGATTCAAGGCTCATACATGTATGAGTTTGATATATAAAATGTAATAGAAGTAGTTCTATTTGTTTTATCGCGTAGATTAACTTTGACCCATTTTTGGCTCAAATAGGTCGCATAGACTGGACATGATCATCCCACCGCTTTTTGCATAGGATACATGTTAGATTTATTTAATGTTTTCTGCTTGCGCTTCATATGATGAATAATGCATTAAATAAAACCCACCTAGTAATTAAGGTTGATGAGGTCTTGCAAAGTCACTAGTACAAAAACATGATTCAAGAACAGACATTTAAGAACGCCTCAGGAGGCGGCGTTCTTGAATGTCAGGCGGTGATATTTTTGTAATAAAAGTATCACATAAAAGAACGTCTTTTTTAAAGACGTTATGGTATACTGGATATCCAGAACGTCATTAAAAATACGTTCTGGTATATTAGATATCCAGAACGTCGTTAAAAAAGATGTTTTGGTATTTTAAATATCAAGAACGTCTTTAAAAATGACGTTCTGGTATTTTAAATATCAAAAATGTCTTTAAAAACGACGTTCTTGAAAGTACTATTCAGAACGCCTTTAAAAAGGCGTTCTCGTATGTCATATTATTTCTGTATTAAAATATACCCACAAAACCAATTTTTCTAATTAAAAAATAAAACAAAAACCCTTATCCTCTCCCTTCCTCCCCCGATCCATTCCTCTACCATTCCATTTCCAATTACACTCCCCGATCCATCTCTCCTCTGCCAATATTTTACACTCCCTCACAAAGCTGACGGCGAGAAGATCTAACAGAGTCAAGGCATCGAGGAAGTAGCTGGAGACTAGGGCGGCGGCTCACCGAGGAAGGAGTCGGTGACTAGGGCGGCGAGGAAATCTGCTCCGGCGACTGGAGGCGTCAAGAATCCCCATCGCTTTAGGCCAAGGACGGTTGCGCTCCGTGAGATCCGCAAGTACCAGAAGAGACCAGGTTCGATTCTAATTAATTGGACGGGCCAGAATGGGTAAGGGTATTTTAAATTAAGTGGAGATCTGAATCTGGTGCACTGACATGGCAGTGATAACTAGTTTTAAAATAATTATGAAGGTTTTGAAATCCCACGATCTGGGATTCCTTGTTTGAAATTTGGGTTCCTATTTCGATCTTGCTGTTTGTCTTTTGATTCAATCTATTGGCGTTCCTTTTGTAATTTAAGGGACCTCCGTTGTTCGAGAAAAAGGGAAAAAGAAATATTGTGATTGAAGCGATGAACCCAAGTACGCCGTCATCGAGTGCTGGAGGAGCTGGATCGGCCGAATCGACTTCGCCTAGAAGAAATTCCAAGCGACCCAAGTGTAATTTTTCTTTACCCGCTTTTGATTTCTTTTATTCCTTATCGTTTTGTTGTATCAGGTTCGAGTACGAATTTTTTTTGGTTGTGTGTGTAAATTGATGAGAGTATGGATTAGGAGAATTTAGGGGAAATGATTTGTTTTGATTGGATTGGAGTGTGTTAAACTTACTAATTGCTTAAAGTTTCCAAAACTAGTTATGACTTTGTCAATCCTGATTACAAAGGTGTGTGCCATGTGGCTCTTGCCCAAGAAGGTCATTGCAGACCTGGAGAGGTATTAATTGATGATTAGAATTTTAGTATTTTTTCTTCTTCCTTAATTCTTCTTCGTCTTCTTCTTTAGTTTATATATATATATATATATATATATATATATATATATACTTTTTTTTCCTATTGCTCTCAAGAATTGTTATGTAGTTTTGTATTGTGCTTATAGGTCTTGCTGGGTACAGACTCACATACTTGTACAGCAGGAGCATTTGGTCAATTTGCAACTGGAATTGGAAATACTGATGCAGGTTTTGTGCTTGGTACTGGAAAGCTTTTACTTAAGGTATATCTGATTGTTATTAGTTGTGTTTCCTTTTTCTTTTCATTCTTCTTGAGTGAATTTTACTCGGGTATATCGTGGATTTGTGGAGAGTGCTTTAATTGTGTTCCTTTTTTTTTTCTTCTTTTTGTTTATTCCACATTGGCCAAATTTAGTAAAGGTCATGTTCTTATTATGTAGAGTTCGTAACTTAAATTGATTTTAAAAAAATTGAAACCAAACCAAATTTGAGAAAGATAAAATTAATTTGTTAATTGTTATCAATCTTAACTTTAAACCTCATCCATGCAATAAAGTAATATTTTATCAATCAGTAATTAATTTGTTTACATTCTTGCCTCTGAAACTTGTTTGCGTTTAACTTAAGTTTATTTGACGATTCTTTTAATGATTGAAAGCTTTTTTTGACTAAGCTTCAGCTCATAGCATGTCATGTTGCCTGAAAGTATTATTCTGCAGATTATAAAAGATAATTGATTCCTTTTTTTTTTATATAATCAGACTAAATCTTAGGGGTGGCTTCTGTAATTTTCCCAATCTCATATGATGGTCTACTATCAATTTATATCAAATCTTCAACTTCTGGATTTTTTTTTATTTAGATTTGTTTTGAGTATTATTATCATAGTTAACTTTTTGCATGCTCAGGCTTCTTGTGGCCTCGATGCAATCGATATGCCTGGAAGCTTATGGTGGAGAAAATTCGGTTGATCCCAGGCTTCAAAATATGACTTTTATACAACATATGTTTGGGTGATGCTTAAATCGAAGGTATTTAGTTCTGTTCTTCCAGAGTTTTCGTCTTCGATGCCGTTATCGGTTTGTAGTATTTTAATTGAAATAAAACCTATTCGTAAAAACAGGTAAAATATTTGAGATGTCACCACAAGTCGGAGCGGTACGAGAATATGATGGATCATACCTTGGAGATATTTGGTTGGGTCAAGTCATTATAAGACGCTCTAACGTAGTTCACTAGCTCCGAGGATCTTGACGGCGAGAATATGTATAAATGTGCGAGGTCTGTGTTTATTTAAAACTCTATATCTCACTTTGGCTTTTACTCAATCGTAAAATTATGGTTTTAATATAATTGGAATTTAAATTAAGTGTGCTACGTATGTTCGAGCACGGAAGCAATTAAACGTATAAGAGGCTCCAAATATCGTATGAACCTAAGAGGCAACCAAACAATATAAAGGAATTTCCTTTATATAAAGGAAATTGAGTAATGTTTTGTCCTATACATGGTTAATTTACATGCTTGATTTGGTATTTAATTTTACTTTCTATTAAATTCCTATTCTATCTAAACTTGAGCTCTGGGCATATGCGTGTGTCCTACAAAATCCTGTTTCGGAGGATTTGACTATCAGTTTAAAAATATAGCGTTGTAATGGTGATAACATCAAAAGAAAATTCTTATGTTTTTTTCCTTTATATCGGTGAACCTATATTATAGAAACCTTAGAATGATAAACATTTTTTCAGATTATGTTTCCATTTAATATCATTGTAATCCTTTTACTTTCAGCTGACCGATTGAATGCTGCAAACAATTGGTTGCCACTGATAGTGTCAGTGTCTGGGTGGGTTGGTTCTGATACCCCAATCAAATGCAAGTACAGTGATGTATGTGGCATAATGGTGAAGAAAAAGGTACGCCGACTATCTATCCATCTAAACTACCCACAATACATTCTCAGTTTTCTTTGTGAACCCCTTTATGATGTTATTTCAGAAAATCCGACATTTCATGAAACTTGATGACAAAGGAAAATGGGAGAAAAAGTCCGAACACATTTGGCCTACAGAGTTTAAAGCAGTTCCGTGGTACCTGGTAAGATTTGGGCTTTGGAAAACTACACATAATTTTTTTTTCTGCATTACGGATTCATATGTATGTTTGTGAATTTTCGGAAAATATATTAATAGAGAAGTATAAATGAGAGTAGAGAATTTTCGAAAAATATAACTAAACACAATTTAAGGGATTGGGAAAAATTATGAGGATATATTAATTAAAACACATCATTTTTAATTCTCTTATTTAAAATTAAAACGGACTTATAGGACCCATATTACTAAACTTATAGTTTTGCAATTAATCCTAAAATAAATAAATAAAGTATTCACTGAAAAACTATAGTACTAACCTTCGTTCTTCACTACAACTTGAATGGTGACTGGTCAATGCAATTCTATCGCATGCTTCTCCAACTTCATCATCTCATCTGCACAACAAAAACAACATGAATTAAACAATTTAAAAATACAGAGCTCGCAATGTAACATATTCCGACCAAAGCTTAAAATATTAATTAATGATCACTTCTTACAAATGTCAAACCCCCATAATCCAATCTCCAGCGATCAGAGAGAAGAAAGAAACGTTACCCGTCCAGGTTCAATGAACTGGGATGCGTTGAAATATTCTTTTTTATTTTATTTTATTTTATTTTATTATTATTTTTCATCTGGATTTTGTTAAAGGATGAGGAAATGGAGATCGACGATTAGCCCAGTGCAGCTGGAGGGAATTAGAAATGGGAGACACGATTTTTCCTAAAAAAGAAAATTCCTTTATATTGTTTGGTTGCAGGGACCTAGAAGTAGAAGTTAAGTGGGGGAGAAAGAATACCACATGTGTGAGGCAATTAAACGTGAGAGGCTCCGAATTGAGTAACCTCTATGCTAGTGAGATGGAGCTTTCAGAGGATTACGCACGTGTGATATCATATGGGCCAAACCCGAGGACCACTCATATATTTGATGAATGCATTGTTGAGAGCTTCTATGGTGTTGTTAAGTTCTCCGAGTCAATGAGAGAGAATGTGTCATTTTTGGGCCGGTCGATGAGTTATCCATCCGATCATTTCCTTAGTTTTTGCTATGAGTGCAAGAAGAATCTTGGTCAGGGAAATAATATTTACATGTACAGGTATTGCTTACTTGCTTGCTCTTAAGTTTATTTAGGCATCGTTTGTCGATTCTAGTGGATTTATTTAAAGCATTAAAGTTAAAAGGCAGCATGGTTAAAAACTATTTGTGTAGTGGAGTAAACGGTCAGTTTCCATTCTCAGGCTACTGGTGTGAAACATCTTCTTTTCTTTGCTGTTGGCTGCCAAGTGCAAGGTATCGTGATTGTACTATCTTGGTTATACATTGTTCATTTAATTGATCAGATGTGACTTGTACTATCTTAATGCAGAATAATTTCTTGAAGTGCAGCTCTAAGATCAGTGGAGCATCATTTGAATCTGGAAAAGCTTTATGTTCTTGGAACTAATTGTGGTAACATTCATGTTTATCTCCGAAAATATAATATTTGTTAGTTATATTGTGGACTACAGGCCATGGCATTTTTATGCATTTTTGTTTGGTTTAACTTACACGATATATTAACAGCAAAAGCTCGGTATCTGTATAATTCTTGGTTCCCTTTTTTCCTATATATTTCCTATTATCTATTGATTTTTTTCCCTTCATTATTTTTGTTATTCCATTGTGTTGTTTGTATTGATATATTATGGTAATTGTGTATTATTGTGATAAATGACATGTGTTGTTTGATCTTGGGATTATATAAATGAAATGTGTTTTGTGAATTAAATAGGTAATAAAATTTGTAATATATGAGTAGGCCTGGAAAAGTGAATCTGGAATGAAATTTGATGTATTTGTTAGCACCTACTTTCATTTAATTTTTTACTACTTTCTAGAACGGTTATTCAAAAACCTGTTCTGGAAAGTATATTTTCCAGAACGTCTTAAAAAATGACGTTCTGGAAAGTTATTTTCCAGAACGGGCGAAACCGATAAAAATGACTTTCTAGAATGGCTGGAATATTTTTCAGAACATCTCTAAAAACCGTTCTTGAAAGTCTGACAATCAAGAATGCCTCAGCAGGGCGTTCTTGATTGTCAGACTTTTAAGAACAGCTCCATACAGAACGCCTCAGCAGGGCGTTCTGGATTTGCAGAAACAGGTGTTCTTAAAAGTTGTTTTTGCACTAGTGAGTAAACCCTAAGTTTTTGAAACTTAAAATAATTTAATTTTAATTAATTCTATATCAAATAAGATGGACAAGTTATATTGGGCATATCGTTCCATGCCTTCCATCAAAGGTAGAAGACATGACGATGCTACCGCACCTGGTCACTGGCCATGAGTCGTGGGGTGATCTTGTGTTGGAAAGCTGTGATCTCTACCAAGCATTGAGATGCGCTTGGGGTGGAATCGTCTTTATGTTGGCCACGAGTCATGGGACATCTTCATCTACATGAATGTTTGATGGGTTATGTTTGACACTTAGTACCATATGGGCCCATAATATTGGGGTGTATGAGAAATAGTGAGGCAAAATATTCTTGAAGGTTGTATATTGATACAATTGTGAAAGAGTTGACTACCAACATGAATTTTTTATGGGCTCATATTATTGGGGTGTGAAACATTTATATTGGACTTCAAGCCCTCTAAGAAAATCTGATTTTCCGAATTTTTATTCTGTGGTTAATAAAGTTTGAATAAAATAGTGGGAGACATTTAATATTACGGACCTTATGTTAAATGAATATAATTTTCAATCACTCATTCATTTTCTGCTTCGTTTATTTTTGTAGATAACTCTACTCAAAAGGCTAAAAATCCAATTGCATCCATACTTGATCAAAACAAGCTAATTGGCCCAAACTTTGTCGATTGGCTGAGAAACCTTAAGTTGTCCTTAGCTTTGAGAAGAATGCCTAGGCACTTGAAAAAGAGCCTCCTCCAGAGCCTCAGGATAAGACATCAGATGAGTATGCAGAATATATTAGTCATTGTGATGACAATCTGCAAGCTCGATTCTACATGCTGGCATCGATGTCAAATGAGTTACAGAGGCAAAATGAGGGTTTAGATAATGCTTGTGAGATCCTTCTCCACCTTCAAGAGTTGTATGGTGAGAGAAAAAGACAAGAGGGTTATCAGATATCTAAGGAGCTTCTCATGTGTCGTATGACTCAAGGATCTTCAGTCCAAGACCATGGGCTGAAGGTGATAGCTCTTATTGAAAGGCTTGAGTCCCTTGGAGTCTTTGTGGATAATGAGCTCTATGTGGACCTATTGTTGCAGCATTTGCCTCCCTCATTGACACATTTGTTTTCAACTTTAACATGCAAAACATGGAGAATAGTCTCCCTGAGTTGTTGAACATGTCGAAGACGGCTCAATCCACCATAAAAAAGGATAAGCCGGTCATGCTGAATAGCACGTATTTATGCTTATTTTTAGTAGTATTTTAGTTACTTTTTCTTATTATTTTTGTTATAAGTTGGATAGTTTAAGCTTCAATTCGTAAATTTGTGTTTCTAACTTATTTTACCATCTTTTGATCTAGATTAATGCAAATAAGTGATTATTTGTAGTTTTTCACTTTATAGCTAAGTAACCGGAAGGGCTCAACACGTAAGAGATGAAACATGATGATTAGGAGACAAGAGTCGAGCGTTTCGGCGAAGAAGTAGCAAATTTTGGAGGCTTYCGGTTAGCCTTACGGTTACCTTACCGTAAGGGAGCACCGTACACAACACCGTAGAAGGAGGACAGAGAGCCTTACGGTTGGTCTTACGGTTACATTTCTCACAGTAAGGATCACCGTAAGGAGGCAATAGAGAGGTTTACGGTAGCTTCTTACGGTAGCTCCTAACCGTAAGGTGCTACCATAAACGGGCCCAGTAACCGACCTGTGTGACTTGCGGCCCAAGTTATGCGATTTCTATATAAACCACCCATTAATCCGAGTTCCAGGCTTGATTTTCAACCTAAGAAACTTACCATACACATAATCCTAGGGTTTGGAGTCGGAGAATAACATCAAAAACTAGAAGATCGAAGAGCAAACCAAGATTTGACGACGACGAGTTCCGGAGCCCGTTCGAAGCCGTTCATCCGTTTCTCAACCTATTGCTGCATTTCCTCTTCGTATTAGCAGAAGAACTTTAAGTTTTTAGTAGCTAAGACAAGTATTRTGCAACTTTTATTTAGTTTTTAGTTTTAATTCTCAGTTTTTAAAGCTTTTTGAGTAATAGTTAGTCTATGTTCTTGAGTTCTACGTTCGTATTTGAATTTGCTGAACGATTTTAGTTATTTAACCTCTATTTAGATCTAGTTTTACATGTTGATAGTTGAATATTTGGTGCTTGGATTGGTTGAATATTCATGCGATTGATTTTCATTAGTTTCCGTAGTTTTTATGCTCGTTTAGTAATCGTTAGGATCGTAGTTGATTAATTCATGCGTAATCGTAGATCGTAGTTAGTTAAATTAGATAATTCAAGATTTGTTTTAGGTTGCTGCAATTTAGTTTTAATTCTTAGTTATTAATTTTTTTCGATTTTTGGTTAAATAATTTACTAGTTAATTAATTAGAAAATTAATATAGGCTTTAGTTAATTTAAGTTAGAATTTTAAATTTAGTTAATCATAATATTCAACTTCCGGTTGGTTATTTAGGTTAGATAATTTAGTTAATGTTAGTTGGTAATAAGTAATTTAGAATTTAATAATCAATTTCAAACAAAATCCCCCTCAATTTGTATGAAATATTTGTTACGTACGACTGAGGAAAACATCCAAAAGACCGAACAGTTGTCCTCGAGAGACGACTCGAGTCAGCTTTCCACCCTACAAGTGTCCTCGTACTCTTGCCAGCAAACTTGAAAGATTTAATTTAAGAATATATATTTGGGGTGCACAAAAGCTTGGTTCAAAATTTTGGCGCCGTTGCCGGGGATCAACGAGTAGGAATTAAGGATGTTTTTCATTTTATTTTCTTGTTAAGTTATTATTTTCCTTTTACTTTTGCACTTGGATTGGGTTTTTGCCACTCGATACGTTGATTTGTTGTTAAGTATATGCAAGGTAGACGATCACTTCAACGCGATCTTGAACCATTCATTTACAACATCCATCGTTCAAACCCACCGAGACCAAGACCCACTTTCATTTCTGAGAATGATTCTTCAGCAACAACTGATTTTGTTTGCGACCGAATACCCAGCACGATGTTAGGAGCACAATCGATTCGAAGCAATGATTTCCCACCATGATCACCTCCACGCCCCATTCAAAACGGGTATGGTAGTGAACCAATCGTTTTACAAGGACGACCACAAACCCGAGATTATTGGGCTAACTATCAGCACAACGTGGAGGACATGAGACAAAATGCGGGGAGAAATGAAGAGAGAATCGACGATCTCAATCATCAACACAACATTGGAAATGCGGCATTTAGGACGATGATTTCTTTCAGCATAAAGAGTATGCTAACAATCATAGACGCGTAAATGCTTGGTTGGGAAATCAGGACCATGGCTACGAGCAAGACAGTTTTGAGAGGAGATATGAGCGCAAGAATAATTACGAAAGAAACGCATATGACAATCGCTACGAGAGAGCTAATGACCGAGTTAGAGAACCAAGGGGAGATCAAGCACCTAGACAGCGCGATTTGGCGCATCCAAAGGTTGTACCTTTTAGGTCAGTGATTGTTCTCGGACCAACTACAAGGGAAGTGGAGATCAAACCACATCAGCTTAATTTTCTCCCAACTTTCCACGGAGGTGCCAATGAAGACCCTTTAGCATTCTTAAACTATTTTGTCGATAAAGTAGGTATATTTGTGATTCATGGCCTTAACCAGGAGGAGGTGCAAATGATTTGTTTCCCCTATAGCATGAAAGACAAAGCGAAATCATGACTACAATCCCTAGAGCCTGGTTCGTTGACTGACTGGGATATGATCAGCGAGAAATATTTAAATCAATATTATTCGACCCAAACTACGGGGCATCTTCGAAGGCAAATCGCTACCTTTGAACAGTTGGAAGGGGAGCTATTTCATGAAGAATGGGAGCGTTACAAGACATTTTTGCAAGCTTGCCCCCACCATAACTATTCTCCGTAGATGACTAATCAATTTTTCTTTGATGGATTGTTGGACCATGGAAAAAGGGAAGTTGAAATAGCAGTTGGGGGAGACTTCGGAGATTTGACGGCCACCAAGGCAAGACGAGTATTGGAAAAGCAAAGCAAAAAATCTAGACAAACCAACTCTCGGCCTCGTAAGTTAAATATTAATGAGATTTCAAGCCCCGACCCTAATGTAGACGACGATAATTTGGTCAAGGCAAAATGTGGGGTAATATTTGACGAAACATTAGTAGCCTGGAAAGTCGAGCGAGCGAACAAGGCCTCTTCCAAGAAGACTATCACAACATGTTACCAATGCGGATCCCCCCAGCATTTAGCAGAAATATGTCCGAACGATGTTGAACAGCCAGAAGACGTTAACGCGACCCAAAATTTTCAAAATCAAAGGAAGTTTACCTCGCAACGTGAGAATCCTCTCTTTAAATGGGGCCCCGGAAGCCCAAATTATATGCCACCCGATCCGCAATATCCACAATCACAACATGCTCAAGCACCATTAACACCACCCCAAAATAAGTTCAATACGCAAGGGCAGGTGCCTCCAAAAAGTCAATCAACTGATCAACTTTTGGTTTGGCAGCAGAATCAAGTGGCCAAAACTATTAAAAACCGAGATAGACTCGCGGACGTTCAAAATGATATCACTGATATGAAAAAGGCTATTCATGATAATACAGCTGGGTTGAGGAAACTTGAGGTATCAATTGGTCAATTGTCGGACCACCTAGATGGGCTCTCAAATGAGAAGGGTAAACTCCCAAGCCAAGCAGAGCAAGCATCGGAGGTTCATATCCTTCGAAGTGGAAAGAAGATCGACAACGGAATAGTTGACCAAGATGAAGGAGTCGAAGTCGAGGACAATACGCCGATACCTACTAAGGAAGATGTTACTAAACCAGTTGATCCACTTCATAAGTCTTCCAATAGATATGTTCCTGGTTCCGTAAAAGGGAAAATTCTGAATGGTGCCCCTACCCATGACGATGTTCATTCACCATCATTGTCGAAGCAAATACCAATACGAATTAAGGATGTTGTTCTTTTTCCAAGCTGTTTGCGTCCTGCTAAAGAAAATAAAAGATTAAGGGAACTATACAACCTCCTGAAGAACATAAATATTAACTTGCCACTTCTAGAGGTAATCAAAGCACTACCCGCCTACGTAAAGTTTTTCAAGGAACTTGCTTCAAAGGAGAGACGCTTGGTGACGAATCAATATGTGACATTGCCAAAGGTTGTAAGCGCAGTTTTTAAGAAACCATTGCCACCTAAGAAACAAGACCCTGGAAGTTTCTGCATTACTATTTCCTTGGCTAATGAGAAAACAGCAAGAGGAATGTTGGATCTTGGAGCAGGGGTTAATCTCATGCCTTATTCACTTTATCGAGAATTTGATCTTGGGCCACTGAAGCCGACAACCATGAAACTACAGTTGGCTGATCGCTCAATTCAGCTACCTTTGGGAATGGTTGAAGATGTTTTTGTACAGGTTGGAGAGCTATTAATTCCGGTTGATTTTGTAATTTTGGACGTTGGCGAAGTACCGATTGCGAGCACGGAGCATACCATTTTATTAGGGCTCCCATTTATGTCTACCACCCATACCTTGATTGATGTTCACAAGGGTATATTGACAATGACCGTTTTGGGCGAATCAGTGACGTTTTCCCTTAAAGATATTCAAAACACTCCTACCCCTGCCATGCGAGATGATTGCTCGTTCTTTGATCCCGTCGCATCATGCGTTCATGAGCTAAAAGGAGCCGCAATTTTTGACGAATTAGGCGACGGGGACAATGCCAATTTTCTGAGGGAGGTGGGAGATACACTGTTCAGTGAGGAGTTTGATGAGTTTGACGACGATGAGCATCTGAGTGGGAAGGATTTGATTGAATTGCTAGGAATCGACATAAGAGACATTATTGAAGAATTTAAAGATTTTAGTGATCAAGTGGATGTTAAGAATAAAGCACCTAAAATAGAGCCAAAAGCGGGGATGAAGCCACCACGAAATCGTTCGGAGTACGTTTCCCTCGACCCCAACAAAAAATTTGTCCGAGCGAAGACCAAGGACAAGGTATACCACAACGATTAGACAAGAAAGAAGTTTGATGATGGGAAGTTGAAGGTTGGCCAACTAGTACTATATAATTCTGATCGTAAGTTTGATCTAACCAATTTTAAAATCACATGGATTTGACCGTTTTTAATAAAGGATATGGATAAGTATGGAGTAGCCACTCTATACGATGAGCGTTACAAATCGAATTTTCAAGTCCACAAGCATCGACTTAAGCCTTATTACGAGAACCATATGAAAAGTCGAAACGGTAGCAAGAGAGAGTTCGTGGGCCCACCACGAGCTAGAGTTTGATTAAAAAACTGCGTCAAGCAAGCGACGTTAAATGTTGCGCTTCTTGGGAGGCAACCCAAGAGTTTGTTGTTTTTCTTTATTTTCTTTCTTTGATTTTCTTTTATATTTGTTATTTTCAAAGAAAATTACTATGATACATTTTTGCAAGGTCATTATGTAGGAAAGATGGACAATTCGCCACTTTTTGAAGACTTTACGGTTACTTACGATTGCTCCTAACCGTAAGGTGCTACCGTAAGCCTCTCTGACGCGCGGTTTTTTGGAGAATTTCTCGTCGCATTCCGGTGGAATTTTGGATATGATGGCTTCCTCCTCGCACAATAAAAGAAAGAATGTAGCACGGAGTGTTGGATCTCCTTTTAAGGTTTATGAGGACGAGGCGGACTTATATAGGTCATTGGTTAGCCGGAGCATTGTTCCGCCCGTGATTATCGACATTAACTATTGGCTTGACCAGGCAGTTAACAACAACCCTTTTGCCAAGAAATTTGTGGGTTACATTAAAAACCTCAACTGCATCCACTGGGCGGGAATGCGATACCCGGACTACGAGAAACTCATGCTAGATTTTTATACGTACTTTGAGATTTTGGGCGATTATACTATGTCGTGTCTCTTTAGAGGACGATAGTTTAAGTTTTCAAGCGAGGAAATTAATGCTTATTTTGGCATTGACGGTCGGATGACACCACGAGAGCGCGATATTCATTATTGTGAGAGAGTTTTTTGGGATGAGATCACTGTGCTGGGTAGTGCGGCGATGACTCGATACGCCTTGACGTATGTGGAGGACAATGCACTTTATGCTGCTTATCATTTTCTGGCCTGCTGTGTTATCGGCAAGGAGGAGCCGACGATAGTTAATAAGGACGAGCTGTATACTCTATGGTGCATGGTGAAAGGTAAAGGAGTGCAGACATATCATCTGATGATGCAGAGCATTAAGAACGTGCAAAGAATCGGCGATGAGAGAGGCGTTACTATGACCCACGGTGCATTTATTACGAGATTGGCAAAAATTTTTTGTTTATGAACCTAGGGAGGGTGACGTGCAGCATATCTATAAGCCGTTATAGTTCGAATGGAGGATAGTTCGAACCCCAGGACAGCCAAGGGGTGAGAGACGAGCAGTGACGAAGCTGGGGCCCCGCATTGACGATTCGGATGATGAGCAGACTGAGCAAGCGGGTGATAATGTCGGATTTGATATGGATGCGAGTCGAGAGGCGACTCAAGTTGTAGATGGCGGTTCTTCTACATTTCGAGATTGAACCTTTCATACAGAGCCAGTTATGGAGCCCCATGAGGAGCAGTCGTACGGAGGGGCAGGAGGATCATCTTCTACAGTGCCACCATATTTCACCACCTTCTTAGGTGAATTCCGCAACTTTAGGAGTAATGTTTATGATAGAATTTATGGTGTAGAGCACGAGGCTCATCGAGCGATGGAGGATGCGCGCCTTGCTTTTGAGCAAGCTCGTTTGGATTATAAGGAGGCTTATGAGCAGGATCGTTTAGGTTACGAGGAAGCTCGTTTCGGACATCAGGAGGCACGTAGGGCTAGGGAGGCCAGCGAGGCGAGTAGAGACTTGTTGATTATGCTGACGGATGATTTTGCTAGATTCCGATTGGATGGGGCAAATCATTGGGCACCGTCACCGCTTGCGGATTCTATGGATTATGCGTCGTATCAGGGTCCCCCTAATCATATGCCTCCTGGAGTTTGATTATTGCACTATTTATTTTCTATTTCTATTTTTCTGTGTGTTTAATTTTGAATATTTTTATTGTTATTCATTTTCGTTGTTAGTTGTGTTTTTATTAGTTTTTAGACGAGCGAATTCAAATCACGACAATCGAGATAATTATTTGGTATCACGATTCAACATGGAAGCAACTCGACCATTTTGGTTATTCAGGGACATTTTTCTTACCTCTCTTTTCTTTACTTGTTTTTATTGGCAAAACGGAGTTTGCAGAATTTTCTGAGGGGGAGGGATGGGGTCGAGCGAATTGCTATTCTACTTTATGCTTAGTTGAATTCGTGTTTTGTGATATGCAATGCTTAAACGTGATTTATCGTGATTGATCACTATTTCTGCACTAATTTGTGTTGGTATGGCCTGCCTGTCGAAGTTAACTAAGACTAGATTTGAGGCTTTTGTATTTTGAGCGTGTATAAGTGCATATATTTTCAAAATTATTTCGTTATTGTAAAATGGTACTTGTACGCAATTGATTTCGCAAAACCTTAAAAAGCAGCGTCAATTCAGAACTTTTTCATGCAAAAAGCCTGTGAGTAGCCTGAGTGATTATTATCATTGCATGTATTTGAGTGAGTTCTGTTATGATATCTCCTTGATACCGTTGTGTGTAGTTGACTTTGAAAATGAGGTTAAGGCACAAATAAAACCCTATTTCTGGCAATATACATAAATTTTAGCCACTATAAATTACGAATGAGCCAATCATAGACAAATAATCCATGCCTATAGCCTTGAGTGATTTTATTGAGTCGACCCCTACAAACCCATTAAAAGCGTGGGGTAGGAGTTCGTATTTTTATTGGTTATTAGTGCTTTGGAGATTTTATTAGGAATTTACGATGTTTATGAATTTTTGTAATTTAAGACCACCATCCGAAAACAAAAGGCTGAAAAAAAAAGGAAAAGAAAAAGAAAAAAAGACGACCCCTAAAAAAAATTTTATAATAAGGGGGAAATAAAAAAAAGGAAGAAAAAGAAGGATGGTGAGTCTAGTTGAATTGTGTTAGTCATTGCCTACGCGCTTATAAAGGCTTCTTTAATATTGTTTATTTTATTATGAAGCCTAATGTTTAAAAGGCAATTGTATTTAAGTTGTTTGCGCTTCAAGTCGGTAGTAGAGTTACGAGTTGAGAGATAGCATATGTTTAAAGGCTGCGTTATGAGTGTTAGTGAGGTTTTTATTTTTGTATGAGGTGAAGCAACTAGCTTCTTGATTAGAATAGGTTAAGTGAGTTATTCATCACGTTAGATCATGAGTTAGCCACATGACTTATATATTCCATACCCGTCCAAAGAGCCTTACATTACAACCCGTAAAGCCCTTTACCGATTCTTAGTTTCGATAACACACTTAATTTGCGATTGAGAAGAGATTGATTTTCCGTGCTTATTTACTGTGCATGTAATTGTATGATTTAAGTGTAAACACGTCCCATGAAGCAATGCTTGAGTGCTTTTGAGCGTACACCCTATATATTACCCTTTTGAGAGGATTCATGACTTTGTTTATGAAGCGACAATGTAATAAGGGTGGAGTGTTTGATGTTGCGTTACTTGTGTCTATATTTTCGGAATTATGTATGTAGCAACGCACGACTCGTTGCCTAAGCTGATTTTCTTTCTGGTTATACATTGAACTAACATCTGTTCGAGGACGAACAAACAAATAAAGCGTGGGGTAGTTGATTAACACGTATTTATGCTCATTTTTAGTAGTATTTTAGTTACTTTTTCTTATTATTTTTGGTATAAGGTAGATAGTTTAAGCTTCAATTCGTAAATTTATGTTTCCAACTTATTTTACCATCTTTTGATCTAGATTGATGCGAATAAGTGATTATTTGTAGTTTTTCACTTTACAGCTAAGTAACCGGAAGAGCTCAACGTGTAAGAGATGAAACATGATGATTAAGAGACAAGAATCGAGCGTTCCGGCGAAGAAGTAGCAAATTTTGGAGGCTTGCGGTTAGCCTTACGGTTACCTTACCGTAAGGGAGCACCGTACACAACACCGTAGAAGGAGGACAGACAGAGAGCTTACGGTTGGTCTTACGGTTATATTTCTCACTGTAAGGGGGAGACATAGAGGAGGTTTACGTAGCTGCTTACGTTGCTCCTAACCGTAAGAGTGCTACCGTAAACGGGCCCAGTAACCGACCATGTGTGACTTGCGGCCCAAGTTACGGCGATTTATATATAAACCACCCAATTAATCCGAGTTCCAGGCGTGATTTTCAACCTAAAGAAACTTACCATACACATA